>OY720640.1:53424976-53829049 GCA_963169105.1 Ceriagrion tenellum
TTTACCCTGGGACATTGCCCCTCTTTCTCCACTCGGTGCGAGTTGTCGCGGCCCCGACACCTGACTGCCATCGCCCCTTCAAGCCGTTTCCCCAACCTTGCTCCAACTCGCCCGAGTATTGACTTCTCAAAGTCAAAATAAGGATGTCCTTCTACTCCATCTACTGACAAATATACTCTAATATTTTTTAACTTTTTTGATAAATGGAAGTAAGCCTTCGAAAGCTATTTTCTTTCAGTATAGGCCAATTCGTATTTCTCCTCGCTCTGATTTAGCCAGTACGTAGCTCTCAGTCTTTGTCTAAAGACTCTACTCCAAAGTAATTGGAGTCAGAATACTTGTACATTAATGCAAAGTTGGAGAAAATCATAAGTATTTTGACGTCAATTTATTTATAAAGGAATTCAATGAAGCCTAATAAAGTTTAAATTCTGTAGTCCTATGCTAAAGCACAAGTTATGACAAGAGGTGTGGTATGTGTACCGAGATTTGAGTGAAATATTTTACAAGCGAATCGGTCCCGTGCCCTTATAAGTTTATCCCTAATATTCTGTTGTATATTATTCTCAATTTTATGCGACCACATTTTTTTTTTATTTTTGGTTCGTGGGTTGTAAACATGGAAGCCGGATCGAAATGATTTTGTCGAATAATTTCAGTTGAACTATTGAATAAATTCTCGGCTGTTCTTCAGTTTGATGTAAAATGTTATCGTAAACAGCGTCAAGAAATTACTAAATTAGGTAGAGACACATTAAAACATCAATATGCTCCTTCCCTTTTTATCATAGGTACCTTATATTTTCCTATTGCTATAGCAATCCTTGGAAATTAATTGAAGGTAAAATAGAGGAAAAAGTCCCCAGAGGAAGGCCCAGGAATAAGTTCATGGAACAAATAATGAGGAAAGTACATTAAAGAGATGCCAGGAGGTGAGGGAACTAGCATTAGATAGGGAAGGGTGGAGGGCTACAGTCAACCAATCTTAGGATAGAACGACCAATTAAGAATATGGCAATACATACATGCTTTATAACAACAGTTCTAGTTTTAAGCGATTCATAAAATTGTTATGAAAAATATGCTTTCAAAATACTCTGTATCAGCATAATCAGATCAAATACAAACGCCATTGTGGGAAAGCTGACGCAAGTGCGAAACAAAAACTTCTTATATTGTTACAGTCTATGTTGTTGTCGGTACTATCGTTATTGTGGTGTCAATACAGTGAGAGTTGAGAGGATTTTCTCAAATTAAGCACTATAAAGAAGGCACCCCACGATTTTAACTACATAATTGTAAATAAGTTATAAATTACTTTATTATTCTTGGTATATCATTGCAATCCGATAGTTAATTCGTCGTCGAGAGTTACTGTTTGAAGCTTTGCTGGAATTGAAAACTTTTTCCTCGTATGGAAAATCTCAAGTTTATGTGGATACTTGAGAATTCGCCATAGTGGCGATATTTTGTGAAATGTTCATCTCTTCGTGCATATTTAAGAATAATCCAGGTACATACATTATTTTACCGTTGGATAGAATTTTTACCGCAAATCCCTTGATAGAATCCTCTTACATTATAATAATTCCGTCGCCGGGTTTTATCTGCTCTGGTCTCTGTATATTATTTCGATATCTAAGTTTTATTTCTTCTCTTATCAATATTTCTAGCTGTACCAATTGGAACAAAAATGACTCAGTTGATGGTTATTTCTTCAAATTGCTGACCGACTTTATGATTGTGTGGACTGTCTTGGATGATTTAATTGGTATGGACTTGTTCTCGACAACTTGTTATATCGCAAATCCCGCCTATTTCATTGATCATTATCACTCCTCAGAAAATGTCAAGAGTGGTATGCTATGCCTCATTAAAATTGGAACTGGACATTGTCAAAATCTATTCTGTATACTCCACAACTTTTAATGAAAACTTGCGTAGATAGTAAAATTATCAATTGCGAGGTTGCTTAAAAAATGTACACAACATATTTTTGTAGCAATTTTTAGTAGTTTAATTTTACCAAGTAAACGGTCAAACCATTAATGCCAGCCGAAATTGGGGTGTTGGGGAAAAGTGATAGCTTCTTTAAGTAAACTGATTATGATGTATAGTTTAATCACTGCAGAATACGCTAATGACATGGTGCACATTCACGTCCCGGAGCGCTAATATATATCTATCTTCAAAATGGATGACATTCCCGATGAATTAAATCATATGTGCGGGCTTCAACATTGGCTTATCAAGTATGACCGCATCTCTGGGTACTACTGGTTAGACTGAACACCTCACCTAGTCTCATAGTTCATCTAGTTCGTAATAGCCACCTCTTAACCCTACTCCGGGCAAGCTAATTCACTGACGTAACCGGTCGCGGTGATACTAAAAGCCTCACCTATTAACATGATAGTATCACAAGTAAATAGCAGCGTAAATTTTTAGTTTATATTTATTTACTATAATTCTTATACAATCTAGGTATTCTTATACAGTTTTCATAATAATTCCACGTGATAGTGCATTTTTTTATCATTAGGTTTTACAATTATCACATACGACAGTAAAAGAGCTGTGCTCTTTATATGTTTTTTTTACATCTCTTACAAAATCGTTATTGAATCCTACTCTTATTGGATGGACACATGTAACACCTTTTTCGTGGGTTATCCGATTCAGCAGCAGTTTTTTCCGAGGAGTTATTAAATACTGCCATTGCCCTTTTTGTTACCTGCTGCAATCCCAAAATACTCCTAGATTGAATTTGAGGTTTTATTAAAGCCTCAGCGAGTGAAATAAGAAATTACCTCCGTTTGTTATTCTCATTCCATTTTGGATTTAGATTACACCGCACAATGTAGGCAGCAATTCCGCACACATCTAATCTATTCATGAAATAAACGAATGGCCAACTATTGGATTTTATTTCACTCATATATTCGTGAATACGTTTGTCTAATGAGTCCACCCCCCTTTTGTATCATTATAATACAATCTGGCTTCTCATTCTCAGAGATAAATCTAGCGTGGTGCATTGTTGAAAGGAGAATTATACTTATTCCCTTTTTGGGCACATATCATACAAGTGTGGCATCTTTAATGAACCTGAAAACAGAGGAATTCTCTTCTCTTGCTCGGCTGGGGAGAAATTCATCAGGAATGAACCTTTTTATTTTTCTCACGGTACCTACCATCGTTAGGCCATTAGACAGAAGAGTTTTAGCTAAGTCCAGGTTAGTGAAATAATTATCGCAAGTAACATTGCGATTAATTCCATTGAACATTTCTGTCTGCGATAAAACAACTGTTGATCCTAAACTATATGCCCTTCTTTCAACTTTACCTAAATATGGTGTACCGCTCAAAGGATAGAATGTTTTTGAGTCTCAAAGCCACCACATTTTCATTCCGTATTTGTCAGGTTTCGAAGGCACTGCCTGAAGGGGTACCGACCACGGAAGGGCACTAGTTACTCATCAATGGTCAAATTTTCCCCAGAAATATAATATTTCTTCAGTTTAGCATTTAATTTTTCCCATAAGTCTCGAAAAGGGGCGAGTTTATCTTCGTTTATACACTCAATTCACGTAGTTTTGTCATCAAACCGCAAAAATCTTATAAACATTTAAATCTATTTGGACTCATTGTAGCTCTAAAAATTGGTGGTCCATATATTTTATCCCAGAGTGATTATTAAATTCAATAATTTGGTTTTAGGTGACCAGCAGTTAATAAGAGACCAAGGAAGGAATATATTTCCTTCGTATCGCATGGATGCCAATTTCTTTGCTTTGAAGATTGCTCGCGACCTCGCGTCATTTCAATGTTTGTATAATTTACAATTGAATCTATCATAAATGGAGTCATGAAAAGCATGAATAAATCCCGGGGTTCCCCTTAAACCATGCCAGTAGGAAGGATAACCTTACTCGCGGGGTATTTTATAATGTTGTATTGTCAACTTCGTCCCGTTGGATGGGCAGCAGATGACCACGTAGTGCCGTCTCTTCCTACATATTCCACTGTGCTCAGAACTTCATCGTCGTCAGAATCTTCGGATCCCTCAAGTGTGTCATCCTCTTCCGAAGCCTCACATAATCATCACCGGAACAGGATGAAATCGAAGCATCATCAGGAATATCGTCATCTTCATCAACGTCTGGATCCTCCAAAAGTTTTAGAATATCTCGCTCACTGATTGATGACATTCTGAAAAACTTAGGAGCCGTGAAAATTTGCTTTGGAAAAAATTAAAACGATTTCCTGAAACAATTCTCTATCATGTAGCCTCTTACCTTCCAACAGAGCTAGTTTCGCGGAACGTGATGGACAATATTGTTCCCTTCTATTCGTCGTATGATGAATTTTTACTGAAATAGTAATTAAAATAAATAAGTTTTTCAAATAAACTAAATATTTCCATAATTCCAATACACACCGTTATACTTACCTCTGAAAATCCAGGAAAACTCCTTCTAAATAGCAGAACAGGCTAGGGATGTGCCGGTTGAGTTCAAGATCTGGATGCTCTAGGTCTCACTTTCACGAGTTACACTGTCCTACTAGGGAGCTGCCTTGCGATTATATAACGGATATGCATTGGATAGTAAGGGAAAATACTAAGTAACAAATACAGTGAAATGGATCGGAAACTAATGTGTTGGTCATTTCGCAGAAGTTTTTGCTTCAAATGTGTTAGGTGATCCTAATGAAACATAGTTGAAAATGACAATGTGTGTGAAGTGAATGCTGAAGTCTACACAGAGTCACCAACATTCGAAGAAAAAATGTTACTTTATAACATCAGATACCAAGTTTTCACCGAAAAAATATGAATACTATGTTGGAAAGATCATAGGGGCCTTAAGATACGTATTATTCACTGTGTAAATAAAAACCTTTTTCCGAACCTTGCAAGCTCACCTTACCCGGTTGAGTGCTGAAACAGAAAACTTCTTTTTTTCAAAGTGACTCAAGCTAGGGAAAAAATTCCCGCATCGGGAGAAGTATATAATTACATAAAAGGAGAAGTCACAAAATTTCAGCAACCGGTTGGTTACCATTGCGGTGAAAATTGTAAAAATGTATAGTAGTGAGCCTCAAAAGCTCACCTTGCACGGACTAGGGTTAAATTCGCCTTTATTTCAGATGGATTGGCAAATCAAGAGCGTTAGGCCCCTGGCCGGCAATTAGGAGATCCTGGTTGGTGTTCTGGTCAATCTACGTCATTTACTTCATGGCGAATTTCATCCATTCATTGAATGACAAAATAAATGTAAAATCTTCAATAGTCGTAAACAATTGAATATTTCCTGTTCAGACCTGTAGCATAATCATGTTTTTGCAAGGGAGTTACTACAAAACATCACCAAATAGATTGCGATTGTGTACAAAGTAATGTTCTTGGCATTAAGACCATGCGTGAAAAACGAACCAGTCAACTGATAGAATACCGAGTAATAGAAATGATGAGATACATCCACCGGAACTCTAGTATCACCACTTTTCAATTTACAGAAGCATTTTTCTCTTCGACGCATCTTTCCGCCTGTCTTTCCTTCATACGAGAGAGCGGTGAAGCCATGGTACCACTACTCCCGCATCTCCACCTAACATGTCTTCCCACTCTAACCTCAGCCATCACCGTTCCTTTAAGAGACGGCAGACTTTACGGGAAGCACTCAAAAATTAGTTCTACGACGCCGGAGACCGATGAAAGTTGAAGGATGTACTCACTGGTATGCACTGAATTTCAAATTGAGTTCTTGAAAAACGTGGGCGGGAACAGAGTTTTGAGAGGCAGAAAGTGTCAGTTGTGACTGACGCAACCGACTTGGAACAGATGCCTCCTCAGCGAACAGTGGAAAAGAGTGCACTTTTAGGAGCAGTTGCTCACGGTGTCGTGTGACAGGGGATTTTGTTCCTCGTAATGATGCTTCCATGTATTTTCCTCGGTTGTTTTGTGTCGACCGCGTTGCATCAGAATTAGGTTTCATTCACATTACGTAAATTTTAGGAGGTTAAAAGCTCTGAACTCAATCTTTCTTGGTGAGATGGCATGTCTAGGCATCTTGACTGATACAATCGCTATTGATATTCTTTATCAATGGAGTACCACTGAACAACAACGGAAAGTTGAATACGTTGTCTTACGTAAATTAAGCAGCGAATAATTTGTGAATTACCGTCGCTAATTTTAGAATGTTAAAATGTGTAAAACCCTCTGTTATCTGTGTGATTCGTTTCGCATCTTTCGAGTAAAGGGAAATGTTACCTCAATTAATTTAGAATGTATCTCTATTATAATGTAATTTTTTGAAAGAAAAAAATTTTGTTTGTAAATAAGAATTTTATGTTTTGTATTCATAATGAAGATAAAAATGCAATGCGAGACCGGCGGCATTCGGAATGTAAGAGAATCCCTTCTTGTCATACAGGAATATCAGGGTGAAGGTTATTCCACTACTGGGATAAACTAAATTTTGTGTAGAAAATTTTTTTTCTTCATTACGGATATGACGTACGCTATGGCGCCATTAAGTTGGGTTCCGATAGTCTCAGGTTTGCATGATAGGCTAAGCAAAGTTTTAAAAATCATATCTAATACATTTCTTTGTGGTGTTGATTAACCTCATGCTCTCTCTCTCTCTGTGGCTACAGATACTATAAATGAAGGAAAGATTAATATGAAACAGATGAATCAAATATATTCTTTTCATCTACGACCACACATGACCACCAAGATCAGTGCATGGCATTTACTGTCAGTGAGAAGTGAGCACCAAGCTAAAGACCTACCGCGTATTTTTGGAATATCTTGAAGAATAGTGAAAAACGCGTTCATGTTAATCAGGCAGAGAGGATTGAGAATTCTGAGTGGTGTTACTCGAGGAAAAAGCCGTGGTGACTTTAAAAGAGATTTATAATTTGAAAATGAATCAGAGGAAAAATTGGATATCTGCGATGGGGAATATGTTTGGTACTAATATGTAATTGCCTGATAATTTGTCGGTAAAATGTTTATAAAACTAAGGTAACTGGTAATATAAAAGTGATAAAATAATGGTGATAAGTTACATATAATAAGAAAAGGTAAAATGATATATTTGTAAAGATTCTATAATTGTCTCATAAATATTTGAATACCATGGATTCAACGCATTTACAACATCCACAAAAGTTATATTTTATGCAGAGCTTTACACACGCCTAGAGATATGTGTACGCTTTACTTATGGATAAATCCACTCTAAATATCACGGGTGGTAAATAATGGTTCCTGGAGACCACGCCTATGTGTTGATATTGGTCTACGAAAATATTCACAAAAATTTGTGAACATTAGACATAACTGTATATAACCACCAAGGGTAAAAATTCCCGCAGCTGAACCCGATTTCATAAATTAAGCCGAAAATTATCATTGGCTCCCTCCTCAACTGTCATTTTCAACTGCACACCAGTAATTCCTTGAAATTTCTTATGAAGTCTGATATTCATCTCAACGTAAGAACTTTGCTTTACGTTCTTCATTGGGAAGCCAAATTTCCACTCGCCTCGAGCTGCAACGAAGAATCGATTATGACGAAATCTGACGATACGACCGAAAGTGAACAAATAAAGAATTACAATAAATAAGTTTCCACTCGGAAGTGAACTCAGAGCCAAATGATTCCTTCCGAGACGTATTGCATCTCGGCATTATGAAACAGCCTCAGGCTCTCTTTCTTCTCTCATTTTTTAGTCGTCTCTCTTTACTCAAATCTTCTTGCCTTGCCCTTGCGTCTCCCGCGGCCCACAACCATATCTCAGCTCATCCCAATGTGGTCCAAACTACGGCTTCCCATTCCCTGGCCTTTTTCTCTTCCCGGAGTTTCGGGACGAAAGTGATTTTTTCTTCAGTATCCAGGGTTCGTGGAATTATGGTGTTTCCCTTCTTCTGATGCCGGGATTCCATGGTAAAAGATACTCCCCTCCAGGGATAGACTTAATTCTGTTTTGAATATAATTCTGCAAGCTGGATAAACCTCAATAAAGAGCGGAAAAGCGAAGGAAAGGAGTTCCTACTGTCTATTTTTACAGTATTTAAAGAAGCTCACCAATATCTATAATGAGCTAAACTAAAATATGAATTCTTTGAAAATATGTGTAAAAACAATTTTAAATTCTACTGATAATTATCCTAATTAAGAATTCAATTTCTTTTAAACTGAATTGAATAAAACTAAAAGAAAACCATTAAATTATTTTGAAAATGAATGAATAATAATTGCATTAGAGGAAAGAGTATCAGTGAGTTTAAGCAAAACATTTACTGTTAAATGTTATGGTAAAATTTAAAAATATCAAAGACGATCTAATTTATTTATCACTCTTGTAAGCTGAGTATATATTATTGTTAAATTGGTCCCCTAGGCTACCGATTCCATAGTAAAAGGCACTCTCCTCCAGGGATAGACTTAATTCTGTTTTGAATATAATTCTGTAAGCTGGATAAACCTTTACCTTCCGATTTTCCTAATTTTATATTAAGCATTCCAAAAAAAAGAGAGATGTTCCAATTCGTTTGCTGGAATATTTTCAGTTTGGCACAAAATGAAAGTTATAAAAATAAATGAAAAGTTTCCGACCGGGAGGATTTCGGGTTAAAATAGACGTCAGAGAATAGAAACTCAATTCAAATTTCCATATTATTCGATATATACTGCCTACTGACGTCAAAGTCAACGTGGCAGCGCGGCATACCTTTTTCAGCGCAGCTCCCTAAAATATTTCCTTATTAGGTGTTAAAAGTGACTGAAGCCGTAAGTATTGGTCATCGAACGCACATATGATTGATCCTTTCAGTCGAAAAAGGTTCCAAAGACCACATTTCATTGATGTGCATCAGTTGATGCGTTGTAGTACGACATGCAGAAAAAATGGTATTGATACAAGAGATATTTGTTTATATTTTTCGCAACATAGTACTTCATATAATTAGAGTCTTTGGTGCTGTATTCGAAATTTAGACAAAATATTACGTAAATATGTTTTCGTAGTAGTTTTCGAACGTTTAAAAACGCAATTACTCGAGTGAGACAATCGGGAGAGTCACCTAGGATGTGTCCTAAGGTACCGTTGACCTTGTGTTTATCTCGAGAAGACCGGTATTTATCACACTCCGTCGGGATGTGTCGCACATGAGGAATGCGTCTGGTCAAACTATTATATTGACGAAAATAACAGTTCAATCACTAAGTGGTTGCATGTATGTAAGTTAGCGTTTCTTTATAAATGTAGGAATGACAATCTCAATAAAAAGCACGTTATTGATGGATTTCTGTGAAAGGGAAAATTAATGCTAATGATTTTCGTATATTAATGATAGTTTATAGCTATAAATATTAGGTAAACACTGGCCTGATTATTTCCATACCTAAACCATTTGCTTTAGCTGTACCTTTGCTACAATGATTAGCTTTGATATAATCGCTATTTTTCAGTGAAATGATTAGGAAGATTTTAAATAAATATAACACCTAAAACATTTGGAGATTACTTATTTTTATCCTGTTAACGCAGGTTTGAATGTCCAATCACTGGAATTTGATCGGTGATGGTAAAATACAATCGTATATCATTTCAGATGTCATTCGTGATTGAACGTTAATGTAACCGCGCATCTTCAACCGAATGCGTTGCAAAAAGATTATTTCACCATCATTGGGATACTATTCATCTCTTTCAGTTTTATTACACGAAATATGACTTTTTCACTTGACGTGAAAGTTCATTATGGCCAATGCGTCCAATGACTGCCATCATACATATTTTTACGCTGCAATCCATGGGACAGTTACACCCTGCGGTCAAGTAATGAATTTTCTCCCACACGTAGAGGTTTGATGATCGACACAATTCTTTTGCTTATTGCGAATCGATGAAGAAACTATCTTAAAAGATGGATTGGTGAATTCGGGAATATGTAGGATATGGGCGAGTGAGAATGACTAAGTAGATGGCGCCACGATGATAGATAATATGGCAATTTACTTGGAAAAGATTTTTGTGTCATCGCGCTAAGTTTTTCTAAAATTTTCGTACCTAAAATTATACATTTTGTGTCAAAAGTGATTATCATACATATCTCACCACTTCACCACTAAAATAGAGGCAAACCCAGCCACAGTTAGAATGTTGTCCCTTATGAATAATCATGAAGATAAAATTAAAATCGATTACTTTAAGGAAAAGGAGGGTTAGGTTCTTTAATCACCCAAAAAGAGTGGAAGTAAAAAGACCTACGAAAAGCATCGTTAGCTACTTTAAAATTACTTTGAAGAGAGTCCAAAGGATAAATAAAAACATTGAAGAAATGGGAATAGCGAAATATATAATGAAGAACAAAGCGATATTACGAAGATTGGTTCAAAACATCAAGAGTTTGCCGAAGGAGAAGCAGTAAGTAATTAATTAATTAATACCTGGACAGAAGAGAATCACAGATAATAAAAAATGTATTTGAGGGAAATTTGAATTGAGGTCAATAAGAAACTCTACGCTTCAAAACGATGTTTGAATCATTAATTTTTATAAATAATTATGGGAGTTATGGCCCATCCACAAAGAACACCTTTGAGAAATAATATATACGGATGAATGAATGTGGTGAGTTATTTGCATTTTACGGCCAATTATGGTGTGAATGAAAGAAACAGCTTGCTTTGATCACTTAAAAGTATATTCACATGTGTTAAATAGTTGTTTGATCTCAACCGAAAATAATGAATGAACGATGGGAAGACAAGGTAATTCCTGGTCTCTGAAATAATATAGAAAGAGAATTGTGAACATGTGAAAATTATATTGGAGCACATCGTCCGGATAAATGGCTGAGCATTGGTTTTTAAGTTTGAAGGCTGTAGTTCGATGAGTTATCAAGTAAAACGTATTTGTATGAAACCTAATATCTTACATCTTTCAATCCCACGCTATTATTCAGTTGTAATTTGTCCCAAAATTATCTACCTCTTTCATTCTTAGATGACTAATTATTGTTTTGACTGTACCTTTACAACAGACTCATATTTAGTGAATTTCATAAGACAGAAGCTTTGACCCAAATGGTGAACTCCATGTTGTCGTATATCTAGGATAGACAAAACCGTTATTAACTACCAAAAAGTAATTCGCCTTATGGTGGGTGCTATGATGAGTATAATAAGACCTCAGCTGAACCAAACTGACATCAAGCGCGTTACATGTGATGGACAGATATATATGTCCCAGCAGCTTTCTTGAAATGACCACAACATCTCGCACGATTCAGTAAGACATATTTTTTCTAGCATGTGATTCTACCAAGGAGTTTCATCTAATTTTATTAAGGTAGGAAGAAATTTATGGCATCACCGGTTTCATGAGTTAAGTTTAGGGTTGGTATTGCTCAAGTAGTAATTTAAGGTTAATAAAACTTGCCATATTTAGTAGCCTAGAAGTACAGAAAACAATATATGTAGTATACTATATTTTTTTAATTATGCAAATAAATCCTCTTATTTTGATAGTCACTTTTCTACAGTTTTGCTCCATCTTAATTTCTGAAAATGAAAACCGTTATTGGCAAATTTCGGGTGACATTTTAAAAGATACGAATGGCAGGAGAGGAAGGATATCATGAGAAAAACGTTGAAAAGAGGATGAAATTAGAAACAAATCAAAGGCAAGGAATCTTCCTCAGCAGGAATATTTGTAAAATTATCGATATTCGAGCTGTAAAATATACCGCGACCTAAGCTCAATAGGCTCAGTGCTTAAATCTTGAAAATGTCAGAAGCTCATTCATGAATTTTTCATACCAAAAATCGCAATAAACATATTCCAAATATAAAATACGGTGGTATCTTCCTTAGTTGTGATTGTAACGAATAAATCCAAGCAAACAGATATAAGCAAAGAAGAAAGGCCATAGAGGAAAATCAAACGTCAGAGGAGTAAGATGATATAGAGATAAATGAATTGATTATGCTTGCCATTTAGAATGGATGGGAGATTTATGACAGCTCATTGTCAAAGTTGTTTTAGTTTTAATGATTCGTAAAAGCAATAAAATTTGAATAATTAATTAGCAACATTAATTTGCCAGGAACTACCAGTTATCTTGTCAATAACTCTGCGAGGTAGCCAATAGCTACACCAATAGACCTTTGACTCTTAAGTAGAAAATAATTTTTCTGTAAATATTTTTTCTACAGTTACCTTACTGTAAAAACTTACTGTAATAACTAACTATAATAAATATTTTATAAATAACTTACTGTAATAATCAATTGAAAATAAAATAACTGAGATTTTCAAATAAGTTGAATTACTTTGAATTCAATTTTTTTTCTGGCACTTTACTGACAGTTTACCCTACCACCTCTTGGCTAAATCTTCCATCACACGTTTTTGCTTTCTACGACTTGCAAACCTGCAGACTAGCGTTTCTTAATATTCTAATATTCTCATATAATCATTCTTGTTAAACTTATTTATATTCGCTCAGGTGGAGGAGCATGAAAAAAGTTAGGAAATGCATACGCAAAAGTTGCACATTTTCCAAAAAGACAGATCCAATCCATTCACACTATCGTATGTTTCCGTTTCTCCACCACTCTGCTGAAATAAAATGCTACACTGTAGCAGCGAATGCATTCAGTGGAAGGAGTGTTGGGAGCAGATGCCGGGACCTTCCGCGGGCCCGCCCGCTGCTCATTTTTATCCCCACTTGGTCGCTCAGTTATTCATATTCACGCGGGCGGGTTTGATCCTCTCGCACCAGCGACCCGTGTTTGGCGTTAATTAATTGCGTCGATCATATTACGCCCGACGCTTATGGCTAAAAAAATAGCGATAGCCGAACGGTGGCCTCCATTCACGCCAATGGCCATTTTCTGCCCGTAAATCTCATTTTTGAGTGCCCGAAAAAGAAGAAGGCGTAAACCGCTTCTGCCGTCAGTCTCCGCCGCCCTGGTTGGTCGCTTCAGCTTTTAATGTAGCCGAAGTAATTGTTTGGAGAGCGAAATCACGTGCTTATTAATTACGTTCGTGTTTTGTTTTTAGTCTCTCACGCCCGCGCCCAATTACCTGCGCACCTTCATTTGTTTCCCATCCGCACCGCTCTATGTGCTTGGTAACCTTCCAAACATTTTCTCAGCCATTGTGGTAACCCCGGAGAAATATCAATTCGTATTTTCCGCTGCCTGGGAGATTTTTCAATAGGCTTGTATTTGATATAGTATTTGTATTAGTCTGTCTTCATTTTTCTTGGACAAGATCCTTTTTTTTCCTTGATCGCGAGTTATGGTCCTTAAACAGATATTTCTTACGCAGAAGAAAGGACGAATGTTTCGCTTCACTTACGTCATAGACATTCTAGTTGAGAAGAAAGGAGATTTAAAGAGATATGTGGTATGTATAGAAAATGGAAACCTATGACGAAACACAAGCTTCAGTTTATAGTTTATAAAGTCAAGGGTATGGTTTTTGAATGAGTTTAATAACTTTTTCTCTCTCTCCTCACTTTCAATAAGAAGTCCATTTACTTCACTCCGTATGACATTAACTTGGATTGTTCTTTCTTGAAAGTTTATTCTTACAGCTCTGTAAGCTGTTTTCTTTACTCTGGAAGAAACTTTTTTCTGGAGGATATAGCATTTCACCTCTGAAGTCCTTCATTCATTCTCCTCTGGCCTTTCTTACTCAGCGATGGATCGCATATCTTATTATTTCTTGCACCTGATACGAAATGAAATGAAAATGATACAAAAGTAACTTCCGCGCTCAGGCCAACTTCGTCGGCAGAAGATGAATAGTGATATCTCTAGCACCTATGTTGCTGATGACCTAGAAGGATTAAATAGCTTTATTAGGCCTCTAGGGCCCCAAAATCGGCCCTCCGGAAGTACTTTGAGACCGGAATTTTTTATGAGGACTGGTCTCCTATATGCTTCTACTTCAAGGTGACTGATTGAGAAACCTACCCTCTGCTATTTCCTCTGAGTGGTTTATTTGATGGGGCGAGAAGCCATGTATTTTTTAAACTCGTGAATGTCACAACTTTAGGCGGTGTATCTATTGAGAATAGCCACTCAAAGGGGTCATTCATAGAGGGCGTTTTTATCAATCGTATTATGAAATACCCGGCTGTGAGATGTTGTATCCAAACCATCAGATAGCGTCTTCATCTTTACGATGAAAAACCCAATGAGAGCATTAGACCCCTTTTCTTTGAAGCTGTTCTTTGTTCTTCGTAGGAAGACTTAGAAAGATGGTAGGCCATATTGATTTGGGCAACGACATCAGCGATACAACGTCGGGCTACAATACACTGAAGTTAGTTTTGATGTTATCAGTGATCTAGTAAAATGGCATAGTTTAAAGTTCCTTCTTCGTGCCTAACCTTCTCTCTAATTTCCTGTACCGCATCCGGTCCTTGGTTAGGTATTTACTTTGCCCAAATATTTTTGTTTTACCTAATTTGATTTTCTAATCATTTTTCAATTTTTTCTTATTCGATTAATGATTTAACTATATTTGAACTTTTTATTTCCTCGTTGGTAATTTAAATTATTACAAAGAGAACCGACAACTTTAATACTGTACTAAAATTAATTAGCCCGTACATTTCAGGGCCGTCATTAGAGTTTCTTACCACTAAAAGCGACTCTAATGGCTCACAGAGCGATCTAGGTCGGTTATTAAATGGCACAGCCGCTGGTACACATATACCTATGTCTCGGATCCATAGTGGCAGAGATCTCTCCTGCTATAAAACTTCAAGCTGTAGGCTATTTGTTCAATCAGACGTATAGAAAGTAAAGTTCTGGAAAGTTTTGGATGAATACAAGTACAGCAATTGAATGTTTATTTGTGAAAGCCGGGCGTTCATCCGCTTCTAATTCTATCGTTGATTTTGATAGCTCATTATTCTCATAACCTTAATTTGGTCTTGATTCATGGTTGCTTTTGTATTTACATGAGGGACAATTTTGATTTACTATGTAGTTTTCTTACTCGTTTTTCTGTATCTGATGTAATAACAGACCAGTACGGTCTGTGTAGACGCTTCCTTCTAGTTGTACATTTTCGTTCTTCCTTATTAGTGCTTACCTCCTGGCCATAGGTTGGCTCATTGTTTGAGGAGAGATCCTAGATCCTTATCATTGGACATGTTGAAGTAGCTAAAATTCTTAATTTCTTGTCTTTGCCCCTTTCACTTTCTTAATTACCACTGTAAATCGCAAACCCGCTTAGTTGCATATGCTATACATTCTTTGGGTTTCATTATTTGCGAGGTAAACTGCACGTTGAAGCTTGGTGTAATTGCTCAAAATTTTGCCTATCATCAATACTGCAGATACTGAGGAGAGTAACAGGGAACAGATGTATTCTAAGTCTAGCAATAACTTGTAATTACATCCCTTTCTGCTCAATGAAGATGTTTCAACTTTTTACAGTGCGCATTACAAAGATTTGCTTTGTGCCAACAATGGTAACTCGTTGTCAAGTGCCTCGGCTATTATTATATGAGCATGAATCGAGGTGTTGTATTTCCTTTGAGGAAATTTCATATTACGACGTTGAATCCGCTTGTTTATTCCCCTCGATCCCCAGGAATTCCTTTCCACGGATAGGCGAGAGAGACACAGTCCTCAAGTTAAATAATCATTGAGACATCGTGCTTCGTCCTACGCAAACTCTCAAAGCACGTCTCCCGTCATCCATCCTATCTCACTTTCGCGATACTCCTTTTGCGAACAAATCCTATGATCCAACGCCGAAGAGTTCTGTTAGGTCCACGGCGTACTGGTAATGGCATGGTCTTAGTTGGGAAGGATACCTTTTAGCGGGAAAATAGCGGATTGAAGTAAATCATATAGAATTGACATCGTAAGCAAACGTTTCTTGCTTAAAGCTTGGAGTTGGTGTAAACATTTCTTTGTTAATCCGATTTCCACTTGGTCGCATTGAGGATAATAGTGTCAAGGTCATTCTGGCCATGTTAATTCGAGAACCCGCTTTTTGAACAAAATGAAAACCAGACATGGAAAAATAGCGGATCAAAATTTACAAAATATATAAGTAAATAAAAAAATAGATATTTAGAAGTTCTTCTATTTTTTTCCACCTAAATCAATAATTCTCTCTTGACGTTGATCTGCAATCCTATATTTCGGATTGCTGATGTTTACGCACTCGAAAATTTAAGGATGCACTTGTCCCTAGCGCTTTCACAATGAATGTAAAATCCGTTAACCCAAAGATTTAATTCTAGTTATTCCATATTAACGGAACACTTATCTTTGTAATCTGTTCAGTGAACGAAAGTTAAAACCGTGGTCATTTTGGTGTACGTTGACGGATGGTTGTATACTATTCACATTTCAAATCAGATCGTGAGAATATTGTGTGTTTAATTAGGAATTCACTGACCATAAACCAATAACGACACTCCTACAATTAAATAATTTTTAAAGGTGGGTTTACCGTGTAAATTTATATCCCTAATACTTCAGCTAGACCTTACCTGTATTCTGATAAAATTCTAACCATAAATACATAGCCTGATTGGATGCCGTTTACGCTGGCAACAATATACTTCTGCCAGCGACTAGCCGAAACCTTTGTAAGTTCAGCCAGCGGACTTGCCGAGCCGTGTACGCCTCCAAATTAGGTTTAAAATTGCTGCTGCGGGTGAGTTCCGCTTTAAACATGCCAGTGCTAACCCAAGTATCGTAAAATAAAATATGAGGTAGAAAAAAAACTTAAAATTGGGTCTCGAGGTTTTACTTAATTTCCAGGTTGATTTTAGAACACGACAAATATTCCTGCAAAGAGCACATATTTCTAGGTCACGTGTCCTTCAAATAGTCGTGACTGACAAACAGACTTCATGAATAAGTAATATTATTAAATATATAAATAGTATAATTAATATCCCAGAGCGATACCGTCGGGATATCACATTATGTCAATATCGCATTCTCGTGCCCGAGTGTACTCCACCTGGGTGTCGCAGCGGGAGAACGGGGGCACTCTCCGGGATGACGTCGCCTTTTCGTCGTGGAACGACGAAGCGCCCGACATTAGTGTCGCGACGTACACAAGTGGCGCCTCTGGTGGTGGAAGCGGGAGTGTGAGGGTTGGGGAGGGTGGAGCATGAGAGTGGGGACTGAACTCCGACATCGCATCCCACTTGTCAGCATGGCGGTAACAAGTGAAGGGCCCTAAAGGCGGAGGGGATGGGGAGGACTAGGAGTGGAGACGGTAAGGCGGTGTATGAGGAGGAGGAGGAGGAATACGTGGGGATGGCAGTAACGCCAACGTACTCAGCACCGCCGCGGGTGTAAATACATTTACATATTCGCCAAACGTTACCCTTAACGGTTTCTTTCTCTCTTTTTTTCCACTGTCTCAATCCTAATACTATATCCGACTCATTCTCGCACTTGACTCGCCTTCACTTGACTCTCTTTGGAGATGACTGGATGAACAAAAAATATCTTAAGAGTAACCTAAACCGCGGCTCAAAAACACATCACTTCCATTGAGCAAATGCTATCTCCTAAAATCAGGTTACCCAAATGTAACGTGAAAATGTAAATGCAGGAAACTGCTTTCTGCTTAGCCTAGAGATGAGTACACGGAGCCAAAACTATGCAACAGCGTTTTCCGTAATTTTCGTCCCGGTCAAGGCGGATAATTTTACCTCTGTGGAATTTCGCACAACTGTGTATTGCGGGTGACCCCGTAAGATTGAATCTGTGACTAGTCCCGGGTGACTCAAAATCAGTTTTCCTTAAGGCCAATGCTGTTTACTAAAATTTGAATGGTCTGGTTTAGCCTTGCACATAAAGGTTGATAAAACCTAAACTATGGGAGAAAGTATGAGAATTGTCTGAAGGTGGTATAGATTACCCTTTGGAAGAAGCACTATGGTAGATGGAGACCGCGCTTTCTATTTAGGCTATAAAGATGCTAAAAACTGTATCGTGGGCGTGGCTACCATCTTTGTTAACCCCGATTTTTCTTTGCGCACACGGGCTGGCGCGCTAATTTCGCAATTTTACGATATTTTCCATCGATAACTTACTAGAAATCAGCATGCTGTTACATCTTTTTAATGGATTTTTCTTGTATGTTTTTTCATTCAGTTAAATGAATAATAATCAGCATTCACGGCGAATTTTGTGGTAAAATTGAGTAGAATCCACAGCAATATGCGACCAATATATATTTCTAGAGTTTCTTGCCATACATTTCTCTCAGAAACGAGGATGAGAATAGACTGCAGGCATTTAAGATGTGGGTGTGGAGAAGGATAGGTGGAAGGAAAGTGAGGTGGACGGAGAGGAAGGCTAACGAGGAAGTGCTTGAAATGGTGGGTGAGAAAAAGAATCTTCTGGATGAAATTCGGAATACGCTGGGTAGATGGCTGGAGGATGTAGTATTACATTGTGGTAATTGATTGGGTACTCAAGAGTGTGATAGAGGGAAGGATGTTGGGCAAGCGGGGAAGGGGAAGAAAGAGAATAGGTTCCATGTACGGAATGATGAAGGGTAGATCGTATGCTGAGGCAAAAAAGGATATATCAGAGGGAGATAGGCCCCTGGAAGTGTAGAAAACCGGGAGGAGATTCTCTGACATTCAGTAGAACCGACCTTTACCCGTAGATTACTTAAATGTATAGATTACAGTGGAGACACTGAGGTGATTATCATGGAATTACGCCTCTCTACTTCTTTCAATCGAGATTAATACTGAGAAGCACATCTAGTCCGCTCTAGTTCATTCCAGTGTATTGTTCTACAGCACTATCTTGGGTGCTGGCTGTTTGGAACTGAAGCCGTCCTTCCCGCAGATAGGATTTGTTCAAAACAGCCAACGCTCAAGGTAAGCTAAAAAAAACAATATAGAATACAGGTGAAACGGAATCGGAATCTTCTGGTGAGGCCAGTGGGAGGTGGAGAGGTGAGGCTTGATGGGGAGGGACGATTTGGAGCACGTCTATCTATGGACAAATATAATATACTCTTCCTCTCACTCACCTAATTCCCACCTCACAACAGAAGTTTCACAGCTTTTGCTGCGTATATGCTTCCGAGGGCGTGTTACGAGAATATTATGAACATGTGCGGAGAAATTTCTCCCGACCACGTGCCATGAGAGAATTCTAATTACATGCTGAGAATTTCCTTCCATTAATATGAAGTGGAGACATTCTGAAAGCATTCTTAAATCAATTGATATGCACTATTTTTTTTAATATTTCAAAACTTATCTTTGGTTTTTTCGATTTACTTATGACCTACATGAGCAAGACTCTTACAAGACCAATCTTATTATTAACTCACAACCTAGCAATATCAGTCCGCGACTCTCCGTATGTAAGTTTTCATTGAAAAAAACGCTTAGCACTTCCGCTAGGGATAAAATTAAAAATTCCACATTCTTGTGCCAATGTATCAAAAAAAACAATTTGTAACATTAATTTGTTTTCGAGTTTTTAATATGCTCCGAGTAAATAGCAAAGAGAACTCTGGGAGAATCTGCGGGGAATAATCTGCTGAGCTGGCACTGTGGGAATAAACTGAGAATATTCATCTGAGTACAAGCAGCGAATGCCAGTCAGGGTTTCGCCCTAATAAGATCATGGCCGACCAAGTTTTCACATATATGCTTATGATGGAGAAATTTTATGAATCTGACCTAAACGTACATTTTTTATTTATTGACTACCAACAGGCGTTTGACAGTATAAGTCGCAGAGAGCTCATAAGGATGCTAAATCAGTTCTAAATCCCACAAAAACTAATTAGACCGGTGGGGCTTACCTTGGATGATACAAGGGCGAGAATAAAGGTCCAGAATAGGCTAAGTGAGGAATTCAGGTTCAATGCTGGAGTTAAGCAGGGGTATGGGATTTCGGCAGTACTCTACAACATGACTCTACGTAAAGCAGTCCAAGCCATAGACTTAAAGGAAAATCTGTTTGAGAAGTCTACTCAGATATGCGCGTACGCCGAAGACATTGCAATTGCTGCAAGGAGGGTGGCGGACCTTGAGAAAAAGTACACACTTTTGAAAAGGAAATCTGCCAAAATAGGCATAAAAATTAATGTGAGAAAAACCACATACATGGTTAAGTTGGCGGCGAAAGACCGAAGAGAACCCCATGACATAATAATGGATGGATACACCTTCCAAGGTGTAAACAGCTTCAATTCCTTGGAAAGTTACTGACCTGCGACATCAATGTCAAGAAATGCATTCAAAACAGAGTCAGGTACCAGTACCTTTTAACAGTACCTTTTATGCCAATCTGACACTATTGAAGAGCGGAGTAATTAGTAGAAACCTGAAAGTTAAACTATTCCTGGCATTAGTACGACCAGTGGTGACGTAAAACTCTAAAACCTGGACGATGACTGTGGCAGACGAAAGAGCGCTGTGCACCTTCGAGAGGCGGATTTTATGCAGAATATACAGTCCAGTGTATGATCAAGGAGAATACAACAAAAACAGTGAGGTTTATAAATTCCCAGAGAGTCGGCTGGTTGAAACACGTGGAAAAAATGGCTGAAGGAGGAATCCCAAAGCTGATGATGAGGGGAAGGCTGTTCAACCAAAGATAAGATGTTTGGACCAGGAGCAAAGTGACGTGGAGTAGGAGGATGGTGAGCCAGGACCGCCTACCGGGACGCCTGGAGAGCGATGATGCTGCAGGCCAAGGCCCACGCCGGGCTGATGATGGTAAGCAGCGAGTACGTTCTGATCCTGAAACGCAGAGCGCATAGTATTCAATCATTATGTTAAGGAAGCATATAATTAAGAACTCTTAATCAAATATTAGCGGGTGGGGTTTTCCCAAATGGTTGGAGGGATTTTTGTTTTGGTACAGATTTGCGTGAATCTTTGTATAAGTGTACTTATTAGTTATATATAAAGATGAAAACGTACAAATTCCATGTTATCAATTTGATTTCTTGCCAATTCAATTCTATGTTAACATTAGTCTCATGACACGAGGCATATATTTCAAAATAAATCGATCACATGTTGACAGGTTTGTATTCCAAACGTGAGAACATGCGTTGCATAATGTTACATTGGATCCTAATAAATATCAAGTTATCATGCCGAATAAAAACACATAATGGCATAGGATTTTTGCTTAAATTTTGAATTCCGAGCTGTCAATACTACTGTAATAACGATGCTTATCTGATACGAAGTTTTTTATGCATAATTAATGTATTACTTATATCACAACATTTATGATTATTCACAGCGCATGTACCGATATATAGATGTACATAAAAGAAGTGTTGTCCGTGAATTTCTTTTCAAAGAACTTCACGAAATCTATATTCAATGACTCACGATTACCGCTCCAACATCCTCCATAGATCCCGATGGCCTTATCTTCTTAACAATACCTGAAAACTAGTTTAAAATGGTAGGTATGTGAAAGACTGTCTCTTAACGTTGATCTAGGTGTATGGGTAGAAATAGGTAGTATGTCTAAAATTTAGACTCAAAATTATTAATAATTTCTATTTCTGACAAGTGATGATTTTTTGTCATCAACTTGTAATGTTTTTGTGCTCCTAATGATATTCATCGAGATGTTCCGAGCGTGAGATGACAGTATACGGACGAGTCCATGATCTGAGAAACTACGGAGGATATGCTCGCATTGCCTGGTTCTTACCTGAAGTGGGAACATTGATTTTCCAATGTAACATGCAAATCATACCACTGCAACTCTCTCGTCTGGCGTAATTAGTCTTTTCTAGGTAGCAGACACATCGATGGGATTGTTTCGCCACATCGTAATGGTGTTCATTTTTTAAATCAATATTTGGAGTATTATAGTAAGTCTTTGGTTGCGTCGTTTCGATTTACGTCTGATTCGATGTTACGTCCATACCGAAGAGAGTCGTCGAAAAATTATTCCCTGTTTAATGCAAATAAAATAGAGCATATGTGCATATGCTTGCGTTTTTTCATGATTGAGACAATCATCCCATCTGAAATAGCTATTTTTTCCTGGATAAAGGCAAAAAACGAATTTAACACCTTGATTTATCTTTGAATTAAAGAGGTCACGAATATCTGGATCCGTTTTACGTTGTTTCGACTTACGTCGGTCTTCTTCAACACGCATCTCCGACGTAAAACGAGGACTTACTGTAATTCAAAGGAGATAATGTCCACGCATATTCCTAAAAAAAATTTCCACCAAATAAAATGATGTACCTAGGGTAACGGATACCCCTGAGGAATAAATGACTTGGGATCTCCATCAATGTAATTGATCCTTTTTTTTACTATTTCTATGGAAACCGAATTGTTGCCTCCCGACTCAGTCACCTATGTACAATGCCAGTTGTGTGTACCTTTTTTGTGTTTAATCCGAGCACCAATCCTTTCCCGCATCTGAAGTACTCAATCCCTCTCTTCCTTTCATTCTCTCGCTGACACACAAACGTCCTTAGCAAAGCTTTGCGTATTCCGGGCGTCACTTTGCCGCCAGGAGACACGTTCCGACGCGTCAAAGGATTTGCGACGCTTTTAAAAGGCATGCGGGCTGGAGTGTCGATCGAATTTCAAAAGTTGGAAAGCGACGCAATCTCACAAAAATGAGTTCAGCTCGTTGAGAAAATACGCTTCTTCCCAAGGGCACGAGAACGGTTCATTGCTTTTTTTGACAATTCTTGCGACATTAAAAGAGTCAAAAAAACGTTTCTTGAAATTTTTCTTATGACTCGCCATTAATTCTTTGTTCCTTAATGCCAAGTAAATGCTAGATTTCTATGAAAAAATTTCCAGTTAGAAATTATTATAAATTTTATTTGAAAATTAGTGTGTCCTTGGCAGATTGAAACTATGTTGAAAATGTCTGATTTTTTATATTTAGGTACTTGGATAATATATATGTATATCTTTACTGTTATAATATACTTTGAAATGTCTCGTCTAGTTTGTGACTCAATTTAGTTAACCGATTAATAACAATTAAATCGGTAGCCTCCAAAATATATGTCCGTGTTTATAAATTTACCTCTTTTGAAATCTTGACTTTTTCAAGTCTTATGACCCATCGGTATCATGTCACAAAATTCGACATAGCAAGTGATACAAATATAATAACATGAATTTGTTTATAATCATTATAAAACCTTGCAATAAAAATGCAGAGTTAATGTAAATAGATCGTTAGTTACTCATACCATTGCATTGACACTCAGCCTAAAGTGTGAACAAAATTACCCAGGATATATGTTCACTTATTTTTTGTAATTCTAAACATCAGTTATTACTGGAGCATGCATTGTGTGCAACATACGTGTAGCTGAGATTGTGTTTTTTACTCTTCCCTTGAATATTATCTTCTCTTTGTGACCTACCGATACAAGTGTCATGATTATACATATAGAGTAATATTTTGCTGCTGATTAATTTGATGATGATGACCAATGACGGTGAACCGTTAAGCGTGAAACGGCTTTATCGAGAAACGTTTGAATCCCATTTATAGTATTAACCTCTGCCGTAGAAATTTACTTGTTTCACCATTTGAAAAGGTTTACTTTGGAGTTGGCAATACCCTAATTGTATTAAATTTTTTGTTCATGTATACCAAACATGGTCCACCCTACTGAAGATATAATAGTAATGATTTGGATAGGATCTGAGACGCAAGCACTTCGTCTACTACAATAGATTTTAGTCTAATACAATAGATTTTAGACGTATCTGACAGGCATAGCGTGGTAAGCGCGGAAATACGCAGTGTAAAAATATTCCGCGTTGTCCCCGGAGTCCCTGAGGATTTGAACCCGGAACCCTCGATATCGTGCCCAGTGATTTAGTCTGGTTATGTATCCAGGCTTTCTTTTGTCCTTTGGATTTTCTTCCTGGGAGAATGATAATGACTGTCGGATTAAGTGGGATGTGGAACATAATAACTGAATGTATTTTTATGAATGAATAGGAGTGTGATACAGTCTGTCATCCTTAGGATTGAATGACTAAATATATGATAATGCTTGGCAATCAAGTACCTCGGTTTTCCTTGGTGCCTCAATTATGAAAGCCAATGGCGAATCTCATTGGTTACTTTTTGAGAGTTTAGAACTGGCTTTAGGCAGGGCTTCAATATTCATATTAGGTGGATAAATGAGGTAATTCGAGTAATAGCTACCCATGAGGGCACAAGGACACAAGGTTCACTTCTCACGAAAGAAGACGTCAGAGCTATGTGTATGCGCTAACCTTCTCTTTCACGTAATGAATAACTAAGTATCAGATAACCATTGATTTATCCCACCTGCTAAGAACAGTACAATTGGTGACTAAGTGATCGTTTAAGAATTCTTTTATATGTTTGAGGAGTGAGAAGGGCAAACTTTCTTTAATTCGTCTCATTTTTGTGGGGTAGAGAGGTTAAGTGTCATCATCGTAATATTAAAATAGGAGAAGCTTCATGGACACTATTTTTCTCGCATGGGGGAGTTGGGAGTGTTAAAAAATTGCCATAATTGTTTTGCGTACTATTTGAGTGGTTTATTTTACGGATTGAATGTATTTTGTAACTGATTGGTGAACTCATGGATGTAGATTATAGTTTGGTCTGAGGCTCTTCTACAAAATTTCGCCGGCCTTGTGTCTCACATATTTGTTCTTTATTCTACACTACTCTTGTCCTTGAGGTCGCCCAGGAGACGGACAACGAGCATCTCCAAGCGCAAGGCTAATTTCCTTAACACATCCCGGACGTAGACCGTCGCTGGCGACACGACGCGGCGCACTTCAGTGGTCCCCTGTTCCTAGAAAGTGACAAGGGTTGAATGAAAACGGTTCCTGGGGTGTTTATTCCAGAAAAAGATCTACAAAAAATGAATAAATAAATAAATATGGATATGGCTGCTGCCGGAAATAATATTCGGAGAGGGTAAGGGAGTAGGAGAAAGGGAGAGGTAGGAATGTCGCTATTAACATACCGCAGTCACCACGTCAAAATGTAGAAAAAAGACAGCGAAGAGAATAAAAGTGGGAAAATGGCGGAAGGGTTGGTTGAGATGTATTCTTGACGCTGTAGATATCCCATGTGCTGTTCTCTATTGGGAATAAGACCTGCGCCACATTCGACTAACAGTTGGGATTGGATTGCGATGTTAATTTTGTGTCGCTGATGCAGCGATACTCGTAAATGAAACGAGTAACTTATTTATCCTGCATATAATTTTTAAAATACTTCCTAGGTTTCGACATGGCATGTCATCATTTGGTGAACAACTAAGAATGCGGAATAACTCATTTACTCTTTTCATATACAATCTTAGTCAAATTCCCCCAAGTCTCGCCTGAGACAATGGAACCACGATACTAGATGCTTAAAACTAATTATAATTTGTATACTATTCATTTGTTATTTTGATGAAGAAGCGTTAAAACTAGCAAAATAGCAATTTCTTATTTAAAATTCTTTCCAGACAATTTGACCATCATTAATAAATGATTATCAATAAACAGTTCCATTGAAAACTAAATACGGATAACCACAAAACTGATATTGCCACAAATTTAATAAATCATTTTTAACATTAGATTTAGAATATTAAGGTGCATTCATGTTTTCTTTATCTTGTAGATTAGTATATCACATCTTTGATGATGTAACAAAAAATGGATGTCCAAAGCGGTGGTCTGATGGCCATGGCAAGTAGAAATGAGGTATTAAATCGTCTGATTTTGCTAACTTTTCTATACTTCAGACATTGCATTTATTGTCATACTGAATCGCAAGATCTTCGTTATGCATTCATATGCATCGTACTGCACATTAAATTTCACAAAAACACGGAATGCATCAATGATATTAACTATCGTATTCGTGAATAAGTTGAAACATTTTGAAAGGTGATAAAACGTATAGTTTGGAGGAGTTTAAACCACTAAGAGAGTGGAATAACTCAGTTACCGAAGCCATGGTTGGTTTTCATTAGAACAGAGTGGACATTACTATCGAAGTACTTCGTTTTGCGAATATGGCCGTACGTATTGTTGTCCTAGGCATGAAAATGTCAATAGTATACTTCGTGAAATCAAATCCATCTCAATATCGTATCGATCAATCGGGAAAGCTGGAAGAGATAAGAAAATGGGATAGTAAGGAGATGGCACTGGATCCTGAAGAGATAGTTGATGTTGTTGGTGGGGCTATGAGGGCGGTCAGGGGGCGGGGAGTGGGAAGGGAATGTGAAGTACGAGGACGGTAGGAAGACACTGCGTAGTCCCACCACCATGTGAAGGAGTGGGTCAGGAACACGGTAAGAAAAATGAGAGCAAAATGGTATGAAGAATTACAGAGGTTGAGGATGTGCGCGTGAGAGCTGCTGGAGTACAGGAATTAAATGAAAAATCATCATTTATCATTCAGACCTTAATATTGGTTTACTGCAGTCCTCTATCCTTCACTATCCAATGACAGTTCTCTTGCCCCTCGGTAGTTTGTCTTATGCTTTTTCCTCTTAAGATGGCCTATATATTTGTCCCTTCGCCTTACGCTTCGGACTTATCATTTATCCTTCAATTTGGGTCTCTCCTACTTAGCTCTTCGGTATATTTCTCGATTTCTTACTTTCCGCCAGTTTGATGTCATCTTCCTCATACGCTAGGATTTTTGGAACTTATGGACAAAATTTCCGTACTATATACATAATCTCTAACGTAAATCTAAGCATAAGCGCTAGCATTTTATGAGCGAAAAGATGTATCGTTGACGATACTCACACAGTCGAATTAGATTATAGGATTTCTGTAATGAGATTTGGATCGACGATTCACACTCTGTTATATTAACCATGGGCCACCACTGGGTGACTTTTTGCCCTGGTAACCAACTCTCAGGCTATTTGCTTTTCCCATTGAGGGAAAAATTTAACTTCTCATTTTTTCCGTGTCCTGTTTATCTACCCTCTGGCCAGTCCGTCCCGGTGACGCAGCAAAAAAACTGATTTTGGGGCGCTCACATGTAAATTCACCAGATTTTCGCTATGGTTGAAAGAGTTCACATTTGATGGATGAAAATCTGTCACCTTAATCGTGTAGAAGAGGTGCTTAATTGACAAGGTACACCACTGTGATGATTTAGTGTTACAGGTCTCCAAAACTTAGGAAACTGCTAATCGGTTTATTGAAATGCGAGAAAAGTCTGCCTAATAAATAACTTACCAACTAGAAGATGAAAAGTGCTACACTTTTCTTCATCAATGAAAGGAAATATAAATCGCACTAAATTGCTTTTACTTCTCCCATCATAACGTTGGAAATAGGAAGTGGGAGTTGTCCAACTTGGCTCAACAATTCATTCGTGATATTTCGCGAGTGCTTCAAGACTAAAGGTGGCCCCTGATGAGAATAGTGGAACGCTTGCTAAAATCACTGAGACATGGGCTTCTCAATCTAGCACTTACCATAATCGGGTCAACATTTTATACCGATTTGCCGCCTCCAGTTTTTGCAGCCAACTACCGTTTGGAATAGGTTTTGATGAATTCATTCTCCAGGCATATTTTACTGCAATGCTATCTTTAACAAAGCATGCTTTCTGCCCCATTTTATGTCGCCAGAAATACGCAGTCAACAGGACACTGATTTTGAATCTACTATTTATCCTGATTGGCCTCACATATTTTACTAGTACGGTTCTCTTTATAATTTGTATTTATCAATGATTACGTTTCATTTCAATTATGTTCTTAGACTTGTGAGAGTCTCGTAAAAATGATGAAAGTAAAGGGTACATGTGATGTAAGAGACTTTCAACAGGAGGATTTTTATAAATATTATTTTTATAAAAATTGTTATAAATTAGGATCTGTTGGACAAGCTACACAAATATTTCTTCCTATGAAAATCATAAAGTGCACCCCTGGGTCCAGCGGACCCCTTGACAGACATTGTTTTTTGATTTCAGCCTTATATTTTGTTTTCCAAGCGAAGGTGGCAAATATCAATGTAATTGAGCTTTTGGAATCCTAAACAGTTGAATTAAGGTTCTTTCAAAACTTATAACAAATATAATATATAAGTTTTCGCAATGAAGTGTTAGAAGGTATCTTCGAAATTGACAAAACCGAATCGTTTACTGGCGCTAGTGTTCTAAACATTCCATGAAGTACTATAACTTCCTAAATTTACTGTTCAAACTGTGTATTAAAAAATTTAAAATAATTTTCCTCCTTTTCGTCGCCCACCGTGGTAGGGTGGTGTGGCCCTCTCTCATTCTAAGGTCGAGGTTTCGAGTTTCGGCTGAGTGCGTTCGTAAAATTTTAGTGCTTGGCTGCTTGTAATGATTTTACATAAATGTAGGAAAGGATTATATAGTCATATGTTTGCTGACGGATTATGATGACATTAATATGGCTCTACTGCAGTTAACCTATATCTTGATGCTAATGTAATATATACTAGCATTTGCCCCATGATTGATGCCCAGAGCATTATAAATAAATATTCAATTGTACATTCCAAGACCTCCGCACCACTCACCCCTTTGATATATCACCCCTTAACCTAGCTAATATGTAAACACGAAGTTTATAAATATGTGCCAGAATACATTTGCATATGTATGGATGAGGAAACGTGAAGGCAGAAGTCGCGGAAGAATTCTTGAACCAGGGAAACATTTTTAAGACGTCGCGGAAGGACAAGGTCGCAGATAGTGGTATTTCTTTCCCGCCTTCCGCGCAGAGCAAAAATTACCTTTGAGGTTTGCCAGCCTGGGCTCTTGGGAATACTTCTCCCTCACGTCGCTCTAGACCTAGTAGAATACTGTTCACCCCGAGTGCGGCAGACGGCAATCTATCTGCTGCGTAGCACGAAATATCTTACGAGTTCTACGAAGAATCGTGTGGCGATTTGTGAATGATTCTCAATTAATACGCATCTGTAGTGTTTGTGAATCAATAGAAAACTTGGTTAGTAAATAAATTACCTTAGATTTAGACCTGCAAAAACAAAAATCAACATACAGATATACTTTATATCTAAAAAAACACTGCAATACAATAAAATAGATTTTATGTATTCACAGTATTAATAAATAAAGGAGGAATATATAGAGCAGGTATTTATCTTGGAGTTCCGGAATCATGAATCATAGCTATAAGTTTCTTTGCTTTGTCACCTTCACCTAATCAGTAATTCGATGCATTTTGCCTTTTACATCCTGGGTATATTTTTGAATTAGTTCTCATCTTAGGTACATATTGAGTATCTATTCGATCTTAGTTTAAAATATAAATTGTATGTGAAAATTTATTTCTTAAATACTCATTAGAACCACACTGCCTATTGCTATGACGGCAAAACCACGTCTTGGACGAATTTTCCGTAAGTGTATTAGGAATATTGAGATCTTGTGTAAGTATGGTACTACCACTGGCTTTACATTTCTGATTAGATTTCTCTGGCTACTTCTAAGGGCCGCGCAAGATGAGAAAAATAGATATGCTTCAGCGAAATATTAATAATGATCTTACTTTTGTACTTTTCAAAATTATTCCTCAAAAACTTATGTATATTCTTATGTTCAATTTCGAAAGGATCCATAAAACTAAACTCACTAGCACTTTGCACCCAGATGTATACTCTATAATTTACGATCAATTAACTTTCAAAATATTTGTTAGCAAATAACGCTCTTAATTTTAAACATACTTTTAACAGCTTCTCTCAAGTCCACGCAGTTGGATGTTTAATCCAAATTGAGAAAACAATCCTCAACAATTGGACGTGACTCACTTTAAAAAAGTGGTTTCATTAACTGCAAAGAGTAATATTATTCAGATAATATTCTACTCAGGGCAGATAATATTCTACCTAGGCGGGACTCGAAGCCGCGACCCTCGGGTTAGCAGGCGAGGGCTATACCCCGTCGCCACCGGAGCCTACAGTGGTCATACCGCAGGCATATTCCTAGTATACGCGTAAGATAAATCCACCACCCGTCCCCTTTGAATTGCGCCGCGACCATAATGACAAACCAAGTCGCTGACAGTAATTCAACCTTAAGAAGAAACTTTCTCCTCTGATAAAACAACAACAGTCTCTTTGTTCGACTGTTAACCATTCTCTCGCCACTTAAATCAATATGAAACCAATATTGAAGATTACCAGAATGAGGCTTGATTTGAATTGAAAACATTATTAGCGTGCCTTGAACTGCACCAGTCCTCATTGAAATTGAAATATAAACTTCGATTCGTATTCGAAGGAAATCGAAATGTCTGTTTTTTATTCTGTAAGTTAATCGTATAGTAAGAGTATGCTTAATTTTACAAATTAATGAAAAAAATTCAAAATATAATGCAATGTAGTTGAGGTTATTAACATTGTGGCAAATGGTCTGCACTCAAGCATGTTCAATATGATCACGGAAATGTAATTTCTTGAAGTCAATGTATGAAAAGGTTCACTTAATACGAAAGAGGTGTGTGACTAAAAACATCTATACATTCGTTGTCCGACACCGATGACATTTTTTCCGGTGAAACGTCAACGTGACATGAAATACTCGCCCTAAGACAAGGATTTCATGGTTTGGTATATTATCTTAGTTTTAAACGCAACATTATATTTAACTTGATCTAGTATAATCACCAGTGTACTGCTAATATAAATCAATGTTTTTTGCAGTGTCTTAATTGCATACATTAATATCTCCGTATGAATTTCCTACTTTTATTTTAACTTAGGTACAGGAATAAGCGCGACTCGTGAGTATAAATATACGAGTCACAGATGGAAATTCAACAGTCTGTACCAGGATAATCAATTATTTTCAAATGAGCGTAAGGAGCCTGGACACAACACGGTGAGTATAATCTCTGTGATCCTATTATTTTACGCTCTGTTGTCTTTCAGTACGATAAGAAATTTTCAGTTTCCATTTGCTCCTGATAACCACATGACTTTTTTGATGGAACATTCAATTTTGTTCTCTCGCGAAGGGAATGTAGCATTTTAAGGTGCAGATACCTAGACTCTGAAGAAGAATTATGAGAATTGATGGCAGGCGTTTGTGGTGTGGATGAGTGTATTGAAAAGGAAGGGGAAAGGAGAAAGCAAATAAGACATATCGATGGTGTGATGCGTGCCGTTCATATGCCTTAAAATTGTCTGCAAATTGTCTGTTTCAGTCTGTTTTAAATAACTGTGTAACTGTTCTGTCTGTTTTAAATCGTCTCCAAAAAGGAAATTGCATAAGGAGATAAGTCTGCAGTCTGTCTGCATTCGATGGGATGGCGCTAACCGGCAGATAACCTCAAATAATAATAATCCATTTTGTTTTATGATAGACGATTTACCTATGCCTCACGGCCTTAGTCTAAACTAGGATACTATTCTAACACTATTACGGATTCATGTACCCTATATTGCCTGAATATGTAAATAAAATGTACGTGAACCCGCTAGCCAAAAGAGAAATCGGAAATTTCGAATTTATTATTGAAATGAGCAATGTTCCCAATCGCATGGCGTTACTTTTATGGCTTTCTTAAATTTAACTGTTCATGAAATGAATAAGTTACTCATGCTGTGACAATAAAGATTTCTATAGCAATAAGCGTGATACGATACGACGCGAAACGATAATCAAGTGAAAAAGATAATTGAAGGGAAAAGTGAGGGAAAAAACTGCAGAGGAAATCCCCGACTAGACTTCATCAGCCAAATTATGAAGGATACGAATTGCAGAAGATACTTTGAGCTTAAACAAAAAGCTGAGAAAAGAGATGAATGGAGGTCTGCTGCCAACCAACTCAAGGGTTGAAACGGAAGAAGAAGAAGAATAAGCGTGATATTTAATGCCAAATATATTGACAATGATTCACGCGTATTTCAGTTCGACATTTTTCAATGAAATAACCATATCAATGGAGATGTAAAACCAAGCGTTAATATCGAACAGCATGAAATTTATAACAGCGAAATATATAAAATGGCTGAATGTTATGCCATTCAAAGAATATGGGAGCAAATAGTTTCAATAGAGTAGATTTAGATTAGATGCCTATTTGGTATTTATTTCATCCCCTAAAAACATCCTGTCGTTTCTTTTGAAAGCGTTCTGGTGAAGTGCATGAGGAGGACCATCAGTCAGAATATCCCATAGCCATATTCGTGATTCATCTTATTGCGAAATAAATGATAATTATGCGGAAATATCTGGAATGGGAATCATTTTGGATTGCCTATCTGAGAGTGTTATATCAGTTAATACTCGTCTTTTCTTGTGATTGATTTCATGCGTAGAGTTGAGGAAACATTTTCCTGTAATATATAAGGAGCACATACCAAGAATAAATGAGGCTTGCAGAGTCACCTGGTTTAGCAACAGTAAGAGTCAATTTTTTCATAAAGTTTGATTGTACCAATGAATAATAATAAGAACCAAGCTAAAGTTGTGAGCCATGAAACACCCGGGCTTGTTTGTTTTGCCCGAGTTTGCCCGAATTCCCTGTTCATTGCCCAGTTTTCAGTTTGCTAAGATAATATGGTGTATTTATGTGATGGATTGATAGTAGTAGAATAAAAAACATAACATTCTAGCAAAGATGAATCTTAATACAAAAACTATTGAAATAATTGAAGAGTTACCAAAAATTGACACCGGAACTGATTCCAAATCTATTCTCTTGCGATTGCGGATTTTCCGAATTCATTTCACAAATTGCTATTTCCATCGACATGACGCTTTCGGGGACAATAAATCATATGGTTTTGTGCGGTGAACACGTAATCAAATGAAGGTACGCCCAATAGTGCTAATTCGAGCAAGATGATTGTGCCCGTTGAATTTGAGAGACAAAGAGGAAATGTTAAAAACAGGAACCATTTATAGTAAAACTTTCAAACTTCAAATATCAAATTTCATTGCGGCTGAGATTACACGAGAGCTTAGTGTTTTTATCTTCAGTTTGGCCTCTTTTATTTTAATTTCCTCAGCTGAATACATGTACCAACCTAACTTAATTTTAGGTTCTAATTCCAGGAAAACTTTTAAAAGCGAAGTCCAAAGACACTTGAGTAGCAGAAATATAGGGGAGACCGGGGCTAGTTGGGTGCAGGGGAATGTTCGTCCAATGAGAATAACTTGGCAACTCTGTAAGCGAGCGCGTTGAAACTTAAACTGTGTCTGGCGCCCACCATCCCCCTTCACTCGACACACCGCCACTCGGCTACTTTCCTCTATTTGGGGAAAAGCTTGCGCTGTGTGTTTTTTTTTTTGACCCGGTTTATAACGTTCTTATTTCCTTGTTTACCGAGAGTCAACCGGCTTGACTAAGGCATTCATTGTTTTGAGCAGTTTAGAAGAGCAATTATTTAGCTACGTTTGAAGTATTCAACGATGAGGAAGGAAATTGAAATTAGGAAGTTTAAAAGGACAACTGAAGGTCAGGTTAGTAGAAAAATGGTGACGGGGCTATTACGTACTGTTAGTTAGGCGTGCGTACTAGCTATTTCGTAGCTAAACATTATGGTGTTCATCTTAATCCTGCTAACAAATAACATTTTTAGCTTTCAATTAAGCTTAACTAAAAGTTCTATAATGTATAAAATATTAACTTACTCATATCATATCATGTAGAGCCCTCATTTCTTCTTTCAGACCAGGTAATGGTGGGTAATTGTGAGATTTTGTGACGGTCTCAGGACCGTGTACAACCGGCTTTAGTTAATATATCCAGGAATCTGGAATTTAAAGAAAACAGTCTTAACGAATTTATTAGCAGGAGCGATTGAATTAGATGCATAAAAAGGGGTCACAAATTCTACATTTATGGGAGCGAATTATTTTTTACGTGCGAAATTCCTCGGATAAACAATAATCCGCTTTGACCGGGATTCGAAGCCGGATCCCTCGAATTCCGGCCGAGTGCTTTAGCCAGTTAGTTCAATACATATTTATTTCAAATTGATACGCAAATTAAATATTTTATGTCAATAACAGTTACATTGTTTCATTTCTGTGCTGATTCCATCAATTGTAGTCCGGCGTCCAAGGGAGGGGGGGGGGATAAGCGCCACCAGATCCCTCCCTCTACATTGGTGATGACATTCTTCCGTCTTCCAGAAGTGCCTTGCGGAAGAGAGAGGTGAGGAAGGGTCGCACCGTGATTGGCACACCTGCTACCGATATGGTATCAATGATGGATAGGAGGTCTCTCCCGACTGTCTTGCGTTTTAATTTCAAATAAACAAATCTCGATATTAGTGCCGAAAGTAGGTATGGTAAGCTATCGAGGCGTCCTCTTCCCCTGTGGATTGTTGTGACCTATTCGGGATGGGACTATTTCTTTTCCACGTTGGAATTCCGCACATTTGTGCATTGCGGGTGACTCCGTAAAAGTTTACTCCGTGGCTAGTCCCGGATAGCTTAAAATTTGTCGAATTATTTTTTACTTGGACTAATCTTGAAGAGAAGAAGAAGAACTTTAGTTAAAATTTAGAGCAGTAACTGTGATGACAATGATGATGATGATGATCAATTTTGAGTGCTTTCAGAGCATGTTCAGCTAACTAGCGACTTCCAAACATGGTAAACCTTTTTTTTTCCTCAGAGAGCATTGAGAGAATTCTTATTCTAGTAAGAACGTGTCCCGGCAAGTGTACTAACTTGCCCCACCTAGTTGGTATGTTGGATACACGTTTATTGTGTTTGGAAACATTTTTTCAAAACTTTTCAATAATTTTTTTCTACCAAACATAGTAGTTGGCTTGAATAAACTTACGCTAGCTTAGTTGTTTCAATGAAAATAGTTGTGATAGTAGTAGATAGTAATAAATATTTGTGATAGTAGTAGATAGTAATAGATAGTTGTGATAGTAGTAGATAGAAAATAGTAGAAAATAGTGAAAAATAGAAAATTCTAAAGACAAAAGTTTGCCAATCTAGTCCGGGTCTCTCCTACCAATGATGGTTATAATCCCAGTATGAGGAACCTCGTTGAATTTTAGAGGGTGGAAGATGATCCTGAAATTTGTTGCACATACGATACGATGAAACTATAAGCAGCAATGTGACGTACTAAATGAAATTTTGATAAAAAAGCCGTTTAACCCACATTGTGGGGTTCGGATATAGCTAATATATTTCTAAAACTTTCGTACATTAACCATTTTAATACAGATAGTATGCAAAATCGGTTAAAAACACTCATAACAATATAGTAATAGAAAAGGAATATTTAACAAACATGGGAAAATATCACTGTGAAAATTTCATTAAAATTCATTTATTAATCAAATTCATTGTATAAAATATAACTCATGAAAGGCATAGGCAAAATATCCCGTTCAAAGCTATTTTTCTGGTTTCCAAGGAAATTTTGTTCTAAAAACGTAATCTTTATGTAGTTACAACTCATAAGGCTACATCGAAAGCAAGAATTGTTCCATAACAATCCATTATGAAAAATTCAGCATTACATCTCTATTGTAAGTAATTAAAGTAAAAAGGAAAACATTTCACCGGTTGCAATGATTTCTTGATGGGAGTATTTAGCTGGTTTTACTCTTCAAGAGCCCCAATGTCCTAGAGGAATTTTTCACGAGGATAGCCTATGTTTGTCCCAGTGATAAAATAAATGCCCACGCAAAATTTAAAGCAAGGGCATAAATGAAATACACATGTTTGAAATATAAATCTGCTTTCATATTCAATTTGTTTTTATCTGTCAATATATTTTTTATTTTTTTAAATTTAATTTTAATTATTAAATTTAAATTTAAACTGAATATAATGGCATAAAGTATATTTTTTCATTTAGATTAATATTTAACTTAGCTGAGAGAAAAATCTCGCCCCTTCATGAATCAGACTATGAACTTAGAATTATTATAGCGTGTTTGCCGAAGTAATTTTGAGTCGCCGTTGACTAACTATGTTAGATTATTAATATGTTGCAAAGTGGAGAACAATGATTATTAATATTTGCAATCTCTTTAGTGAGTAATTTCCCTGTGTAAATGTTGGAGAGAATTTTTGATGTAGTTAACAGTCTCGTAATACAGTTCTCCTCTGCTGAAGACGCTATTTTTCGGCGTGGATCTTTGCGTTGATGCCACATAGGACATCTTATGAAATCCTCCTTGCTACTGAGTCGCCGGAAGGTATTTTAATCAAACGGTTCCTTAAATTAGTTCTTTTTCGCCACTTATAGAGCTAATACCTGGAGCGTAGGTCGTTGAACCTCCCCAATTTTTTGCTTTATGTTCTTTATATCTGTCTTCCTCTGCTAAGTTCAAAGTTAGATAGCTTAATCAAGTTGGAAGAATAAAATTGAAAAAATTATCACTGGCGTCTCTGCCCACGAACAATAAAGGTTCCTTTATAAGTAATGTCTGCGTATGACCAAGTGATTCGTTTCATCTCACGCTGCCATTGATACAAATTTTTAAGCTATATGACTATTTTTGCAGGTATTTTTACTTGAAAGAACACGGTTAATCGGTAGATAACTACCAATGCATAATGGAATTGAATTAAAAATCACTGTCTACATTGATAAAGCATTTGTATCCATGAGCTTATATTTTATGCTGTGTCATTGAAAGACACTAGTTTGTTGAACTCCTGAACTTAATGATTGTTGAATTCATAGATAATTCTTTTATTTTTTTCCATTTTTCCTTCAGCAGAGGTACGTGTACGTATTAAACAGAACAACGTCTTTAACCCAAGATACCAAAATACTCTTTTAAAGTAAACTCAGTGTATGACAGGTGATTACAGTAACGTGCCTGTGAATGACCTCTGCAACCCCGTGATGAGGACAACTATTCCGGGAACGGAATGTCTATTGGAAGACAATTTTGAGAAAAACAAGACAATTACCCCATCTTAACGATAATCAGATAATTCTAACTTTTCGAGAAAACGGTTCCGATTATTGAAAAATTATTCTAGTATGAACATGATGAGAAAAGAATCTTAACGATGATCACATAATTTCAATTAATGCAGTCGAACATAAAAAATCTGAAAAATAAATAACCTGAGATCGCTGCTTATATTTAAATTAAAATGATATCGCAGCATAACAGAGGCGAGATAGTATCGTTCGGGCGCGTCCATAAATTAAACGTGCTAAGCGAAAAAATATTTTTGAAAAGTATTTCCGAAACTTTATCACCTCATCCAGAGTAATATTTCAATCTAGTTAATGTTGCTTTCGAACATGGTTGATAATCTGAACGAATATAATATACTGCGAATAGAGATAAGATGTTCGGCGCGGTCTGCATGAATCTTTCAAAACGATTTTTTTACTCCTGCGCAGCAAAGCAATGCTTTAATGACTTCTAATCTAAATTCAAGAGGGGTGGCCTATGCATATTTTATTCGATCGAGTCGGCCTTGAATTAAATTCTGGTATCTTTGAAAGACTCCGAGGGAAACCCCTTGGGAATTTCTCTCCACGCGAGCACTCCGGCTTTCATTTGATATCATATCCCTTGTGTGGATTCCGTCACATTCATTTTTCATACTTCCTTTCTTTCGAATGACGTCGTGGGGCCCATACGAAGTGAAGGTGGCGCTCTCTTCTTCTCTTCGTATTTTTCTACAAATCTCAGCATCTGAAGGAGATTGGCTGCGCGTTCGATTTCTTCGTTGTGTCGTAAAGAGACATTCAGTGAGGCGTTGTCTATGCCATGGTAAAAGAGAGCGAAGAATTAATGCCCCATCAAAGGAGATAGGATTCGACAGAGTTCTTATTTACTCTGCTTCCTCCGGCGGCCGTGAAACATAATTTTCAGTGAGATTCAGTCCTTTCACATCAACCATCTTAAAGTTACAGATTTAAATTAGAGGCTGGGGATTCATCGCGAAAAAGTTATTCAACCACACCCAGATTTGAACCCAGAACTACCAGTTTCCAGTCAGGCTTGTTAATCACATCACGAGGTGTTCTTCATCCAAGGCAAATTTAATCGGGCTATACGAACTAGATGTTCTCGTTTTGGAGGATAATCCCATTTTTGTCGATCTAGGATAACTTTGCCAACCTTCAAATTATTTCTTAATGGGCAATAATAATAGTTTAATAACAGTATAAAAATAATTTTATTGCCCCTTTTAACATGATCCAAGATTACATAATCACTTTAGCAGAAATAGTTGACAGAAGCTTTAGGTGACCCCTAAGGCACTGCCTGTTGTCGGGGGCACCTTCAGGACAGATTTAATACATATAGCAAAATGATCACTACAGAAGTGAAAGTATAAAAGTTAGGACAGAAAAAAAAATTCAACAGCTAGACCAGCTTAAGAAAAGATTAAATATGATTGGTCTATTCTATTCGTAGTGGCAAAGAATTGATACAAACTAGAGGTATAACAAATTGAAATTATTACTAGAGTTTTATTTATAAACACAGTGATTCCCAAAAGGTTGTTACAACAATATTTAGAAATTATCAATTACCAATTTTGTTGCAGTCAACAGCCAAAGTTTAACCTGCATCAGAGAATATTTTACATGCTTTATAGATGTGATTGTTTGAGGCAAACAATTAAAAAGTTTGGGCCTCATATATATAAAACATCATTTGAACAATGTTAAGTTTGGCTTTGGCAAAGCATATAACAGGTTGCACCGTAGGTCGTAGGCATGTGGTTTTTCCAATACCTTTGGGTTATCCCCACTACGGAGGTAAAACGACCGTAAGACCTTATAAAGATACATTTGCCTCGTGGGTAATATCCGCAGCTTGACAAATAAGGGAAAAGGTGGTGATAGGTTGCCTTCTCTGACCATGATTCTGATAATCGATTTCTGGGTAGTTTCTACTCTTTAAAATGAGTTTTCGTAAGCACCACCCCAGCTTATGAGACCATAGTTTAGCTTTGAATTGACAAGGGTATAATATATGTTTTACACTAGACTTAAGGAGCACTTATTTATAATGAAATAAAACTTAATATTCCAATTTTTTATATTATTTGTTTAATTTGTAATGTGTTTCTCCCCTTTTAAGTGCTCATCAATTATCACGCCCAGGTATTTATATTCTTTGGTACGTTCCAGTGTTGAACAGTCCCTGCAACCTAAATTAGAAAATATTGGAGAATGGTATACTATATTCAGGTCAATCAGAAAACAATTGCAAACATTGAAGCATAAGAATTTGGTTTTGTCACTTAATTTCAGTTTGTTGCTTTTAAACCATTTACTAATTTTAGTTCATGTATTTTTCTACCTCCTCCCAGTTCATTCCTGAATACGTCAGAGCCAGATCATCTGCAGACGCAGTTAATTGACCTATAAGATTTAGTTTACATATGTCATTTATATAAATTAGAAATAAAATTGGGCCCAACACCGAACCTTGCAGAACATCTGAACAAATGTACTCTGAACTACTGTAGCTGTTTGAGACTCTCACAAATTGGAACGTCACGACAAGTAGCTCTCGATCCCATTTAGAGCTATGCCACGTATCCCGGCAAGTCTTATCTTGTCCAGTAGGATCCTGTGATTCAACCTATCAAAAGCTTTTTTAATATTTATGAAGAGAGCAGGAGACAAGGTACGCACACCTGTTGAAATTTGACTTGAACCATGATGGCTTGAGGATCTAACTAGATAGTTCACCTGATTGGAAAGTGTATGATCTTGATTTTATTCCCGATCGATTCAAATAGTTTGCTCATAGAATCTTTCATCTACTTCCCGATCGATTCCCGATCGATTCAAATAGTTTGCTCATAGAATCTTTCATCTACTTGGTGTGCATGTATGTGTATTTCGTAAGTAATGAAAATTGCGATCTAGTTCGTTATTAATTACAAAGTTTTTGATATTTGTGACGTGATGTCTACTCTTTCTACATAAATATTCCGCTGCTATTCCCGAAACAAACCCCTATAGCAGACGTTCCCAATCTATAAACAACAACATTCTCCCACCTCCCACCCTCCCCCAAGCGAGACACTAAAGGTAGTTTGAGTGAAAAATCATTTTACTTAGAAATCAATGAATTTGGTCTCATTTGAAGAAAAATATCTCACCTATCCAATGACACCAATGTATTAACCCCTTACCAAATTACTTTCCGAGATATTTGCCAAAAAATACCAGCCCTTTTACATGGAAAATGGTATGTGTATGTACTCCAGAGAGACATATACAAAATCTATCTACAAAATCTACAAAATGAGGTATTTCTAATACTTAGATGTCGTCAAAAAAACTAATAGTGTGTAGTTTGTACGTTTCTTCTACTATTTTTGAAAATAAATCTTATTTTCACCACAGTAGGTTCTTGGGTATCACAAAAAACCTTCCGTTTTGAAGGAGTTGTAAACACCGTACGAAAAAAAAGAGTCAAGTTAAAGACTTCTTTAGATATTTTCATTTACTTACTTACCATTTCTGTCATATAAAACTATATTATTGCACCATTTATAATTCAATATTTAATTGATGTGTCCTACAGCTGGTGAAATTAAAACGTATAATTGGAATATGGTCTCCATTATGATTAGGGAACTATCTCGCTCGGACTATCTTAAACCGGTCTCAACGAAACGTGCCCGATGCAATCCGTCCGTTTGTTCATCATTCTGCTCTTATTCCCCTCCCTTTATTTCTCCCCGTTACCTCATCAAACAAGTTTTAAAAGGTAAGGCATTTCCCACGTAGGAAATAATAACTTTTATTTTGATTGACTGACTGATGAGTTGTAAGGTGAGTAGCAAACTATAACAATTGGAATGTTCCAATCTTATATACCTCTCAGCACATAAAGATTCAGAGTTTGATTTGAGTTCGATTACAGTTGTAGACCCATAAAATAATTTTCATTTCCGTCTCAGCTGGTAGTGCGGTTCATTTTTATTTACTTCAGGCATTGACATCGCTTCAGGGACTTACAGTAATTTTTCTAACCAGATTGTAAATATCGATGCCGAATTCATATCCGATTCATCATACTGCATTCTAGGTGAGTTATAAATTTTATATATAAAATATATCTATAAAACGAACAATAACCGGTGAAATTTTACTAGTATAATCATCACTAAAATTTATATCTTTCGTCGGGTGAAAGTATTTTCGTGAATGATATATAAAGCAAAGACTTGATTCTAGAATCCCGAACTTTTCCAAAAGACGCATCTGACAAGGCCCTTTAAGCATTTTCTCTAACAAGTTCAAATTATTTTCTATCTGCGACACCTCACTCCTCTGTAGAAGTTTTACGACACCCATAGGCGGCAATAATATGTAACAATGGTGTTTTAGGGAAAACGCTTTAGTGAAACTGTTACATTTGATGCTGAAATTCATCCTATATTATCTAAAGTCTAAACTGGAATAAAATACTCGTATAACACATTACGCAGTATTTATAAACCAAAAGACTACGTAGGAAAATTGGATAATTTTTATATTCATTGTGAAAGGCGAAAATTCTAAAATAGAACTTCGATCTAGGAACTACTTCAGGACAGAATTGCGATTTTTGGATGCGTGAATGGGTGAAATTTGTGTTGGCGATTTAATGTTTGGGAAAAAGTAGCGTATTCTGATGAAACCTAATCATTTAAAACACAACTAGATTCAATTAATATTTTTTCACTAAAACCTACCTTTATTTTTTTTTCTTTTGGTTCTAAAATTTCTAATGCAAATGACTAGTCTTTAGATTTGTATTGTTATGTAGGTAATATTTATAATTATCAATTCATTAAATTACGTATTCATTTTGTTATTAAATTAGCATTTGAAGAAAGCAATCAAACAAAAGTTATGGCTGTGATAAATTCTGATGGTATAGTGCTTGTTTTATTTGTGGACGTTTTCTCTCAGGTTTCCGATTTCATTTGGCTGTCTAACTTAAAGATTTATAGAGACGGTGACTAAAAGATAACGATAGTTATTTTAAAAACAGCTGTCTCAACGATCGTATTGGTGACATTGAATCAATGTCAATCCGGTATAAATGAATCAATATCACTTATTTTATGGTGTATGGAAGCTTAATGCGAAAAGATAAATAATTTTTAACGTGGAGAAATGTTCCATTACTCGTGTGTACACCACGGATTTTGGATCCCAGAGTAACTTGAATTGAAATATTAATGTTAGAAAAAATACTAGATGCCTCGATTTAACCTTGTTTCCGCAGCTTTATGTATCGTAAAACCATCACTTCTATACAAAATACCAGCGTAGAAAATAAGTTTTGAATGCTAGTGTATCAACTTCACAGCGGATCCAATCTTACTCCGTAACATTCCTAAAATATTTAATATTGGTGAAGGATACGAGCTTACTTCTACAAATAAAGCTATTATTAAACCACTGAAAAAGTGAAATTAGATTGCCTATTTATTTAGAACACAAGGAAACACAGGACTCCATCAACTGCAGTTATAACATTCCGTGATGCTTGCGGTTTAAGACTCTGCCACGCAGAAGTAATATTGCCGACATAAACTGCAATGATCAGTTGAGTTTCTCTCGCTGTGTGCGGACCTTTTCGCTTCGGTCCAGGGCTGAATTCCCATGAGCTCCGTCATTCAACGTGGGGATTATTCTCCTGGCGAAGTGTACGTTGAACAAATAACTCGAATGAATGAAGCGGAGTAAAGTACGGAAGCGCACCGCATGTGGGGCCACTCGATGAAATTAGTTTAATCAGAACTACCGACATGAAAGCTTTAACTCCGTTGCTATCGTATCACGTGATGATTGCCACTGGTATTGGTGAATTTTAGATATGACAGTGAATGGGATTCAGACATTTTGGTAGATAAATATCACCCGCTTGATATGAATACTTTTCCTATAAAATTGGTTGTGTGGGTTAAAAACTGTTAACTATCTTCCTAGCACTGCAGGTTTGAATAAATCAATTTCAATATTTCTCTTGAATCGTTATACTACAAATTAAAAAGGAAAATTAACTGCTTACACTTTAAATCATTTATGCTATCTTTCATCAAAATCAAGAGAAACTTAGCTGAGCTTCTATTAGATGTTTTGAAAATTAACCGCATATCTGGTGCAGTCCAAAACTCACGGTTGATAAAGTTTGTAATTTTTTCAGTTATCTCTCTAGGTATCTATTCCTCCTCGTACGAAGCAATAATTATAATCAATGTGCTAAACTAAAACCCATTCCTCCTTGAATTTCAGGTAGTTTCGCGATGCCAACTACTCATCACTTAGGTGTTCCATCAAGAGGGTATAAGATTTTGTTAATGTATCGATATCGTTGAATTTTAGCCTAAGATGATTGTTATTCGTCTCTAATTAGTGGTCTCTTTATGATACTGCTATTTTCGGCAATTCTTCGTTACGTGTGATTGTTGACGGCATGTTGCCGATTGGCATTATCTGCCGGAGCAACCAAAATAAGAAAGACTGCGGTGATCTCCACTAACACAAGAATTTTATTTCCGTCCACACTGACACAAATTATTTTCAATATCCCTCAGTCGAAAAGTCACGCCACAATTACCCACTCGAGAGAGGTGAGACGACGCACCTCAAAATGCCGCTGGCAGACCGACTACTGGTTTACTACGTGACTCCGGCCGGGCTACACATCCCCCTCTAGTGGGGAAACGAAATACAAAACACATGAATGGCGGGGGCGCAACAACAAATGGCATTTTGAATTCAACAGTGATTCTGCCTTGGTTATTGGTAATTATAAAAAAAATCGTGGAGATTATAATGCTCAAATGAGTTATTAATTCAATTAATCACTGCTTTCCTGGAAGTTGTCCTACTATTTTTGAGATTCTTTAAATGAGACAATTGGAAGAAAATAAATATGACACAATTGGAAGAAAATTTAATAAATTAAGGGGGGCATTGTAAGGCTGCTGAAATTTTTCGAAAACTGGCTAACTTTCCTGACCGGCAATCGGGAGATTCGATTTGAAATCCGATCAAGTTAAAAGATTTTTACTTAGCGAATTTCATTTCTTGGTTTAACCTAACTCATAAATGGTTCAGTAACCTAAAATCTCTATTGATATATGGAACCTTATATGAACTTATTGATGTATCCCTTGACTTCCCCTCTAGACATTTACATGCGTAGTTACCCTAGCCTTATAAGAGGACAACAGAGACGTTTACTTTCTCTGAGTCTGATGCTCCGTTAAGACGTAACTTACCTTCATGCTCGTAAGAGACTCCCTAGTCAATATTCTTGGCCCATAAAGTATTCATGGAATCCTCAGATTTTAAATATCTTAGTTTAACGTATTACAAAGAGATTAAAATTCACAAATTCCCATCGTATTATCTTGGGACATGGATTTTAGACCCCTGAGAACATACGTATTATCATGGGACATGGATTTTAGACCCCTGAGAACATACAAAAGAAACACGACATCGTATTGAGATTGCTCAGACGCCTTCCAAGTCTTCTGCTATCGTGATTTAGGTAAAACTTAAGAATAAGCATGATGCTCTGCTAGATTTCTCCTCTCTTATATGGTGCTCAAGTTTGGATACTAATATAATGCAATATGAATTATATTGAAGCCTATAAAATGTGGTACAGGCGGATGCTAAAAAATATCATGGGTGGAAAGAATGACGTATGCGGAATTGCTGCACAGACTAAATAAAGAACGTGGAATCTTAAGAACCATTATAATAAGTAAACTTCAGCATTTTTATCATATTTTTAGAGGCTTAGATCCAAAATTAAAGGAAACCATTCGTAGACATGTAGAAGGGAAGGGAAGTAGAGGAAGGAAAATTTTCTTGATGGAAAATTAACAGAAATGGTTATACTGCAGCTCCACTGACCGTAAAAAAGTTGGATTGGAAATTGGAAAAGTGACGAATTGGATTTGTAAATTGAATTGGAAAAGTGACGAATAAATATGAATTAGCCATGATAATTTCCAATTTCCGATAAGACTGGAACCAGAAAAAGAAGAAGATTAGGTGTGGGACTTAATTTTCTTCAAGAAGACCGAAGTGCATTTAAATGAATAAAATATTTTTATGGAGGAATCCATTTTCATCCCATCGAAAATCTGCCCTCGTTTTAGTATGTAAACCCATGATCCGCTAATCGTGAATCCTTGAGTGCCCATTTGAATAACTTTCCAAGTTATTCAGAAAAATGTCTTGGACCGTACATCACGTAAGCACATATACTTACGCGTCGGAAATAGCCGTACATGTTATGCAATCAATGATATGCCATAATTATATTTTTCAATTTCACCTCAATTTAAGTTTTGTAATGACTTAAGTTTACTGCGAGGAATTCAAAATTTAAGCTAGCATTTTATTCAAATGCGTGATTTTTATTCGGTATGATGCCTTGATAGTTATCAGGAACTATTCAAATTACATGAAACGTATATCTTAGCGTTTACGAGAAAATCTATGCATAATTCATCGAATTATTTTGGAATATATATGCCAAATTCCATAAGGAATATATGTTATAATAGCAATGAATAACCAAGAAACCAAATTGGTAGCATGTAATATTTTCGCTTTTATCTATACATGTTACTAACTACACGCTTGAAAAGTTTCACGCAAATCTGTGCGTCAACGAAAATCGTTCCATCCACCTTAACCAGACGACGGACATTCCATAAGGCGAAGCCGGAGGCACTGCTTGTCTCCGGTCTGGTCAATCAGGAAATTAACACATTTTCCCCGGCACTACGTTTGAGTAGCCAAAACCCATTACAGTTTCAATCCAGCCACCGGGGCTCTATCTCCACTTGGTTGCGTTTCGCCTTTTGTATTTGTTTTAATGCAATCCCCATGGTGGCCAATGACATTCGTCTATTTATTTATGCCCAATTTATCATGATGAGATCTTGCCTATTTCCTGAAGAGGGATGAGCGGAGAAGACCAAAGTTGCGAACAAATTTGAAACGTGAGAGTGCTGGTGAAAGATCAGTGCAGGAGTGGAAGGGAGATATGTTGGGAAATCGTACGCGTAAATGTGTTTCTGTATGTGTGTGCATGGGTTGAGTAGGCATATAATGGAGGCGAAGAGAGGTAAAAACTGAGACGAATGTCGGATGAAGAGCTGGGAAGGAAGCCTACAGGGAGAATGAGGGAGGACACACAGGTAGGCGGCGCAAGCAGTGATATATCCCCCAGGGGATTGCTTCGGATGCAAGCCCCGGAGGAGGTTCGTGGAGAAGGCACGGGGATCGTATAGAGGAGCTCGTCACATTCTCAGGTGAAGGAGGAGGATGATGATGACGGGGCGGAGATGGGAGTAAATATGAAAAGCAGGCGGGGATAGAGGAGGCCCTGAAGTAAGAGTATAGCCGGGAGGAGGGCGGAGGGGAACGTGGCAGATGAGGGGTTGCAGAGACTATGTAGGCGTGTGTTGGGGACGGAGAAGGGGAGACGGCCTCCACCGCACGCTTCTCCGTATCCGGAGGCGGAGACTCGTTGGAGATGAGATGGAAGGGAGAGGAGGAGAAGGAAAGTGTACAGGAGGAGATATTTTATTTTGGAGGTGAGGCCCTGCGGTGTCGGCGACGCGAAGGGGGGAAAAATCTTTAAGGAAGAGACTAAGGCGGCGGGGAATGAAGAAGTGGGGTGGGGGGTTGAGAGTAAAATGTGCGGTGGGTGGTGTCTCTCTAGAAAATTTTCGTTTGGTTCGTGGTAGAAGGAGGAGGTGGAAAGAGTGACGAGTTCGTCCGTGATTGTACGTACTCCGTCCTTGGAAGTCAGCACTGCAAGAACACAAGTCTTCCAAAGCTCCGCGAGAGAGCTTAAGACCCACGGAAACGTGTATTGTTGAAGAGATTTTCGTCGAGTGCTATTTTATTCCTTCTGGTTCCTTTTTTCCGCGCCCAAAATCCCGATGACAATGGGCGAACGGAGGAAAAAAAATAAGAACGTCTTGGAGCGCTGCGCCGCGATTAATACTTCAACTGTCAGCAGAAGCGCTAGTGCCACGCCACGCAAGGTGGCTGCGGAGAAAAATGTTTATTGGGAAATATAATAGGTTTCGTGGGGAGGAGTGGTCTATTCTCCTGGATGTCTCAAACATGGAACCATTGGTGGAGTGGAGGATGCTGATTAAGCTTGCCTGGGCCGGAGGGAATGTATTCTTCCAATGTTATATCCCTCCGCGCATTAGATGAGACATAAAGACTAGCTTTGTCACTTGTGGCCTCGTTGTAGTACAGTTGTTATCAAAGCTGCTGCCAATATGTAAGGTAGTTACTCAACAGTTAGGCTGTACTACCAGTATTTTTATATATTCTAAGACTCATTATTATAATTGGTAGTATCAGGCGTAACTTCGTGGAATCTATTAACACTATAATGATAACACTTAACTTTGTTATTCCACATATCGTTATTTTCTACGATCCGGGTTTCGACGTTCGACGTCATCTTCAGGTGAAGACTCAACAAATCCATCACATATATATACAAAAAGACAACTCAGGTGGGGGCGCCGATACGGGAGGGGTGAGGATGGAAGGCGGAAGTATGTTTGGGAGAGGGCAAGAGGTTAAGTGTGAAGGAGGATGAGGCTCATTTTCCCTATTACCTCGTGAGTTCTATTCAATGATCTAGTCTTTGCGTGCGATTACATATGATGAAATGAGCACATGTTTCATGCATAAATATCAATGTATGGTTTTAGTATTTGTATATCTAGGGAAGGGTATTGGCGTGTAAGGAGTCCTTGCTAGTGTGCCCATCTATCTTACACGCTTATATTGCTTCGCTGAATGCCAAATATTCCTTAATAACCATTTCCATTAGTAACTTCACCGTTTAACGTAACTTAACTACACCGTAACATTACCAAACCCATTGCATAAGTCACGAGAACATTTATTGGGCCAGGCATTTTTTTAGCAATCCTTTGGAATGCATGATTCGCTGATGTTCGTGGCGGATAGTGCTGGCCAAAGAAATTAGTGCTATCTTTCTGCGAAACTCATCTAGAACGTACCTCATTTTTTTACATATGTATTCCTTTATTAATCTTATCCTTCTTCTCATATACCTCGTGATAGCTAAACGTGATGGCATTTGCGCGCATCGCCCTTTTCAAAAGAAGTCATTAGGCTACGACCTGAAACCCCTCGAGGAATGAAGATAGTCCCTATATTTGACTACAATAGTTGTAAAGGTTGCAGACCTCCACTGCCGACTTCTCAAATCTCAATTTTATCCAGAGCTTTCTGTCACTCTGATTCAATTTTTGGAATGGCTCCTACGGTGGGTTGCGATTAATATATTCGTATTAACATTATTCGTAAATCGTGACGGCGCTGCTACATGCTAGACGCTTCCTCAAGCTAATTGCATATATTTTGGCTGCATTGCCGACCTTCTACTATTTACTACTCTCCACTTCTTATCGTACCCCATTAGCACGATTGGTCATCTCGTTGAAGTCACAGTTCGCACAGTCTACTGCCATTAACTTGTAAGGGAAATTGCCTCAATTTTAGTTTCTGTCTCCATCCTGTAGGTTGTAAAAATTTCTGAAGGAGTCACGACAGCTAAGGTCATTGCTCACCTTTTCATAGAAAAGAACTAGATCCATATTTGAAATTATTGAGCGCAGTTGTCGCTTTGTCGTCGAGTACCCATTGTTCATAATCAGGTAATATATCAATTCATTTGTACGATTAAAAATGTTGGCCCCAGGAGGGAACATAAAAACCTAATTAATGCTCCTCCTCGTACTCAAGTGAACTACAAGAGGATGCTAATGAATTATCACCAGGTTGCTCTTTCATTGGACTTGCGTGGGAGGGCAAGTGCTTTATTCTCATAAAAATCACTCTCAGCGAGCAGAAGCCAAAGCAGGGGATTCTATGCGTTAGACATCTGGGCACATAGTCCGGATTTTTAGCTCTTAACTTTTGTTACGGGAGATCGGAAAGATTTATGCCTTGCATCCCATCCCTAACTGACATCCAACCCTAAAAGCCTACTACCTGGTTACCGACGATGCCATCCGGGTCGACGCTAAAATTGACATATATTCCATTTTATTCTTTGTGGAAGGGTTTGTGGAAACGGAAGTCACAGGTTCTGCTCTTTTCTCAATTAGGTTTTAGATGGAAAATAGAGCATTTAAGTAAAACCATCTGTATTACAGAATTTAATAGTTGTAACGCGTTGAAATGACAGATATTTGCGCATTCTGTTCGGTAAGCTACTGGAACTAAGAAAAATTAGTCTCTGAAATGGATGTCCGAAAAGTTTGATTGTTTTTCAACAAGCTACTTCAAAGAAACTGCTCCGGGATATTGAAATTGAATGAAAACTCTTGATATATTTACTTAGTGAAGAAATCATTCCAGAGATGTCTGGTTACTGAAATGTGTTTTTATCCAGAGACGGGAATGTCGAAAGAGCGTAACTTTGTCAATCTTTGCCATGTTCACCTGATTCATAAAATAATAGATGAAAATATACCGCTTTGATCACCCCCAAATGGAGAGCTATGGTAATCCTTATCGTTGCTTGTAAACTTTTGTGAATGAAAGATTAGTTTTCCTGAATAGAGAATAATGAAGGATAGTTTATCTCAATCTATTTAAGGTGAACGTTTGATGTTATATTTTATATCCATTAGATTTCCATGTCTACATTAACCCTCGAAGAGTTATTTCGTAATTGAGACGCTTGCTACTTCCTTAAGCACTTGAGATTGCAGTCTTGATGAGTGTTTCACGCGGCTGAATAAAAGGGAAAAGCTTGCGCCTTTTTGCTCATTCCTGTGTACAGTCACGGAATGTTGAGTGTTGCGTTATCTTCATCAAAATCAAAGGTCTCTTTTAAGTATAAATTTGGCGTGACAAATGTGGGGAAACCCTTTTCGGAAAGGCATGGTATTATATACTCTTTTCTGGGAATTATTGTAACAGTTCGAGTTAAATTTAAATAGCCTACTATTATATTGGAAAATATACGTGCTCAAGTAGCCAGAAAGATTTTTGAGCATTTGACGACAGTTTGATCGCTTTCTCTGAATTTTTCGCTTTACTATGCTTATCTGTCAATTATTTATAAGTTTCAGGCAATATTAAAAAATAATTAGTATTTTTATTTATTTTTACTGTACATCACAGGTTCGTGTCACGGTCCAAGGCGAAAATTGTAATGTGTGTAGCCATATATAAAATAGAGCTGAGACGTCATTTCCACCCATTCTGCTTTGTTTTTCGACTGTGGTGTCTGGCTTATCATCTCCGGTTATCATTTTGATGATATGTTTTCTTAGCGATGCTATTGAATTGTGTCTCAACGTCAAATTTCTCTTTTATAACTTCTCAAGTGTGGACCGTATAGGAATCACATCATATCCGGATCCGGATGCTTTACTTATGTAATATACCTGGACTTGGACCATCTGGACTGGATAGATAGATACTTGGACTATAACTGGGCTTGGATATCGGATCTGGACATCGTTGTTAACTAGCTTCAGTAAATATGAAATATAGTAAGAATTTGTTAATAGTATAATTTTCTACGCGATTGAAAAATGATTGCCATAGAAAGATTAAATTTATTGGATCTTCTTTTCCCGGACATCAGTGCCACTTTATGATGGCAATTTTCCCCGTCCAGTTAAATATGTATAAATTGCTGAGAAGGATAACTGAAGGTGGCAAACTATTGATGAAACAAATAATAGAGTAGTGCATGGCTAATTTCGTGGTTTATGTTTCATTTTATCTTCATTATTCCCTTTGGGTGAGTCTTCTTATTTTTCTAAATATTTTTTTCTTATTTGGACAGTGCTGATGGTGATATTTGAGGGTGAAGTGCAGTTGGTTCGCCGAGGCTAATTTTGTTTTTATCGCACTCATATGAGCTTTATGTCAAATCATTTAACAAATGTGGATCACTTGCTTTTAGTTTTTCATGTATGTAAAGCAGTTGTTTTTGCCGTTTTTTTAATGTGCAATACCTCTTAAAAGGCAAAATTTGAGACCAGGACTTCGTTGTTAACTATTTGCAGTAAAAATGAATCAGAGTATGAATTTTTTAATTAAAAGTCTAATTTTCCGATCAATACAAAAATGATTGCCCTAGAAAGATGATATAATTTGGATCTTCAAGTCCCGGAAATCAGTGCCAAATAGTTAAACTATATAGGTCTGGAATTCAAGTAAACTGATTTTCCCACTTCAAATTCGTATTTAGTTTTCTCCTGATTTAGAATCATAAAATTTAAAGGTTTAAAAAACATTTTTAAAGATGTTTAAGGTAATTTTCGCTCCGGGAGACCCGAGGTCCGAACTCCATGTGCTAACGTTCCTACCAAATAATTCGCCGATTTCATCCTTGGTCTTAATTGTCAATGCTCCCCGTACATTTTTTCTTCGATTAAGTATTTTAAAGGTTCACATATGCCTGAAAATATCTTCTCTACCACTGAAGACTCAACGGAGATATTCACCTCCACCTTCCTGGGTCTTCATTAATCATCTTTTCTTCTCAAAATCTACACAAAGCTTATTTTCATCCTTATTTTGCCTTGCATTTTTTAAAATCGTAAGTATTTCAATATATCCCTCCATTATATTATTATTATGTTTTAGGCTGACAGTTTTCTCAGAATGTGGCTAAATCGTGTCACCTATTTTGCAGACTTTATATTAAACTCTTTTCCACCCTCTGGGTAAGTTTCCTTAGTTGGTGATTATCTTGGTTGGATTTCGAAAGTTTATAAATTTTATTTATTGTTAAATATTCGACTAATACCTTTGGATTCCGTATTTTTTATCTGAACTCATCCCTTGTTTTAAATAAAAAGTTAGATATTTGTAATGCTCTTCTTTTGCTCATTAAGAGAATCAATTAACCCCAGTTGTTAACAATAACGTTAGCCTCAAGGAATAAACGTTTCCCTTGAACTCAATGATGACCTTTGCCCTCTACTTACGTGAGCGATGTCGAACGTCAGTCTCTGGGCTAAATTAAAATATATCCAGATAATATCCAGCCATATCTCCTTACCAAATGCACGAGATCGCGGTGAAAAATTTCGTGGTCCATCCCAGAAACACCACGCGATATACTCATTAGGAGCTTAAACTCTGAAGGTTCGGTATCCTGGGCCAAGGGGTCTGTATGGCATATAAAAGCCCACGTTTTATTGCTATTATGAAAAGGTCCCTTGGTCTTCTTTGGGACTTTTATGGTTTGTACGTTGCGCCTTTTCGCTTCGATGACCCCTATTTATGCTTGTAGGTAGGCGAAGGCGATCAATCGAGCCACTCTCTCCCTCTCCTCTCCCCTATAGCTCACAATATGAAGGGCCAAACGATTAAGGCCAAGTGGTTGAAGAGGAGAGGTGGGGTCTCCTTGTGTCCCGGCCGCCTCGCCACCGGGGTGTGCAGGGACAGCTTCGAAACGGGAAATAGAAGCGAGGAGAGGAGGGGCTCTCTCAATTGGGAGCGAGAGGAAGAGAGAAGGAATATTTGAATGATTCAGTCTGAGTTCGTCGCTTTTCTAGATGCCCGGAAGCAGAGCTCATTGCTAGGGTACAACTTAAGCCCGTTGCCTGCAATACTTGATCCAGCACAGGTCCAAGGGTGCAAGCTAATATGATAGCTTCCCAGTATCGTATGATCAGCGGTGTACCTAGGGTTTCTGGCGTCTCTTACTCAATGTAAGGGGTAGCGTCCACCTTACTCACTTTTTTGATAGATAAGTTTACTTAAAACACTTTGTTTTTAAGCCAAAAATAAGATCAATTTTTCATTGCTATACAGGGTAATGATCGACTAATTTCTGTAAACGTAGCTCAAATTAACTCCTCCCCGATCCCTCCGCTATGGCATCCCGAGCAGGGGCCGGCCCACTGGGTGCACCTCTGCGTGAGATACAAATCCAGCGTGCTGGCTAAAAATGATCATAATCGCCATCATGCTCGCTGAGTTACTTAAGTTCATATTTCAAGTGATACTAATTTTCTATTTACTCCCAGTTTACCTAGTTGCTCTTATGAAAATCATTTCAGCTTTTTATAATGCGATCTTTACTTTTTGAACTCAGTACCATCTATAACTCCTTACGGTTGAAAGCCGTGTTTTGTCTGTCAAGTCTCCTGTAAATAATACTTTTCCTGTAGTTTTTCTTGTCACCTGCTATTAGACACTGATTAATTTAAAATTATGGCTGAGATATGTTACGATAATCTACATCTACATAATACCCTGCGAGCCGCCGCCTGGGCGTGTTACAAGGGGTGTTAGGTCACCAGTCGTGTAAAGATGTAGGCTTTTGGGAGATGAAATGGTGACATGTATTATAGGAGTGTATTTAGTGGAGCTCAATTTTTACTGTGGTCACTTATTGTTCGCGGAAAGAACGAGTATTTGTACCTTAATACCTGTACCTTGTACCTTAAAACCTTTTGTCCTTAATATAAATTTTTTGCTACCATGCTGGGTCTTCTGTAGGATCACGTATCGTGGGTAACGAGCCTTTAGATTCTATACGAGAATACCGTGGGAAGTCGCCTATTTCACTGTCTACTTCAATATATTCAGACATTTTTGGATTACTCTCCAATAGGGAGGATAGGGAGTGACTAAGGAGAGATGGCTCGGCACCTTTTCCCCCTAAAGAGTGTATTTTAATTGCAAATATTTGTTCACCCAACATGACTCTCGTGCATATTTCACCCGCATATTTCATGTCCGTACATACTCACCTCTGAGCGGTTGAAAATCCTTAGTACAAAGTAATTAGACAATGTAGCATGTATATCTCGGCAGGTGTTATAAAAATTTAATGGTTGGAAAACAGGTTTGAACAATTTTTCTTTGATGGCTTCCGCGACTTTGCTTGTTAATATTGCTGTTTTCAGGTATTCTCGTCGCATGTTTAGTTTTTTTGACTACAGTTTCTCCCCTCTTCCTGGGGGCGTCTTCAGATCCGTTGGACATTTTGTAATTTTATTTTATAATTACAAAATGTCCAACGGACCCGGGCGCCCCTCTTCCCGGACGCCCCCGGGAAGAGGGGAGAAAATGTAGTGAAAAAAACTAAACACGCGACGAGAATACCTGAAAACAGCAATATTAACAGGTTTGAACAATGCTCCTTATTATTATGCTCCTCAATCACGATGGGAATAAAGCTAAATAGGAATGAGGTCAAAAGAATTTTGGCCTAAATTAAAATTAAACCAATGGGAATAAACATGGATAAAAATTCTCGTCACATACGGAGAGTAAATTGGAGTGTTTCTCGTTTTTATTTCATATTTTTAGCACCTAATTTAGGTCACCAGTGCTTGGTCGTATTTACACGAGGCCCATGATAGCAATCTCAAATATCGTATGCGCAAATAAATGACTGCATTTTATTTAGTAAGGAATGAAGATTGGGTACGAAGGAGGAGAAGTTGCATAAATAAATCATAAGTCTCATAAAGTTAAAGCTTCATGATTCTTATATCCCCAATGTGAAAAAGAGCCGACATTTCATTCTTTATCATCTGAATACTAGCCAGCCGCTCTGCTGGCGGAGGCACATTTACATCTCTATACAAACAGTGTAACTCATCTATTTGCTCTTAAGACACCGACATAACCTTTAATATTTCTTCTATTTATTATTCTCTAGAAAAAATCCGTGCCATAAATAGTACCTGTTTTAACCAGAAATATATTTTAAATCATAAGTTGGCCTTGCATATCATTTGCCATCATAAGCTACTCTAACCCACAAGAGTGTTGCTCAGCAGATCTGAACTACGTTCAATATTCGGCTAACCGCTTTATTCCTTCATAATTATTCTATTTCAACTGCCTTTATAGTGAGCTTCATTTACTCCAAATTTGTCATTTCTCGGTATCATTTCCATTTTCTGCCTCTACCATCATAATAGTGTCCAGGATACTGTTACAACTCCCAAGTACGTCCAGGGTATAAGTCATCGTGTTCTTTTATCTCAGTGTTTTCTTTTTTTCACAGCATCACGAGAGATTATTGCATTTTTATCCAGATCGTACTATTTATCAATAACGATCCTGGACGTAAAGTGTTGAGTGCTGACGGATCAGGACGTAATTCGATTTCGTGGTGGTCCTCCATCCGTTCCCCGAGGATTGCTTCCCCCTGTATATTCCGTCGACTATCTGCGCGACGTAATTATTGGTTGATGCGTTACCAGACCGCAACCGTCGCCTGATCGTCCATCATTTATATCCTTGTAATACAATTGGAAACATCATTCACGGAGTTGCAAATCTACGGTATGGATGCCACTTCAAATCCCTACGTCTGCTTTCAAAACTTTCAATTTGTAGAAAATCATGAATACATGCATGCACACTCATATCACTGTGCCCTATTGGGATATGCAAAATCAAATGTGCTATACTCCCTAGACGTTGGACCAAGAAAGCTGGTTACGATTTTTTTCATCTACCCCATCTTGCCTCCTCCCCATAGGAAACCTCCTTTGCTTCTCACACATTCATGCCTTGCTTCACACACGCCCTCTTTTTCCTTAGACGCTTAGATTTTCCTCCTATAAGGAGTATTTTTACCACATTCACCCATGGCTTTCTCGGTCCACCCCTTCCTCTTGTGTCATTCACTCCTCTGTCACTAATCAGTTTAGGTATGAAATGCCTTCTGAAGCTTCCAATGTCTATTCACTTACACCCAATTTTTCCCCATCTCTCAGAATAGCATTATATGGTGGAACCTGCCTCGGTAGTCATCTCCTTTAAGCTGTCATTTCTGTTAGCGGCACAGGGACCAACACACAAAGAAATGGTTTTACAAGTATTATACCAGGCCTAGATCACCAAACTTTCATCTGTTATCAGTGCTTTGGACGCAAAAATTATGACAGTGAAACAGAAAGTGACGAAAAGTGAATATTCAAGGTGTGACTGTGATTGTGAACTATTATAAACGTCAAAATAAATATTTTGTTGCATTTGTTTAAACAATTGTTTTAAATGCCAAATTAGCACTTGCTATAAGTGTTTAACAATATAAGTTAAATATAAGTAGTGGGATACAATGGTATCCAATGCGATCACTCACGTTACCAATTAGAGCGCGAGCAGTCGAGTGTTAAATACTATATTTACCATATGATATCATAAGACGAGATGAAATTTCCAATGATGGGTACTTCGTGTTTTAAAGTGGAAAATTTGAGGCACGTGAATACTTCGCTTCATTTAAAATTCATTGTAAATGTGACGTTCTATTATATCTATCTATATAACAATTCTAATATGTATATATATCGTTCATTCACTCAGACCGCACAGCGGCAAATACATACAAATATATATTCAAACAGAAAGGAAGAAAGAAAGTGGATAGGAACGCATAAGATTGACAAACACAATGGTGGTGTGAAGATGTAATGATGGTCGATTTCAAGCGGAAAAAATGTGACTGGACCGGGAATCGAATCACGGACCCTTGGATTTCGCGTCCACTGCTCTGACCACTGAGCTACCCAGTCTACTAAGAAACCATTGAAATCGGCGGGGGTTTATATGAACACACACTCCCCAAGGCATGACCCACGAGAGCGGTCAGTAGATGGCACTGGGCTTTTCACCCACCGGCAGAGAGAGAATGATACACAGAAGGCGAAATGAAAGAATAACTCAAGCACACAGACAGTGGTGAAAGATATAAAACAGGCGTTTGGGGTACGCTAACCCAAGTAGGAAATGAGCCTTCACCACTGTCTGTGTTCTTGAGTCATTCTTTCAGTTCGCCTTCTGTGTGTGTCCTCCTTTGGTAGACATTACATAGAGCGAACACACTCGATAGCTGTTGGCGATTGCTTTTTATTGGTCCTACTGGCCAATTCCTCCTAAATTCAGCATTTTATTAACAGCAGTCGTGTTGATGAATATGTCTTCGGACTATTAATCTAATGATTTATCGCAGGTATTCAATGTGGCGGAAGAGGCTTTACCTTTGATTTTGGCCGAATTAGGGAGCGTCGCCTCCAGCACTTGATTCGCTCTATGAAGTAGGCCCACTGTCAGAGGAATTAATACCTCATTCTCAACGCACTTCCCTTTTCCAGAGACTTTGCTTATTTTTAGTGAATTGTTTTCTCTGCAGTGGTACTCAAGAGGTTCCTACGTTAGAGCACGTGCCTCCTTTCATGTGAAGTGCTCATGATACCGGGCACGTGTTATGACTCTTGGACAGGCATAAAATCGGACAGAGAAATCTTGAATAAGGAGACCAATTGGATAAGAGACAAGAGCAGTAAAAAAACCTGGGTTGCCAATGAGAAACAGAAAAGGATGACTCAGGCGAGAACAGCATGGAAAAGAAAAGAAATTAGTCGTTCAAATGGCAGGTCCATAGCACTGCTGTTGAGGCGAGAATGTGGAGAGTGATGAAAAAATAAGCCGAGAGGGTGATAATGCTGTCCCAAACGTGGATGGTGGAAGAGAAGTAAAATTCGATGAGTTGAAAGGGATTTATTTTTGACGGAGGTAGTTTTTTGAAGGATGAAAACAAGATGACGCCCCATAGCCGAGGAAATCACAAGACAGGTCAGTACCGTTTATTTTGTAATACAGTAGACGATCGGTAATCCGGGATATGCAGAACCCGATGGTTTTCGAAAGTACGATATTCCTGGTGTCCAGATTTCTTTTCTTTTTGGTGAGCAGTATGAATGAAAAAGCTGAAGTATTTCATTCTAAATGCACAATGATCAAGGAGGTGATATTTAATTTGAAAAATTTAATATACAATGATAATCATCATTGGTTGTTCAGTCCGAAGATTGGTTGAAAATAGCCCTCCACCCTTCCCTATCTAATGCTAGCTCCATTGTCCCCTGGTATCTCTTCCTATATACTTTCCTCATAATTTGGTCCATGAACTTATTCCTGGGTCTTCCTCTGAGGACTTTTCCCTCTATTTTGACTTCAATTATGCTCTTCACAAATCCACTGCGTCTCAGGGTGTGTCCAATCAATCTGGTTCTTCTTTTCTGTATGGTGCTCTATATGATCCTTCTTTCTTCTACGCTTCTGTACACTTCATCATTTCTTATTTTGTCCGCCCATACATTGATCAATGAGGTGATCTTTTATTTGGAAAACGTGCATCAATATTACCTTAAAATAGTTATAAAACCATTTAATATCACCAGAGCATGAGTTTACAGCTAGAAGTGAGACACTTCTTTGGAAATAAATCACGATTTACGTTGCTGAAATCCGTGGGATTGGCTAAAAAAGGTAAACACTACTTAAAGGTGGCTTTTTTTAACAACTTTATAGCCGTCATTTCCGTGGCGCGACATTAAAATGTGGGTTGTAAAATTCTTGAAAACACTCCGCTATTTAGGTACGTCCGATGTTTATAATTTGAGATCGATCTTCAAATGTATGCTATTGATGACCTCGGCCCACTGCCTGACGTGTTAAATTCTGATGTAATGTTGTATGCAGAGTTCACTTTCGTGGATTCGAGACTTCCGTCTCCTACCCTCATTTGCTTATGCGGCACGTCGTCCGATCTGATGTCCTCTAGACAGAATTTGAATGGTTCTACTATGCTGTTATTTTCTATCTTAAGCTTTTTTTTAAAGTGGGAGTATTCATAACATAAAGGCCGTTCATAATCAGCATTCATTTATTTGAAGATTGGTGTGATGCAGCCTTACACTCCTCAATTTTCCACTTTCACGTCCGTCATATTTATCCCGATGTATTACATTCTACCCGTCTAATCCGCGTTATGTTTCCCTTTTTAATAAATTGGCTTGTCACAAATTATTATATAAAGAATGGTCAAAGGAGTATTCAATTTACAACAGAGGAGTCTGTTTGATTCCACTTGGATGGATGAAATCTTCAGTTGCCTAATGTATTCCCATATTTAGATATTTATCGTTGTGCAAAGAGGAAACCATTAGATTCTACGCCATGTATGGTTAAAATAGTAATATAATGGGAGTCATTTATAAATAAACTTCTACCAGATTCTTGAGAATTTCATGGTTGTCCAGAAAATCCAGCCGGAATATCATTATATTAACTTTACCGCTATTTCAATTGAGCAAAAGTATGCTTCAAAGCTTAAATAAATCTAAAATATTACGAGATTATAGACTGCATGCCAGAAAATGTCTCCAGGTGTTCAAAGATCTCTCTTCCCACTCTCCTGCCAGCTAAACGTTTCATTCCTACAAAACTTTGGTGCATAGATAGAGCTCCTTACTCTTATCCTCCTTGCTGAATGGGGGTAAAAATCTCCATAGTATTCTTCCCCGTTATTTTCTGTTATCCTAAAGTGCACGAGCTCGGAAATCCTGGTCCTGTTTAGTCTAGTCCACACACGTGTAATGTCTAGCACGTGTGGACTCGAACAAAGAGACCAATTGAGTTAGAGACAAAGGCAGGGAGAAAAAAAATTGGGGTCTTATGAGGAGATAAGAAGAACCGAGGCGCAGTGGGTGATTGGGGTTGAAGTGGAAAATGAACCATAAGGAAGGCGATTGAAGGGTCAAATGAAAGACAGAATGGAGGAGAGCTTGGCAGACAATTGCCTCGATTGTAATCTCATTCCCTTCCGAGCCCACACAAAGCACACGAGGACCTATTCATAATTCCCCTCTCACCATTCCATCCTGTCATTTACGTCTACATATCTCCTTCGACACTCAAGTGGATTACAGCACAATACGATCACCTTCATTCCTTCGCACGGACTGGGATCCTGGGAATGAAATGTTTATTTTGTCGGCATGCTATTAAAGAGTTTTTAGGCGATTTGAGATCCGATGAAAGATTGCTATTACATGCACCCCTCACACTATTTTAGCCTCCATCCATTATGTTCCTCTCTCAGTTCGGATTTCCCACGGGGAAATATTTTTGACACGATAGCTGACGTGAGTTCGGAGGGGGTCGGGAGGAACGCCGGAGCCTTTCTCGTGCTCGCCACTTCCCGTGCTCGAGGTGCGCTAAGAAATTAAGATCTGCCAAGTTAACGTCCACCAGAATTGTCGGCGGCACGATTTCTGTGTCGAGTGTGCATTAGTTACGCCGCGATGGAGTTCCTTCTGTAACGCTTGCCCCTGACGCACTCAACATTCGTGTTGGGCTGCCTCGGCCAAACAGCTGTGACGATTGGATTTTCGATAAAATCAACCGGCAGCTGACAGAGAACAAGTGTTTCAGAAGAAGGTATGTTTTAACCCTTTTTAATGGCAACATGTTGGGACACTTAATCAATGATTTTTTCGTTCAAACCGCCAAAATAGTTGGGAACCACCAAAGAAACCGCCAAATAGTTGGGAAATGATTTTTCTTTTTCTCCGATTTCGCCGCAGAGCGATGATGCTGCTCTGCGGCGAAACCGGTCGTATCTAATACATGTGGATAGCAGTGTTAATTCTTCTATCCTTGCTATTTTATATTTCAAATTTATTCGTTATTTGCTACGGGGGTGGTTTATTTAGAGACCAGTGCCCATTTTGCAAAATTTTATCAAGGAGTGTGAACTGACACCTAAAGGACCTTTTTATTTTAAAAAAAACCTTAGCACAATGTGTTCTTCGACAAAGTAATCTTTTAGTATTGTTATTGCTTGCGCTTAAGGTAATATTATTCACTCTTGTGCTAATACTAAATTTCCATGAACTTGGAATAAATTAAAATGTATGAAGGAATTTAGGGGTAAAAATTGAAAGGCATCTGAGGAATGTGGAGGTAATGCAGTTAAATTTAATTTTATGATTAAAAGTTATTCTTTATTCCCTTAGAATAAATAGGAGCAAAGCATTCTATAAACAATCCAATAATACAAAATAATCAGTAGAACACAGATACATACCAAATCAGTGGAAATCGGCTTGAATAAATCAATTGACTGGAAGATTATATCTATTCGTATTCCACAATGTGGACTGGAGGTTAGAACATACTAATTCAACGTCACCTTCGAAATCTTCTTAGTGATGCAACTGATAGATACACAAAGATGGATAGATGGCAAAATCTGACGCACCTGACCGATAATTGGGGAACAAGTTTTGAATCCCGGCCGATATCGACTTTTTTTAAAGCCTAGTTTCCCATTATTCCCGCTTGCGACGTCCTGTGGGAATTTTGCATAGCTGTGGAATACAACTTCTCTGCAGCTTTACATTCTTCTCCTGAATTTTTATGATAGGCATTGAGAAGTGAGGGAAAAATTAAAATTAATTTTTACCACTACTCAATGCCAATTGGGTCATTCCATCCAAATTCGACCAGGTGATTGCCCTTGGGGAAACCGATTTCGACCAAATTTGGCAAATCGTCTTCATTTGATTACAAAGTGAAAACCCCAAAGCCATTTTGTAATCCATTCAACGGTTTACGAGATATTGCAATGTTGTAAAACTAGAATTTTACAAAAGCGTCGTCGCATTTGATGGCATATCTCCGGAAATAAGGAAGATAAAATTGCATGCAATGACTTATTTTAAAGGTATTAAATTGAGAACGATAATTAATGGATTATTACATAAAATTTAAACAATTAAATAAAGTTTATAACAAATTCAAATTTTCAAATCGATTTTTGACGATGTAGCTGTGCCTTCGATTTTCCTCATTTTTTTATATGTTGTAGATACAACCCTCTTCTACAAGTTAACAAAATTAAGTGGGGGTAATATTTCATTTAAGAAAGAAAAAAATTTTTGAGTGAAGGTGTAACGCTGGTCTCCCGCCGCGGCGGCGTCCGGCTCTCGCGCCGTACGTCCAGTAGTCGGCTCTCCAGATCTCATCAGCGCGCTTCCTTTTCCATCTTCTTTGCACCAATTTTAACTGTATACCGACCCTTTGATTCCCTTTACCCATGTCATTCGCTATTTGCTTCTCACTGAAGTGACCGCCGCTTTAGAATCCAGGATTAGCGACAACATGCTTAACAGCGGGGGCGACCGTGGGCCCTCCAGCGGCCGTGCTCGGAGAACAATAGACAAACCTCGCCCCGTCTTAGACCTCCAATGCTACTTTCCTCTCTTCCCCTATGTCATTCACCTCGCATACCCTTTATTATGTTCCTCCTAGTCCATCACTCGGGCATTTTCTTTGAAATGTTGCATAGAAATGCCATTCAACGTCACCTTCGAAATCTTCTTAGTGATGCAACTGATTCATCATGTTGTAGCGGTTCTTATATTGAGCCACAGCACCGTCGGAATAGTAAATTATTCTGCTTAGATATTGTACCCTTCTTCGAAGGAAAGTGGGCAGTTTCCCTTTAAATGTATAGAATGCACTCACGCTATGTTCCATACAGTCTGAAATAATAACCAAACTGAAAGGTGCGACTTTATCGCAGGTATTTCTGATGTAACACGCAAATGGATGTACTGTAGTCTGATCGTTACACCAATGGACCCCTTGTACTGCATCTTGGTGAGGAAAAGAAAAATTCTCAGAAAAATCGGCCACAACGACAACTTTACGCAACTTTGTATTTTTCATCCTTTGCCTTTTATCATTACCGAATGGTAGAAATCTTGTTATATATATGTAAATTTGAGACTTAACAACTTAATTGCGCTATATTTTGTAGCTACTTAAAATGCTACTTTAAATGCATCGGGTTCTGAATTTGAATAACTATTACGATTGCTTTGACCACCAAGATCATAGCAGCCTTGAGATTAGAAATAGCTCCTACGCTCGGGAAATTATTCGTAACAGTGGCTGAAAATTTCCTTGCTTTTAACTCATAGCTGCACTAATAAAAAAAAATGTGTACGATAATTTTTTTGTCGAATGCATAATTTTACGTCTATGTTTATCAATTGGTTTGTTTGAAAATAGGAACTGGAATGCATTTTCCCCTTCAGATTAGAACACTATACCAGGCTATGACGTCAGTATGAGCAATAGGAACTTTTGTGAAATAGGCGTGACGGTAGAGATGATTGAAGATAGCTGCTTAGGCAGCGTTTAGGAAGAAAAAATGAAGGTCTGACTTTGAGAGTATTGTGAAGTCAAGCATGAAACTCATGAAATTCAAAGCAAGCGCTAGAACTTTTCTCGAGAAAAATAACAAGTTTCGAAAAATAGTCTTTAAAGTTTCCTCCTGCTACAAAACCTCGTAATTGCCATTCCTTGAATTTTTACGGGTATTGGGTAAGTTTTAGAAGGGTATAAGGGAACTTTTTCAATATACTAGGTTAACCAGCTGATAGCTGCGCGTCGTCCAGTCGAAATAAACACTTTCAAATTCTTCCCTTTACTGCATTGGTCTGGCTGCCGGAACCCCTAGGATATTCATCGATGAAGAACAAGAAGGCCCTAATGATAACGAATTCAAACCTTAGAATTGGCGCATGGGCTAAGAGCTGCGCACAATTTTACAGTATAGTGAAAAGGGGAAATGCCTCCATCGAAGTTGCCATCAGTATTTTTGAGTACATAGAATTTATGCATCTAAAAGAAGCTTTTACCTCGAAATATATTTTCAAAAATAGATCCTAGGATCCTAAGAAATTCAATAGAGGAATGATGAATATAAAGAGACAGTTTTTATTTTATTTTACGAGTCTTGGCATTCACAGTTTTTTTAATAAACCTTTCCAATCATCGTAGTAGGATTTTGAATTAGATGTGATTGGAGAGAGATATAATGGGATTCGTTTTTAAAATATCTAATAAAGATATGCATTTCTCTTAAATGTGTCAATAATCGTACGATCTGCCAAAATCTTACTTGTGCATTACGTTATCATGAATTCTAATTCCATCTCCTGATTAGTGTTGTAATTTTTCCTGTGAAGCTATAAATTCTATTTTTTTATTAAAAAATTCCAATAGGTGTCAACTTGTACGATAATGTACATTAGATCTGTTTAAATGAATCTCATATCACAGCAGGTCTGTATTATCTTTCTTAACGCCGTATGATTTTTCCGTCTAACTGGAATTAAAACTCTGGCTACTTCTGGTTACATGGATATTTAACACCTTGTGGGGTACACTACAAAGATTGTTTTTGATCCTCCGTGTATGTGAAGTGCATTCCATTATATGTAGATGAATAGAATTAAATTAGCAAACAATTTTGTATTAGACATATAAGGCTTTGAATAAAATGCGCGGACTGCGGCGTCAAAACACAAACTATGGAAATGTGTCGTATGATGCCTTGGAACGCCAGTAATTATACGCATTTAAACGTGATATCGAGCATTATTTATGTAATTAGATGATGATAATCGTTTACGTGAGCTTTGTAGAAGACAACGAGCTATTCTGATTCAATCCTCCCTGTCAAAATATGCGTTGAGCACGATTCAATATAGTGATATCATACGATTCTAATACCGTTTTGGATCACAAAACTCTTTGAGATGTCCATGCCCTCGGTTTAAAAAGTCATCACTTTACTCATTTGCGAATTGATTACATATCAGGGATTGTCGAAGTCTTTACTGCCATGAAATCTACTCAGATATGAAGAGTAAATTTTATTCATGCTGCCCTTTGTCTGAGGGTCGTGGTATAATTATTTATTTTCCCTTGTCGCATTCGGTAGGTTTCAATGCATAAAAAGACTGATAGTTTTATCACCCTCTAATTATTTAAAGTGCTATGGATAAGAAAGAAGGTATCGAAGTACCACTGGGCAGTAAATGTGTCGTCGCGCATTACGCTTGGCAAAATAATTGCATCGCCAGATAGTACGATGTGAGTAAAAACGCTCATTGCATCGATACTTCATAAAAGTTCATTAGCTCACACTCCGTTGGGCGGTGCTTAAAAACGTTTCCGAGCAAATACGGCTCAGCTCACCGGACGAGGGCAATCGGAAAGAAAATTATGTGTTTAAAATGAAATGAAATTCAAATTATTTGATGGATATGCATTCAGCAGACTGATTTCACAATTGTTAAACCAATAATACTCCGACGTCGTTCGATAAATCTCCCATTAGTTGGGTGAAGGGTTTTTAAGGTTGCGATATCTGGCCGTTTTGAAAGAAAGATCTGCGCAGTATAAAGAACGTTTAAAATATATAAGGAGTGGCTCAAAAGACTGCGTAGGAGATGCTGGAGATAGTGAGGGAAGAAATTTGTTGGCGGATATTCTTAGGAGGTTTGAAAGATTTTTACGTAGTACTAACAAGTAAGGTGGACATACAAAATAAGAGATGTTGCAGTATGCTGAAGAGTAGAAGTGGAAAAGACCATATGAAACATCATAGAACAGAGAAGAACAAGATGGATTGGACTATAATTTAGACACAGTGGGTTTGTGAAGAACGTAATTGAAGAGAAAATAGAAGAAATGTCCCCGAAGGATGACCCAGGAATAAGTTAATGGACTAAATAAAGAGTAAAGTACATATGAAGAGATACCAGGAGTTAAGGGAACTAGCATTGAATAGGGAAGGGTGACGGGCCGCTGTCAACCAATCTTAGGATTGAACAACCAATCATGGACAAGAAAGAGATTTTGGTATATATAATTTTACGTATAAAGAAAGAAAATGCCATTTATTCGCGAACCATCGGGCAGTAGATCGGGCAGTAGCAGACAATTGTTTTGATCGGGCATAGTTGGCTCACTGACGCCACCTGGGAGCATTCACTCTTTACGGCGGCCTAGACCGCCATTCCTCGGGAGGCGACGGCATGGGGGACAAATGAAAAATTCACTGAAAGGAATCACTAATAGACGTGATACTGATAGCTCACAGCTCCATACTAGCTCGAACAGAACTCCAGCAGGCGCACATCAACTTCACATAACGATTTGCTAAGAAACTGGGACCTTAGTTTGAAAGGACAAAGATAGAGGAAGCTGATGACCACCGTGGCGACACGTTTGAGCCGTTAATTATCCAAAGTCAGTCGTTGCTTCATCGAACGTCTAAGTAATTTATTTTTTGATGGAGGAATTAAAAGTAAATCGGCTGATACAGAATGAAGATACATCACAAAAGCGAAAGTAATCAGATTTTCTTGGGCCGAGAGAGCGAGGCTGATTATACGTAGGTGGACAGGGCACTGACTGGAATAGAAAGAACCATTAAATTACACACCTAGTGATAAATAACTGGGTAATGTGCAATTTAAAAAAAGTTGCTTGAGGAAAATTCATCATATGCAAGTTACTTTTTATGGAACAAGTCAACACTATGATGCCGAAATAGAACGTTGACTGGTGCCTTAGAGGTTAATGGGTATTGTCTCAAAGACAATAGAAGGAGACTTGAGCCTAAGGAGGCAGTGCTAATTTATTTAAGGGAAGTATGGGCTGAAACCTTACGTAGGAATATAAGTAAAAAAATAGTATAACAGTTGAATATGAGTTGCATTGCATGGTAAAGGAACACGGACTCTGAGAAAATAGGGCTAGGATACGCTGGTTTGTAAATAAATTCACTTTGTAATATTTCACAATGGTTTTTATTATTTCGACCTAGGTTTCGACTCAAATTAAGTCATTATGAAAGACTTAACTTGTGTCGAAACCTAGGTTGGAATAATAAAAACAATTGTGGAATATTACCAAATGAATTTATTCACAAACCATCGTAATGTTGTTCCACCAAGCGAAGCCTGAGAATTTATTATACATGCTAGAATATGCTGCAGACCTTTGAGATTAGCTCTTGTTAGTGGAATGCGATGGACAGAATGGAAGTCTTACAAAGAAATGATTGGTGAGGGAGACGAGAAGAGGATACATCTGGAGGCAGGCACGCACCAAGGGGGAAGGCTGGTTCCAATTTCCAATCGTTTAGTATATAAAATAATAAATCCTGCAGACAATATTTATAAAAATTGCTTTTCTGTTTATTATCATACTAATTAAATTTGTCTCCTTACTGACACTGAAAAATATTCAGTACATTATTATTGGCAATCCTTTGGTTTAGACCTCCCTATAAAAGAAAATCCTTGGAGCATTGACATCCTCCCGAGCCAAGAGAAAATTCTGGAAGCGTACCTGCTACTTGTAATAAAAATAGCAATATACGAATTGTATTTGTTGTTCTCTTCTCAGTCACGTCATTGGGTGGATTGAAAGCATTTGTATGCGTATCTTCGGATTCACAGTCCAAGTTTTGAGAGCATTATGCAATACAGGGCCAATTCCAATCGGGTTGGAAGGTTGGTAATAAAATATCCCAACTCAAAACACTCCTTCAGATGTCCGGAGAAACATCATACCCAAGTGCTCCGCCCTGACTGTGTTGTGGATGGCGGGGAAGAAGAAAGAAGCCAGCCCACCCACAAGCCGAGAAAAGATTTCGGGCCCCAAGGCATCTCACAGCAACTCACTCTAGCACGGTCACCCTCAGCTCTCTTCCCTTCCGCCCTCCATACCCCACCGCCTTATACTCCTCCACACGAATGACACGAAACAGCCCCACGCGGACCACATAAAACTGACAAAGTGACCAGAGGGTGATAAAATACCTACTTTCTGTCCCTACCACGCTTCCTTCCCAATCCTTGTCCCCGCACCGTCTCGGGGAACCCTCTCCCCTTCAAGCAATCCTTCTCCCACGAGCCTCGCCTGTCTGCTCCCCCACACTTCAACCCGCCTCGTGCATCGGTCCACGCACCGTAACTTCGGGTTTCATCGTGGTTGCGTGAGTGCTCTAGGGTCGGGGATGACCGTGTTACGGTCTGGGATTCGGAAGGCAGAGAGTGGGCAGAAGTTGGGTTTTAAGATGGGAGCGTAAGTTTGGGAGACCCAGAATACACCCTTGAGGCACATCGGGATTCATCGACCTCGTCGCTCACGCGACATCACTCCTTTGATGGATCGATGCAATTTGTGTTTAGACTGCGAGATATTTTGCTTTGTTTAGATTTTTACCGATATAGGGAACATACCGAGATATCGAGGTGATGAGCATTAATGAGAATATATCTTCCTATTCAGAAAGATAAAGACCCTTGAATCGTTACCAGTGGAAGGTACCAGGATTGGTGCTTTGTTAATCGCTAATTACTAACGTCCCCGATGTGGTTTTACAAATTTTTACTTTTGGTAACTCCGATGAGAAATATTTCACCTATCTATATTATCTAAGCATTTTGAGCCATTTTGTGTTATAAATTATTTGAGATGCATCATAATGTGCCTTAACACTCAAGTATTTTATTATTTCATCTACTGGGGAGAGCCATACACCTCAGTCACAATAATTAGCAGTCTTCATCAATCAGAATTTTGGTCTGCCGTAGTTCTTCTCTACGCTCGTCTTTCAGACAGACGCGTATTCCATAATAGTTTCTTTCTTAACGCTATTTGCTACAGTTAAAAGTATCGGGGATTGTTAAGAAAGACGAGGTTAAATGTGGAGGTAGGCTGAGCTGAGATGAAGAGAGAGCTACAGATCACCTATCTCCAGATACTAGTATAATTTTCCATGAATCCATGGTTTTATTCTTTAATTCTCTTCGTACAATTTTTATTCCATATTTTCTTTTTCAGAGGTATTCTTAGAAAGAGGCTAATATTTTTTCTAAATTCTACCTCTGCTTCTTCAAATAAAACCTCCTATCCCCTAAAATATAAATAGGTTCCCTCCATAGATTCTATTTGTCCTTTTCTTCATCGTCATTCCTTCCAATCGCTTATCAACTGCTGCTGTTGCCATACTACCTTCATTTCAAGATACACGCACGATATGATAAAATATTACTTCCCCGATGCATGGCATTATATGGGTCTCTAAGTAGACCGATGCGGCAGGAGGATGAGCTCCAATTAGGATATTTTAATAGCTGTACGTCTAAAAGATTGGGAAGGAAATGATGAGAAGAATACGCCAAGTGGTTGGCAATGCCCATGAGTGAACAGCCATACAATATTTCGTGGGAAAGTGTTTTTTTCTGTAAAATTTCTCGACCACCATTGCATTTAAGATACCAGAATTTTCGGGCTCACATCCGTGAATGTTATTTTTAAATGGTGACCTGGGCCGAAATGATTCCGAAAATTCTCGTTGAATTATATTTTTAAATTTCTACAGAAAGGAATAGTTATGATACATGATGAACCATATTAATATAACCATATTGTCTATATATATATGGATGGTTAATAAAAGTAGGAACTTAGGCTACAAGTAATCATACTCTCCGTGCTTATACCTAAGTAAAACAAAACATTTCCCCTGCGAACCTCTCTCAGACTACGCGCGGTAAAAGTAGTAGGACGAGGAAGAAGAAGGATCTAGAAGTTGGTTGTTCAATGCTGCGCTAGGTGGCGTTCAGGGACGCTGCTCCTGCGGCTAACAATTTTTCGTGGATATGCTCGAAGGGAAACGGAATTGAGGAGGAAGGGGAACAGTTGCTTCTTCCTTCTCGTCCCACCCTCTCTCTCGTCTGAAGCGGCTTCAAGCGGTCTTCCGCCAACACCCTATCCGTCCCTACCCGACTCCACCCTATTCCCCTACACTCTCAGGAGTGATGGATATTTTCCCTCGCACCCTGGCCTCTCTGTGGCCGGCCCCTTCCCGCCCCCGAACCCTCCCCCTCTCGGCGGTGACTCGAATTCGTTGGTTGAAGAGAGAAAAAAAACCCTTCCCGCAGCACAAAACTTTCCCTCCTGCTCCTCATATTACCTTCCTTATACGTCTCTATTCACTTCTCTTTTCCCTTCTTCCTCGCCAGAGGAATTCCTTCTCTTTCCCAACTTCGCCCTCCTGACGTCTTCATTTTTTATTTTATTCCTGGTCGACCACCCGTACGAGTCGGGCTGGGCGATATTACGATGTTTGTGAGAGATATCGTATTGTGTGATCGAGGCATTGGATAAATGCCACACGCTTCGATTTGTGTGCGACCACGTGCGATGCTCTTTTTACGTGATGAAAAAAGTAACATAGTAGTAAATAGGTTGCTCTTTTTGATAAATATGTCAGGACGAGCTGTTTTTGAGATCGATTGAGACGCTAAGGCCCAATTTTATTATATACGGTAAAATATTTTCCCGATATAAAAACTGAAATGTATGTGTTCTCAAATCGAAGACGCATACGTCAAATAACGGTGGTACGATGTAATGTACTAAACCTGAAACCTTCGTTGACATGATATACGGAAAGGCTTCACCGTCTTGCTGTTAGCTTCAATAAAGCGTTATGGAACTTGAGTCAAATGCAACATACCTCTGCTGTTTCAGACTTAACTTTTCGAAAATTCTTGTCATCAGATAAATTGAATTTCGCACATCCATGTTGGCAAAAGATGTGATTCATTTCATTGTTGGCGTTTACGTTGGCACCATCCTCCGTGCTAAGGTTTTTGGTGATATTTCCTCATGCCTTTGCATTCCATTATTTATGCATCGATTAATTCTGTACAATAGTTGTGTTGGGATAACGAGATATGAATCTGAGAAAAAGATTTTTCTCATTATTATATGCTTCGATTTACATTATCTATATAGATACATATGTTCTGAGGTAGACTTTATATTACATGTAGTGATATAGATATTTTTAAATGTTATATATACCAAGATGCTTTCTTTCTTACGCCGGAGCACACGAGAGACAAATAAATGGCCAATGTGATATTCCTAGTAAATGTGAGTTAACTGCAATTTGTAGAATTCTATCTCGTGCAATAACACAAAATTTGTTATATATAACGATAATAATATTTCTTTAATCTATTAAAACATAAAAACGGAATTCATTCTTTGAGTAAGATTACTCAAATAAAGTTATCACAAAAGATTGTGGACTAATAATACTTGATATTCGTATCTTGCATCAAAGTATGACTGCCGCGATCCGTGCCATTTGTCAAATATTTTGCGATATTATTACGATATCGCGGGGCGATACTGAAATTCGAATACCGCCGTTTCATATCAGTATCGCCTCTATTTTGCCTCACCCATCGTTTCTTATCTCCATATTCCGCAATCCCTTCCTTTCTCCACATCCTCCATTTTCCCTTTTTCTTATACATCCATCAATGCACCCTTCTTCCCTGAGCTGCTTTATAACTCTCCTGCTTCTCCGTCTTCCTCGTATTATGCGTGGTCCCTTCCGTATTTTTCTTTCCCGCCTCTTACCGCCTCCTCTCCCTTTATTTTCCCACAAGGCTGATCCCTTCCGCGACTTATTTTTGTCCCCAGGATTGTTTGCCCAAACACCTTCCTCCCCAGTGGAGCGCATCTGATGTTCTTTCTTCTTAAAGTTATCCGGAAGATGGAAAATAATAAGGCCAAAATTTTCGGCTTGTTGGCGTGGATGTACTATTAGTGTAATTATCTCCTTTATCTCAAAGCTATTGGAAATTTTGAATTTATTGGTTCTCGAAGTGAAAGCTTTTCCGAAAATGTACTTTTATTATTGAATTGGTAAGGTATCGTTTGCCATTTCTGACACTTGAGTAAGATTTAGTGTTACCTCTATTAATTGGTTCGGCCAGTTTTCTTCGTAGGGGTTCGTTTCCCTATGCATACTTACATCGCTCATTGGTCGAATTTGACATTTTTATTTTTAATGCCAATCAACCTTTTATGCTGGGTTGTGTGGAACAGATATCGCGATCTTATCTTCCTCTGCCGTGTAAAATTATTTCCTCGTGCGGCTATTGTTTTTTCCCCTTTCTGCGCATATTCAACGTTATCCCATCCATTGGGGCCCACAGAATTTCCTCATTACGTGCAACTTCCTCTAGTAGCAAACCAGCTAGTTTTTTTCCTGAACATGTTATTAATTTAGAAATCCATTGAAATATCCGGGAGTTTATATGAATCCAGTGGTTAAAAAATGCTCTTGCCCCTACCCTTTAAGAGAAATGTCCTCTCTAATTGATAGATAGCATTTTCTGTGGAGATGCGCAATATTTTGAGGACCTCACCATTTGATAACGATTGTTGTTTTAAATAGTTTACTATCTATTTGAAACAGTCGGATGAAATATTTTTTCTGTAACTTTACATGAATAATTCTATCGTGCATGTCTTTCGTAACTACTTCAGTATTTTTTCTCTATTGTTGAACAGGCTACGATATCCATATCTATTGAGACAGTAATATGGGTTTTCATTTGAAAAGCACACTTTTCTTTGAGCCTAAGCCTGCTGATGTTCCATTTTCTTCTACTTTGATTTTGAATGCTGCTAGTGATATGCTAGGAAGATACGAATGCCGGAGTATAAAAATTGAGCAATGGTATTTAACATGCCATTGAATTCCTGTGGAAGGTTGAATTCCAACCCAAATATCTCTTTTTGGAAAGCGCACAAGCATTTTTTATTGTCAATGAGAAACCTGGTTCATCTTGAGTTAATTTTTCGGGAAATTTCGCATGATTAGCGGGGAATGTCAGTGAAAAATGACTCAGAGCGTAAAATCATTTCCTGAACAACACCTCGAATGAAAATTTGCCTATTTTTTCCTCTCTGGAGCTACCTAAATATGTGCATGCGGAAATCATGGCGCATGAAATATATCTACAACTGGACGACGAAAATTGGAAAAGACACTTTTTAAAGTAGAGCGCTGCGAGCTATTTACCCCAAGTAATTTACGCAAAAGGAAACTATGAAGAATCTTGAGCACATGATTATTTTCCAATTTCATCCGTTCCTGCTCAAGGACCAGGCTTTGAAAATAGCGGCATTGTTTCGATCTTGGAGTGAAATCACCAAGGTAATCGACTGAGTGTGATGCTAGAGTACTGGCTTCCCATCCCGAAGGCCGCACTGTAGCAGCGGAGTTAAATTTTGAGTTTAAGCCCCATTGTTAGTTTGTTAGTTGCCAGTTGCTGATGCAATAACTGGAGATCACTTAGAGTGCAGCATTAAGTCTGTCAGGTGGAACATTTATCCTTGAGTGGTCACCCTGGTACTTGTGACCGGAGATATCTCGTGAGTTTATCAATTTACTTTGAATTTCACAATTAATGAATCAAGCGTTGCACTGATTTCAAGGATCATGTTTTGTTGGCATGAATCAAATCTAAAAGGAACTAAAGAAAAATCTAAAAGGATCTGTTGCATTAATTACGAATTAATGAAAGTAATTTAATATTAAGTCATCCTTGTCTACTTCGTTCATATGAATAATCATTTCATTCGATTCCATCTAAAACAGCCAATTATTTATTCATGTACTTCATTTAATGAAGAATACTACTGGAAATTAGTGATCCTCGACTTGTAACTTGCAATAAGAGGGTAAGATTTTGTATTCCACTAGGATTAATATGATCGGTCGCTTGTATGGTACCAGTCACTGACAAGATAGTAGCGCCCTCTAGGGACTCATTGTTTATTTGTGAATGCAAATAGAAAACAATAGGGATGAAGTACGTTTAACATAGAAATTTAATGGATGCCCAAGGGACACTACCAGAATTTTCATAATTTTGTGAGAATTATAAATGAGTACGATGCACATTCATGCTATCCTGGATGACTATCAAGGATGTCATTCTATCAAGACTACCTCCCGTTAAGACCACATTCTGTCAAGACTACCTGAATGACGACGTCATTCATGCGACTACTGCAGAGTTAAAATGTGCACCCTTGGTCGCCTTTTGGTCAATTACAACGCGACGCCGCATTTCTAGTTACCATTCCTCCATTTTTGAAGTAATCTAATCCTACCCCCACCCCAATCTTAAGTCGTTTGCGCAACTGAATCACGAATATAGCCGTCAGTTTATATGTGAACGAAATCGCTAACAATAATGATATCAATGTCCGGTAGTCCGTGACGTTTCTTACTCATACATCGTAGGGCTTTGCCTTCCAGTGTGCCAAGTGGAGAGATGTTAATCTCTTATTTCTAACAGCTCTGTGCGTTATTCCCGCGAATGCATGGAGTTGCTAAAGAAATTCAGGACTGATGTATTTCAGAGGTACACAAAGACTATTATCATGACGCCTCACTACATCTCTAGGTCTGACAGAAGCAATAACATTAGAGAGATACTTTGCCGAACAGAAAGGTACAAAAACTCGTTCTTTCCGCGCACAATAAGGGACCACAATGAAAACTGAACTCCACTAAACACACTCCCATAATACACGTCACTATTTCACCTCCCAAAACCTCGCATCTTTACACGGCTGGTGACCTAACACCCCCTGCCGCAGGCCCATGCAGTGGCTCGCAGGGTAGTATGTAGATGTAGATGCTTGGATTGCAGGCTGAGGCGTGTGTCCGGTCAGTGGAGTGAACGTTTCTTTGACAATGCTTTTTCTCTCGCGGTTCTCCTTGTTATTTTTCGCCTTTCCATCCCTATTCGCCCTTTTCCGTCCAGTCTCGCCACTTTACCTGTCTTTTTTAACAGCCTTTTTCCAGTGCTCTCTCACCATTCTCTCTCCTTCTCTTCCCTGCTACCCATTCTTCTCTCGAGCGTCGTTCCCTTCTCCCACTCCCCTTAATCCCATCTTCTCACCAGCTTCTCCACCTTTCCCCCCTGCTCCGAGCCTTCTTGCTTCTGACGCCCACCCCTGCCGCTCGCAATCTGTCGAGCCTTCTGAACACTCTGCACTTTAGAAATGGTCCGGCACTAAGTAAACTTCATCCATGTCGGTATACATGCCTACACTTAGTCCTCCCACGTGTTCCCTAGAACGCCTTTGTTCCCCCTTACCGCAATTCACTTGCTGTGAAATCGATGACCCTGATGGTGAAGCCGTTGCATGATACCGTGGTGCGTTGTATTCGATGTGCGATACCTGTGGAATTAAAATGACAGTCTCGAGCCACCGAAAACTCGGTAAATCACATATGTCATAAAATAATGGAAGTCACTCGGTAAGCGTAAGCAAGTGATATATTTTAGCGGTCTAATTTGTAATATTGCGGTACATCGACTGCGATAGACTAGAAAGCGGCGACTAAGAAAAACTCGAACATATCTAGTAGAAATATTGAGCCACCAGTAAAGGCAAAAAATCATATCGTTGGATCATATCATCATCGATATCATCCGATATGTGGTAGCGTCAAGGTAGATTAAAGGAAGGTTTTCGATTAAAGACTGAATTTCTTTCTTGCGGTCAATTTACGACCACCATATTCTAAAAACTGAAGTAATTTAGAAGATGTTAGGCTTTCGAGAGAAGCGTTAGGCGGCATTTAGCCGTGGTGTTCACGGTTTTAACCTACCAGCTCCCAATTGGGCAGCAATCACTCGTTGCCACAGTCGTGTTAAATCAGACATATCTGCTGACGTCGCGTTTCAAATCAGTTTCAAGGGTCTGTTACTCAATGCGTTAATGATTCTTATTGCCCTAAATATCACTTTTCGCAATATGACTCGCAACCGAGGGCGAATATTTCCTGCGGTAATTTAACGTCTTTATGCACATTTAAATGAAGAGCAACAGAAGAGAGACCATAAAGAGTCATTTTACATGCAGTTGATGTTGAAATGAATAACTTTGTAAATTTCACATGCAGTTGATGCATGAATTATCGATAATTTATTATTTCCCTTCGCTATTAAAAAAGGCTAAGGTTTTACTTAAAAGTATTCCCTCCCCCATTAGGTATTTCTTTGCCTTCATTGCTATTTTTTGATAGAGAAAAGACAAAATGCGACAAAGCCTTAATTTTCCCTCCAAAAAAGCTATTTCAAATTCGTCTTATACGCTTATAGCCTTAACTAAATAAATGTATTGCCCAATTAAGTAAGTGAACTATATTTCTATTTGTGCGAATTTCCACAGAGAAAAAATCATCCGCATTGACCGGGATCCCGGTCAAGGCGGATGATTTTTTCTCTGTGGAAATTCGCACATGTGTGCATTGCGGGTGACTACGTAAAAGTGGAACTCCGTGGCTAGTCCCGAATAGCTTGAAATTTGTTATATTTCTATTACCTGATCAATACATTAACCTTGATTTCTCTTGGAAAGCCAACTATATCTACTAGATATCCTAGCAAAATCTTTCTTAATATTGAATTAGCGATAGCACATACTTTGGATTCAATGCGTACCAAGTAATCACCTTTATGGAGGAAATTTAAAGTATAATTTAGGGCTAGTAATTTCTCTGATATAACTGTGTTAAAATTTACCCAGTATATTGTTGGAAATAGCTATGAAAAGCAATGCCATATTACAAACTTAAATCAAATTTATCATTTGTGATTTTCCTCTACCTGCCAAAAATATCCTCGCGAAGTGAAAAAAGCTTTACTTCCTCGTTGGCTTTAACACAAACTTCAACTTCGCACTCTGAATAATCTTCTTTATGGAGGAAATTCCGTGTACGCAAAATTTTATAAACCGGACGGAGGTAATTCAATCACCCATCGCATGTGGCTATGCATCGAGTCGAGAATTCAGCGCTTTGGGCCGAGCCCAAGGCTTACTAATCAATTTTGATTCGACCGTACGTCCCTGTTTGAGTCGGTAACTAGTTTATTTTTTTCACGGCACCGGAGAGGATGGACGACACAATTAAAAGAAGCGTTACATCCTTCAACACATGGACCCGTTGAGTTATTTTTTTCATGAATTTTTTATCTGCTGGTTGGGAATGATTGAAGTCACAGACGTTATGATATTGATTCGCATCCCATCCTATTCGGAATGGAGTTTCCGATTCATAATGGCGAAAAATACTTCGAACGTTGCGGAAGGCCTCATTAATTGCGATAGATGCAGGTGTGGAGCAAAGTAGTTAGATATCTGACCTACATTCGGAATGATTCCGTGATAAACTGTGGCGTTAATTTCGCGTTTCTAAAGCTGTGGGCAGTTAATACCTTCAATATTGTCCCCGAGATTGCACGGTAAACATCTCTCTTTAAAGGAGACCAGGCCCAATAGCGTCTGAATCAATTTGAAATTCGTGATATTTGCGTGTATTGGAGCTTATATTTCGTTGTTAGTATTGTATATTTTTAACACAATTAGTTATTTATCAATTTTCATTATGCAGTAATAGATGTGATCTTTTGGAAAGAAATTGAGATCGGCCTTAACCTAGATCTTACCGTGTGAGTATACCATTTCTTATGTATTTAAGGAAACTTTCTTTACGAGAATTTGTGGAAGGATTTTATGTACACTGGTTATTACTATGATAATAGTTGTAATAAGTGACAGAGCTCTGCTACTTGGTTAGCATATTAGAGAATCATAACAACTGCTCCTCTGAGGTCAAAAGAAGAGTAACGTTAGCCATGAAAGCCTTTCAATTAAAGAAAAGTCTCCTAGTAAATAACAGAATTAGTTTTGAGACTAGGAAGAAATTTCTAAAAAGCTTTGTATGGAGTGTGCTAACATATGTATGCGAGACATGGACACTAAGGAAGAGGGAAATTACCAAACTTGAAGCTGCAGAAATGTGGTTTTGGAGGAGGATTATAAAAACTAGGTGGACCGACAGGAAAACTAATGAGCAAGTACTAAATGAAGTACATACAGAAAGAAAAATATTGGAAACAATTAAAACAAGAAAAGCAAAGCTCATCGGACACTTACTCAGGCACGACAACTTCATACAAAATATTATGGAAGGAAAAATTCTAGGCAAAAGACAGAGAGGACGACCGAGAGCTTCGTACCTAAAAGTATTGGCGATGGAAATGGGATGCACCTCGTACAATGAAATGAAGAGGAAGGCTGAAAAAAGAGATTGTTGGAAGTCGTGGCTGCACAACAAGGATAACCTTTAAAAGAGAAGAATAGTTGTGATAAATATTGCATTTTTAACCCCTGAGAGCCACAGTGGAGAGAATGTAACTCCAAAACATTGTGTTTGTTCTAAGTCACTGGAAAAAAACGATTTTTGATGTAACGATTTTCCCGTATTTTTATGCTTGGACATAATTTCTGAAATCATAACCTACGTAGTATGGGTACAGGAGACCATTGGTAAACATTCCATCCCATATACGATTCAACTTTCAATCAATAAGAGGAGTCCAAACCTATGGCACTTATCGAAAGAGAATATTTTTGTATTCTATCATGAATATTTTATATCACTCTGAGTGATATTCTGGTGCTATTCGCGTGGTATCACATTGCAGTAGTTACTTTAATATTATTCAGTGCTCAATGTTCCAATCTTTTTTGTAATTGTTTTAAGACGTATCCCTTAATAAATTGTCATTACTATTTTTTAAACATATCCGGTATATCAATTTTGAGAGAGCACGCGGTAAGAAAATTCTTTGCTTGAGGTTCTTGAAGTGGGTGTGGTGATTATGCATAGAAATGCGGACTTCAAATATGTGTCCTTCAAATATTTGCGTTTACTTATGGAATATTTGCACCTCTGCCTGGCAAGAAAGACGTGAAAGGCACTTTGGAATTTTTCATCAACAATTATCGCATTGTTTTCTACTTTATTGAATTTTTTTCACTGCCTAGGAATGTAACTCAATGCGAAGAACATCCATTGCGGAGCAATATACGGAGGCAAACTGATCCGCAAGGTGAAAAAGGTTTATATTAGCGAAAGATATTAATTTTACCCGACTAGGCGTCGTAATTCCCTGACATTAATATGTTAGAGACATATACCTTAGTAAGCAGCTGCTGAGTTTCTTTTATACCAAAAAAAGCTAGGATTTGGAGTAATTCATGAATTGAAAGACTAAATTTACTGTGAAGTATAGGTAAATTCTACACTCATTTTCAAATGCAAAAAAAAATGATGTCATTATTATGGGACGACTATTTCGAGTCCCTTGAAATTCTATGAGTTTATTAAGGTCAGCTGTAATGTGTTGTTAGTCACAGAAGAAAAGACATTGATTGGCGAACAATTTGTAAACTAGAAACTTTTAGAAAATAGGTCCACTCATAATGAATGTATAAGAAGAAGTTAAATGAAGAACTATCCGTCAAAATCGGTGATGGAGTATTCCTGATTTGGGAAGATAAAATACTGACTTAGGGAGGAATATAGCGCTCAACTAGAAGAAAGTACTGCAAACCAACCTCCGGATTCATAAGTATGTTGATGAATAATGAGACATATTACCATCAGGGTACATAAAGTATACACACATATACACTTTCACTTCATTGAATATGGTGGTAAGTACATTGCCGGACAGAGTCATGCGGCGAGGCCCGTCTCCTCCATGCCTCTTTCGACCGAGTGGAAAAGATCATACATGTAGTACTCGCAGTATTTGAAGAGAACATAATTGCTGGTCTTCCTCGGACAAGGTAATATTTCCTAGAGTCGAGTATATTGTGTGAGAAGGTCTGCGTTATAGTTGTTGGTGAGTAGCATGAAATGGCCTTTGTTGCTGTCGCACCTTTCCTTTGTTAATATTTTTCACCAGAAACATTTCTGCCAAAGATTTCTCTCCCGTCATGACGTAATGTTAATTACTCAAACTCAGGTTACCTCCAATAAGTCTCTTCGAGAAGGTAGAATAATTCTGTGTTATCCGCGTAAAGGTTGGTAAGTTTATAATGGGCTAAAATAAGTTTGCACAATTGGCAAGATAAAAAATACTATAATTTCAACCAGTTTACCATCCAATACCTCTTCATTTTTCCTGTGAAGTTAGGAGGTTTGCTTCGATGTACCGTTTCGTGCGATAATTTATTTCTATTTCTCTATGTATAGTGCTTTATTATTCAATCTGATTTCACGTGTGGGTTATTTCATTGTGTAATATTTTCGTACCCTGGTACCAAATGCAGTTTCATCGAGTCTACTATTCAATGCTAGCATTCATCAAAATCTTAGAAATGTCATTAGGGTGACTGAATTTTGAGCCTCTCATACAATTCCTTAAAAAATGTTATTAGAGAGGAATCTTTCGTGCTTTAATGGCAGCATTTTTTCATTTAACTTTTAGTTTTTTCTGCATTATTTCATATTATAGCATAAACAGTTGATGACGGCACAATTCAAGGTGTAAGCCTATTGTAATATACATCTATCGATTTTTTATATTTTGTCTTTGGAAAAAATGGCCTACGCCTATTATGCACATCTGTTATCAATCTATGGGTGCATATTTAAATACTTCTCATCCGTAGCTCTTAACAGGACAAAGAACGTGGGATAGCAGCTCACCCACGAGGAGTAGGAGAAGACTTCGCGGCCCATAACCTTCTCCTATCCCTTCCACCTAACCCCTACCGGCCCTCCCAACCCAACTCCCCGCTCAATAAGCCCCCACTCGCTTTCCCTTTATATGGGGAGTCGTCGGGGCCGTGGAAGCGTGGCAACACCGCAAGCAGGAGGAGGCATTGAATGGCCGATGTTGGAGAGGAGGCCGCTCTCCACCCCCTTCTTTTATAACCACCCAACCCACTTCATCTCCCTCCTGTACATATAATATTCTGCCAAGAAAGCTGCTGGACTTACATGCACCCCGAGAAACTGACCCCCATCTCATCCTTGCCGAAACCTTCGCCAAACCATTTCATCCCCTCCAGAAACCTTCATAGTATGGGAGGAGAAATAGCCAGCGGTGACCTCTTACCACCCTCTGTAAAACCCCCCGGAGACATCAGCTCAGAGGGCGTTCTTCCGGGCCTTATATGAAGGGCTGCAGCACTCGAAAAGTTGGGAGACTGTGGAAGCTGCTACTAATGCTACTTAACTCCAATGCCTCACACTTAAGCGTTTGCACTACTATCGTACGTGTACCATAGTGACCAATCAGAAAGCATTTGCTCCACGCATATAGTTACCATCGTACGTTTATGCTGCCCTCTCCAGTAATCGTTACGTGGAAATGTAACGAACTCAAATCAATAGAAATTAGAATTTCTTCATCTCATTGATAATTTTCATTTGAGGAAATGTTGGCAATTATATGTGATTCCTTTTTTGCATTTTCCTTAAAATTTCGTTTAATCCTTCCCATTTTTGTATCGCCATTTACGTTAACTGCGGCGGTCCACCCACTACCCGAAATCTCCTGGTTGAATGTATCATATCCTGGGCTGTGCGTATCGGGATGCCAATTAATTGACTCTTACAGTCTCTAGTGTCCGATGATCACATTAGCAGTAAAGCCTTCTGTTTCATTATCTTGGTCTATTAAATTGGTCTTTTCATTAGCATTTAACCCGATTTAAGTGGGTTTTTAGTGGCATCGATGATGTTTTGGTTGGCGGAGTATTTTATATATATATATATATATATATATATATATATATATATATATATATATATATATATATATATAGTTTTTATCTCATCACTACATTAACTACATGTGTAAGGGAGTCAAATGCCTATACTTCCTCTCACCTTGCAATGATGAGTTCCAATACTTTCGTGAATTCTGTGCTACATACTTACCTGTTTCTCCTGATGGGCCAGAGATTGAGGCAATGTAAGGACCTATAAATTAGGAAGAAACGAGCATGCGTTCACAGAAGGTATTGCACCTATATTAGTCTATTAGTCATACGCACTATGATCGTTAAGTTGGTTGTGGTGCGTTGTTGAATAGGGAATAAACCGCGTCTATATTATAATGAAATGAAAACTTTGTAATGTACATTTGAATATTAAGTGAATGTCTTAGCCGTTATAAAGCACCAGCGTAATCATAAGCTACACTCAGTTTATACACCTCTCATAAAATAGTGATCAGTTATTTCTATGAAGTAGAAAAATATTGTAGAAATATTATAATAAAATTTATCTTTTATCGCAACGAATTGCAAAATTATGTGGGACACAGGCAAGCACATTCGTGCAAATCTGTATGTTATAGAACGGGAAATTATAAGCTTAAAACCCAGTGGAGCTTAATGATTTTTCACTGCTAATTTTCTTCCTGTTGTGTATGTCGGACCATTATCGTGAACGATGCAATTATATTTTACAAAGATGAATATTAAGACTAAAAATCTCGCATTTTTGCTCTAAGGTGAAGTTTTTTTTGCAGCAAAAATTACAGCAAAAAATGACTTGACCGTTTCATTTTATCTTGCTCCTCGCAATCTTGCTTGTGACAACCGATTAGAGTACATCTGTGTTCGCACTTTTGGCGTCACGTTAGGATGACCACATCGTGTGTAAGAGACGTTTTTTACCCATTGCAAGACTTGCTGTTTATTTCAATGGGGAATAGCAGAGGGCCGATCACGCTTCTTTGCAGGACGCCAGATGTCACTCTAACCACGCTTCATTCAGTATTCCTTAGGGCTTATTGCAGGATGCTGTGCTACTCTATATTTTGACTGATTTAAAGCTTCCTCTTCGAGTTTTCTATCAATTGCAGGAGTTGAAACGTCTGAAAATCCAGGGAGGAAATTTAAATAGAGGAAAAAAGGATGCAAGACGAAATCTCTCTACGTGAATTCAAAGCGCATTTCATATACCTGCCTAAGAAGTTGCAGTGGGCACTTCCGATTTTTTCGGGCATTATGTGTAAATCCATTGTCACAGTAGTAAAGACAAAAATTTATTTTTCTACCAGGGTATATTTACGGTACAACATGATTATCAGGCACGTCTTTGCGTTGAATCATGTTGTACCACAAATACACCCTGGTGGAAAAATACATTTTGTCTTTACTCCCGTTGAAGTTGATAGTTCGAAGTTTTCATTTCATCCAAATATTAAATTGCTTTTCTCCTCATCTCGCTCAGCATCGTAGCATTCAAACACCATTCCGTCCCCCTCTTGAAAACCGTGATAGTACGGAATGTGAAACAGTGCTAGCGAGGCACTCATACGAACCACCCACTTCTCCGTTCACCCACCCCCGCCGCTACTCCCGAGGCATCAATCCGAAAGGCGCTCTTCCGAGCAATATACGAAGAGCTGCCGCCGCACTTGAAAACTTGGGAAGCTCCCGTGGAAGCTGCTACTAATCCCACTCAACTTCATCGCCTACTTCTTCTTGCTAGAAGTCATACATGCACATCGAGGGGTGGGTAAGCAGGCCGGAGCACTGCGACGAGAGGGTGCTATGGTACGAGGGGAATGGACGAAAGGGCAGCCAAGTTTCCCTTGTGGGGGAAGGATGAATAGAAGCTTGTATCCGGAGGGTGGGCGGTTCTCCCTCTTGGTATGATCGCCTCCTGTAGAAAGGGGATGAAGAAACGGTGGCAGTGTGGGGAGCGACCGCCTGGAGGGACCAGGAGAGGGCGCTCTCGGCCTTAGGTGCGTATTGTTGAAGGGGGTGGGCTCTCGAGAGTCAAATGCGACCGTCGCTTTGAACTTAATTTCGGTCCGGGGGAAGGACGTTCAAATATTTATTCTCACCGCAAGGGGGCATTGGTGGTGGCGGCGATGGATATATAGAGGGATTGTGGCGGCGCTCAGAGCGGCTCGCTTCTTCAAGGGGATGATTTCATGCGGAGTGAGCTGTTGCTGCTACGATCGCTTAATGCATAATCATCGGGACTTAAGAAAAAAATATATGAAGCTTTGGTGGGGCTCGCACATGGCGGTGCTGGATATCAATGCGCGGATTTACCCGCTCCGTGCTGATGTGCATAAAATGAAAGTGACGGATTTAAGCGTGGGCGAGTTCTCCATCCCCTTACCGAGGAGTCATTTCCGAAACACCTCTTTTCAAAATATGTAAATCAGCCACGCTCTGGGAAATCAGATGCTACTGCTTTTATCATCAATGCATCCTTCAGTTAAAACGTGGCCAGACAAAGTAAAAACAGCAATGCCACTGAAGACTGAGTGAAGAAATAAACAATGTAAAATACGGGTAAAACATTTCAGAACGAAAAATTAATTGATAATATGGAAAGCGCTTGCAAAGTTTCGAACATTTAAACCATTATCCTTAAAGGATGGACTGTTTAAGGTTTATTCTTAATTAGAAGTTATAGTGCCGATGCACAAACTTTTCCGCCCTGATTGCTAGGGAAAGATTGGCTAGTCATTTTATTCTCAACATTCTGGAATCCGAAGATATTATTCTGCATTTCTGCACTATTTTCATTTCAGCGATCCCCTATTTTTCTTCCTATGTTCTCATTTTATCACCCGGCATCATGTTCCAGATGTATTCCTTCCCTAGTTTTCCCCGATAATGTATTTCTTCTACATCGTTAACCATTTTAATGAGGATGTGATGGATTTGTTTCCTGCAGGCTTAGAGTCTCTGGAAGAATATTAGTTAGTTGAAGAGATCAGTGTTTCCTTTGTGGAAAGAGCCAATTGCAAAGGAAAACAAGTTTTCCCTTGTGAAAACAAGTGAAACTAAAAAAAATATACTGACCTCTCACGTGAAGAGCGCATCTCTTTGCATCAATCTCATGTGGGATTGAAAGAATCCCTGTTTTTGCGGTTTCCTACTCGGAAAGATGCCTACGCGAAAAGAAGCTATTGCTGGCACCTAACTTCAATTTTTTGTGCTTGTCCAAGGTATTCGTGCGCATACCATTGCGATAATCCAAACATACCAAATGAGCACTGTTGTTGGGTGGGATGTCATAGGAAATGAAAGAATATGGAATGAGCGCAGCCCTTTCTGAAAGTTAATCTGGTGAGCCTTACAAATATTCGTGAAAAAAACATGAAATGGTATTTTTAAACTTCTATTTACATTTCGTCAAAATAACCATTGAGTTAACTGCGTTAGAGTATGAATTCATAAATGTTTATTTCAATATGCCTCTACTGTGCCAAAATTAATACCTAAAATATTTAATAGTTGTCTGCATATATTAGAGCTTATACATTATTTTTTTACATTTGAAGTCTACTCCACGTGGAAGGCACATAATAGTAGGCACAAAAATAGATTTATTTCTGCCATTAGTTTTATCCCATGTAATTTCAATGTCAAGATCGGGTCTGATAGAAGAAAATGCGCGACTGCTTTTGGCATTATTTCATAGGAACCGAGTACACCATTCAACTTCTGCGGATTTTCTAGTTATTAAATCAAATATATTAAAATTACACACCATAGCTTACGATTCAGCGTCGACCTTCATGGGTGCAAAGAAGAAAATAGCGGATGCTAAGGGAGAACTCGCGCTATATATAATTCTAAAGAATTACTTTACGTGTTTAGTGAAGATGAAGAGCGAAAGTTAATGAATGAGAAACGTAAAATTCTTGATGTAGACTAGACAATCTAAATTTTCATAATCTTTCCGCTGGTTCAGTGGCTACTTGGAAGAATTTTGTTATGTCAGCGCTCGACGTCGAGCGTTACAGGTATATATTATTAGAGGGACCGTGGAGTTTCCTCCACTATAGGTGCATAAATATGTGTCATGTATACCACCACTTAATGACACATTCCTTTGAGATAATCAAACTGAAAATTTATCCCAGTTTTTTGAAATTGTAACAATTTTGAAATTGAAATCGTGTTATTAACTTTCATGTATTTTCTATGTCTCCCTAATCCTAAAATTAATAGAAATTTATCATCAGCAGTGATTAATATTGGTGATGTTCATTTTTTTGCTTCGCCTTAGGCGATAGTGTGTGCAGAAGTGCAAGGACGATTACGATTATATTAAGAGTATTTTTTCCTTCAAATTATTGTTTTCTGTATAAAGTTCTCATTCAAATATTATGTAAAACTCGAAATTTTTATTATTTATCCGTATTGGATATTTAACAAATTTTATCAATATGGTGTAGAATTTTTTCAGACTTTTAAAAAAAAGGTTTAAAACGTTTTATGCGACTTTTTTTTCGTAAAATTAGGAACTATTTTTCCGCGCTCTAGTAACGTATATTCATTTGTAAAGGAGCATGAATGGTGACAAATATATCGATGGCAAGTGACTCATTCCTCGCTTATCGAAATACGAACTCATCATTTGTGTTGTCTCAGACCCGGCGAAGTTCCAAATTTGATCCATTTGGAGATGTTCACGCGCTTATATTGTATTGTGTGACAACGACGATCCTAAGCGGGTTTGGACGTTGTTGCCGAGAATGAATCGTGTACATGTGGATATCATCACTTTGCTTTACGGGCATGTATTTTTGTCTCGCGTAGAGAAGCGTTTGTAGTCGTATTTTTGCAAATTTTACTTCGTCATGGAACGAGATAAAAAAAACAGTCGTGTGCTCATGTCTCCTTCAATCCCGTCATCTATAGGATGACGTTTTTTGGCATTTTTATCTCTCCTCCGTTCCTCCTCGTCCACATTATTGGTGGATAGTAGGAGGGATATTCCTTCTTTTGATGAAAAAATGATGCCGATACATATACATATATGCACACACACAAACCCGATGTCCAAACAAAAGAAGTAAACTTTCCGCGAACAACAACAAAATATTTCGCGAGGAAGGGAAAATCGTCAGCATTTGTACAAACACACATACACACAGGCGCTCACGGTACACCACCACTGTGACGACACCACCTTCGACGTGAGTGATTCCCGATTCGTTTTTTTATTTCTTCTTTTTTATATTTTCGATCTTCTTCGTGCGCGCAGTGTAGGTCCATTTTTTACCGTTCTTTTGTTTTCGTTTCTGCTCCATTGCGGAAACGAAATTTAGGTTGGTTCATTCCGTCCGTTGCCGGCGCCTCCTTACCGATGGCAAGGACCACAATCACGCTTGCTTACAACCACCCCTCCCATCCACCCTCCTTGCCCTTATTTTCCTCCGCGAGTCCACCACGTCTACGTGTTTGGTAAAAAACTCGTGTGTTCGGTTGATTCGTGTGTTTGTGTGCTGACGAGTATTGTGTCGGTTTCCGATCGGGGACGTATGACGGTATAAGGGGGCGGGGAGATACAAGAGGGTGGTGGGCGGTAAGGAAATTCCCTCAACATTTCTACTCTCTTCATTCTTCTCCTCTTCCTCCCCCGCACATTATTCTCGTTCGTACTCTTTCGAGGCTCAGTTCTTTCTCATCTCTACGTTCACCGTACGAAGCTCTTTTTATACCCACATACACATTCCCCAGTCTGTGTTCACCAAAACCCGCATGGAAAACCAGAGCCATCGATTCATTGCTTCCCTAGCCCTTACAATCCATTCTTAGCTCACTCTCTTTTTCCCTCTAGTGGTCCGCCCACGCTTTCTCCGCTATAGAATGTGATATCTAGAATCTACATGACGGATACACAAGCGTGCATCTCTTTTCTGGGCCTTCTATCGCTACCATCGGCATTGCAGAGGTGATTTTTTTATGTTCTTGTTTGATGCAATTATCCATGTCGTTGTTTTCCATAGACAAGAACTCCATTGGCTTGATAATAACTTGAGAAATAGATCTGCCTTACAAATATGAAATAATTAAAAAAATATGCCAAAATGGAAATTTTATTTATCCCTATAGAGGGAGGGAAAAGATGCGCTAGACGGCGATAAGATGAAAAATATGGGATTGAAAAGAATACATGTATGCCAAACTACAGTGAGAATAAGAGACGTCCAGTTCAAGGAATGCTTCAAGCTTGCTTGAAATGCTTGAATTTCTTTGTTCAAGTCAACATATGTATCTATTTATGTGGTGAATATCTTTGGTTGATAACTTTCTGAATGCTTAGTAGATTTGTACCCTTAAATAATTCGACCCATGGGTGGGGTAAGCATTCTTAATAAAATTCAAATGGCTTAGTCTCTTCTCATATTTTACTTGGAGGAAATCTATTGGTGTTTCTGGTAAATTGGTCACATGCTGAGCCAGAAATGAATAATCGAGAGGTCATGAGTTCCAAAATTGTCCCCATTGAGGTCTCTATTGCTATCAAATCATAAATGCAATCTGCCTCTGAGTCAATTTTGATAAGATTCCAAACTTATCGGAGTAAATTGGTTATCGGAGCTTTCAAAATCAAAACTGCTACAGTTGGGGAAGTCTAAACATAGTTGACTCCAATATATCTTCTTAAGACTTTGAAGTTGACATTTCTCATAAAATGAGATTAGTGGACTGACTAGGGAAGACTTTCATTGTATGTTAATTTATTCTGGTGTTTACCCCGTCGTGATGACGAGTTTTAAGTCATATTGAATCATAGGGAAACTATACCAGCATTGCTACTGATAGGGCTACTAAGGACAATCCGTGCTGCATTGGCCTGGGAGTATAGGCCAGACTAAGTTATGCCGACGCCTCTAAGCCAGGCTAATACTGAAGAGAATCGAAACCCTGTTAATCAAAGTATCAGTTCTCTGCCTCGGATAAACCGGAGCTTGTGTCGATACAACAGGAGCAAACCTATGAGGATTGTGATTAGAAGAAAGAGAAGGTCTTATGTAGTTCAAATACGTTTGTCCAAGGAAAAATGCAATCATTTGGTTAGCGACGATTAGGTTCGTGACCATTATATTGAGGTCACTAAGATGATTGTAATTTTCATTGTCGAGTGAGTTTTTGTACCGAAATATAGTCTGATATCAGAATTCGTCCAAAGAGTTTCCACGTCAATTCACTAGAAAAATGTCTTCGCCTCAGCTAAATTTCTTGATCGAGATAAATTTAATCAGTTGATAGTATTCATCTGAATAAACACCGGGAATGAAAGCGTAGATGACTTTGAAAGCAGCGTTGTACCACCGAGGACGGAGGAGGAAAGGTTTAAACCGAATGATTCAGTCAAGGTCTGGTCCGTTGTCTCTCTCCCTGTTCTCTTCCTTTCTCCCCTCAACCCTTCCCTCCCCCCTGACCCGCCATTCCATTTGCATACCGAAATCAAACGGCACACGCACGGACCGCGGGAAAAATCGGCTGTTTTTTTCATGTTTACTTCCCATTGTTTCCCCTTGTCTGCTTTCGTCTTATTTTTATTTTCCGCCAACGTGAACCAAACTCCATCCCCTCATTTCACTCCTTCATCCCGCAGTCCTCAACCCCTCCGAGGACCTCAATAGAAACCTCTTCAAAACCTTCTGGAACCCTCCACGTCATTCGTTTAGCGAGGGTTTTGTGTGTTTTCAATATTTTCGTGGGCACTTTCACTTCTCCCCTTTTTATCACTTCTGTCTTTCATCCACCCTGTCTCAGCTGATTTCTTCACTGCTCTGCACTGAAGTGATTATTCGGGCACGGTAACTTTTTGTACTGCCGAATCTGATTAAATAACTTTTTTAGGGCGAAGGGCTATTATTTTAGGTGTTTTACCATAAATGAGTCGTAGAGTACTGGTGGATGGTCAATGAAAGTGTGTTTTACCACAAGAGAAGTGACCTGCTGTTTGATGCACGAAGACTGGATTGACTATACTACAGAATCGCAGGCCACTATCCAAACTCGATTCTCTGATTAAGGGAAGTGTTGGTCAACTTGTCAATCTGAGTCCTACGTAAGTGTAATTTTCTTTACCCCTGTCAGTGCAACTTTCTTTGGTGCTAGCTGAAGGTATTAAAAATGTAAGAAGAAAAATATGATAAGCAGATGGAGATATGCTGACCTAAGTGAAATTTCGCTGCGTTAGGCATATTGGAAAGGAATAACTTTGTTTTGATCCACTAAAGTTTTCCATTTAGATCAACTTAAACACCTAACCTTCATTATTTAGGTAATATGTTTCATGGAACCCTAATAACAAAGCTTTCAATTTGGAATCAATCGTAATTTAGAACAGATGCGGAAGAATTACCATTTCATTTCACTAATTTCATTTATTGTGTCAATGGAAGAGATAAGTATTATATTCCATTCAATGCATGCGGTATACATTTAAATCCACTTAAAAATGATTGTCTTGAATGAAAAAAATAATTTAATGCATGCAGTTGAAATTTTGTTTAGTATTTAACGTTTCTTCTTTCGATCCATATTTGGTTAAATCCTTTTTAAAAATTAAAAATATACCATAACACTCCTCGTTCACTAGTTTGTATTAAGATAGGTGTCTAAACTATGGAAGCAGAGGTTCAAAGAACAGTCCAGAATGAAATTAGTGTTTTTTCTTTCAAGACACGGTGAAAAAACTCAAAACCGGTACCGTTCCGACCCAACCAGTGTGTGTAGAAACCATATTATTAGTGAATACATAAACTCTTTTATGAATACATATTTCCCCATTAAACCATATTATTAGTGAATACATAAACTCTATTATGAATACATATTTCCCCATTAGGGATGGATGGAACTTCTCCAAGGTGCCCCTAATGAAACTATCCTTCTCTCCAGAGAAAATCCTCTTTTAACCCCGTTGGGATCTCTAGCATACATTAATGAAGTATCGGAATACCATTCTTCTCCTCTCCATCTTTCCACGACGTCTACCCTCCATCACCCTCTTTCGCGTGCTCATCCCTCTATTCATCCTTCATCCACTTTGCTTCCTCCATATATTTCGTCCCTTTGAGCTTCCGCGCCTCATACCAACCACATTCAACACTTCATCATTTGTCCTCGCCTCTTCACTCTGCCTACTCCGTCCGCTCCCATTCGGATCGGGTTGGAGCGTAATGTCATGAAAACGACGAATCTTTCGCGTGGCTTCCGAGCGCACTCCACGTCCGCGATTTTGACTTCATTTTTCATCTGATCTCATTACTTTTCAAAACTCATCCCCCCTTAACCATTTGATCTGTTTGCCTTCCCCACCTCATTTCACTTCAATATCGGTCTTCGTTCAACTAAATCGAAATGATTGTTCATGCACGTTTTTAATAATCCATGCACTTTATGGGTCCACGTTAATGTAGCTGATGAACTGTTTTGAAATTAAGTGTTGTCACCATTCGAATTCTGCCAAATAAATTCAGGACTTTTTTCATAGGGCATTCTATATTCAGTAATCAGCCTGGGCTTTTATGGAGACTAATATCCTATGTTAATCTCCCTAAGGCCTGACGTGCGCTAGTATCAATAGTAGCAAGGAAGCTAACTTAGAATTACGTCGTGTGATAACTGAGTATACATTTTACTTCCAATGAACTAAAGTTTCTCCCATAATTAACTTGCTCAAATCTAGCACGGTGTCGCAAATTTGTCTGCTTGGCCTAACGGGTGAGAGTAAGTTTGGAAACAGTGTTCTCTATATAAGCCCATATAGTCAAGTAAATAAGGAACACTCTGTCGGATGGATCCCCGAGGGAAAGGGATGCCATCCTTGATGGACCTGATGGATGAGTTCCACCGATTGGTTCATTCAACTATTCATTAAATGCCCTGAGAATCATTAAACCTGGAGTAATGTCGTAATCTGTGCATAGGCTTTTCCCTAATCAATGGTTCTCTTTCATTTTATGTGATGATTTTCTTATAGCAGTTTCTGTGTGTCCCGCGTACGAAAATTTTACCGGGGTACATATCAAATAGTAGGTCCTACAATACGCTGCACTTAATTACCCAAATATTTTCATACATTTTCCTTATCAAAACCTGCCGTAATCATTGAGTACTTAACCACCTGATAGGTTACTTTTTGTACTGTTTTTATCCCAAATACCGCACTTCTTTTATATCTTTACACTTTTCCTTACTTGACTATCTTGCCATTGGATCTCACGTCACTAAAAATGAATAAATACCCAAAAGGAATGAATAAAATTTCCCTATAATTCTCTGTCTTTCTTAACGCACCTTTGCCATACCCTTTGTGTGCTTGGAATTTAAATATAATTTTGATTTCATTCACATTCCTTGAATGTATGGTTTCAAGGGCAAAGGGCAAGGGCACCTCCACATTTCCATGAAAGATTCTTCCCTAAGCCACTTATCCTGGTTATTCTTTTCTTTTAAGCCATCCTCCCCATTATCGACGGCAGTTTTGTCGTTTGGTTGCCATTAAATCATTTTTCAATCCTCAAAACATTTTTTGTCGGCTTAAAGACACATTTACTTGTACGCGTTGGAAATATCCTTTTATATATTACTAGCTGTGCCCGGCATGCGTTGCATTGCCTCTTTTTCTTTCTTAGCAGGCACACACATAAAAAGTACACACTCAACAAATTCAATAGTTTCAGCCTTAAATTTGTAAACTAAACCGGTCGTGCAATAAATATTCTTAGTAAAACTTACAAAGTATGCTGCTTCCTGAACATGAAAAAAGTACACACATTGGCATGTACAAAATTCCTCCAATTGCCTACTTAAATTTGAAAAATAAAATACTCCATCCTGAATTCCCCACTGATTTTTGTACTTTTCATGGTTTGACCCACAAATCTTTTCCGGAATCAAAATTGGTCCCTAAACGACTTTTAGACTCAGTCCAATGAATTCCTCGTACATACACAGAAATTTGTAACGTACAAATGATGCCATGAGTTTCCATTCCATGCCTATGCTGGGGCTTCCAAGTTAATAAAATATTATTTTGCTGAAGCAGTACAAACATTAAAGATTTTCGAGCTAAAATGTACAGTTTTAGGAAAAAGCGAAGGATATACGAAAATCGAATGCAAGAATTTAAAATGATCAGACAAAGAGACCACTGCACCAAAATATATTTTACGCAAAAATAAATTACGTACCTTTTAAAACAAATAATGTCTCACTAATATGATTCTGATGCACGTGATTGAGCAACTCGTAAACGATCTGCTTCGCATGCTTGATTGCCGCTCCTCGCTTTTTTGCGAAGCTCGCGTGCCAACACTAATATTTTGAAACGACTGGCGCTCCACCTAATGTAAAATGGATTTAATAATTCAGAAACCTTCAGGGGCGAGCGCACAGCAATTCAATGGTTTCTCAATTTCTATTGGTTAAAATAAGAACATCTCTCATTGGTTAAAATAAAGATCGTATTTGAAAAATTCGGTTTGGATTATTAGCTTACCCGTCGGGCATTGTTGCACGAAAAGTATTCGAAAGATTAAGAGGGCCTTGGGGGGGAAGGGGGCGGCGATATTTAAAAAATTTTTATACCTTCAACCTTCGCAACCTTTGCAAGAGTGTACTCAACAACTTCTTAAAGTTTCTTGGCGATTCGTTAATTAAGATTTGATTTGATGTTTATTTTTGTTTCTTTATTTGGTTGTCAAGGAAAATGCGTAAAAAAATCGATTGAAAAAGAGAGAAACTTCATTCTTTCGGGCATGATACCACTAATTTTAGTAGTATCATGCTTTCGGGTATGCGATAAAATGAATTTCAACTCTATATCTTTAGTTAAAGTTGTTTTAAAAAACGAAATAATTAACCGATGCACAAATCCCAATGCTTAGAATTCCTAATCGGCTCAACTAAGCAATATGAATTCCAACAGCAATAACCGAAATCTGGTTGTCAAGCGAATATGGTATTGTTGATTTCACTGAAAAATATGTGTTTCTGCAGCTAAAAACGCAATTCTCAGTCAATTACGAAGTGAAAAGGATAATTAATTGACAGAATTAAAAACTTCATTCATTCAGACATTTAATTAAAAAATTCCAACTCTCTATCTTGAGCGGAAATAATTTAAAAAAGTAAAAAATGAAACCACTGCACAAAACCCGATACGTATCGCGAACCATCTAAGGGCCCTGAGACTCCCACCTAAAGGGCCCACCTAAGAGGGCCATGGGACTTTTATGGGCCCTGAGATCATTTTAAAGTAGCCTATAACTTTCCTCCTGCCTTGAACTATTACTCGGCAAAATTTCAGCATGATAGGATTAAAACTGAGGTTAGGATTATTAGCTTACCCGTCGGGCGTTGTTGCGCGAAAAGTATTCGAAAGATTAAGAGGGCCTTGGGGGGGGAGGGGGGGCAATAATTAAAAAAATTTTATACCATAAACCTTTGCAAGAGTGTACTCAACAACTTTCCAAAGTTTCTTGGCGATCGGATGAACAGTGTAGTAATGCATACAGGACACACAGACATACATTCGTTTTTATATATATAGATTTTTAATTTCGTCGTCTGCTTTCACAAAATGCCTCATTCGACATGTGACCTCAGTTTTCTGTGGAATTGAACGAAGCACATTTTATTCTAGTCCAATCGTTTCCCATTGTTCGCCCCTCGTGATGACAACTTCTTACTTATTTTTTTCCTGGGGAACACAAAAGGAACGTTTTTCCCGAGCTCAAGTTAAGATGCTTTTTTAATTGGGACATTTGTCTATCAATCAACCTCCTTTCGTCCTCTGTTAAAATTACATATTTTTCGTTTCTTTTTTCTTTTTGTTGTGACAAAGTATCCTTTTGTTCATTTCCTTTCATATCTTCATTCTCATTAGCCTTTTTTATTGATTTTCGTCTCTAAGGTCGTTAAATTTCCCAGCCATCATTTTATATTTTTATTTTCCTTTCACTTCAATTCTTTCTTTATTCCATTAGAAGAGATGTTTGGTTTCATCAAAGGCCGTCACCTTTTCTTCCTCAGTGTAAAGGTTCCTCTCGCATTTGTAATTGGTTGACCAGGAAATGATTACTTGACTACATTACATAAATTTCAATGAAATCTTTGCGTTCGATTTGGGTATAAAACTGTCATTTTGGTACTTTCATGGATTTTTCCCCATTCATGTTTGTTGTCGGAACTTAAAATTTTCGAAGTTTGTTACAATATTGCGCTGAAATAGTTCATTATTTGATGGTCTTCTCGAGCAAAAAGTGGGACTGGATCCTGAAATGTCTCCTGGACTAAGATCGACTATGGTTTATATCGTTAGAACTTCGACAACGCAATTAAAATCCGGTAATTAAAAAGTTATGGCAATATATCACGCCCAATATTGCAAAATATTTCCCGTATGAGTGATGTCCTACTGTCAAATTCTGTGAAAATCCACGCAGAAATCGACACAAGACTCCAGGTGTCCAGGTATGCTTTCTTGCTCGCTTTCATCAAATCATAGTACCATCTAGATGTAAAATTTCTTATGTAATGCCTAAATTTGACAGTATTTAGAGATACGTACATACCATCAATCCAATGATTGGCTTGTTTCAGCTTTCCACTCCAGCCAAATCCATTTCAGTCAGGTTTCGTCTTTGGTTAGGGTGCCACACCAAGGTTTGTTATGGTATTATCTCATGTTATACCAGATGTATCCGTTTATTACATCCAAATGGCAGATTTTTTACAATTTACAAGTTTTTTCTCGTTCATAGATATCTCTTATCCTTTCGCTTTTTTAATTTCCTGCTGCCCTTTTCCAAAACTTAGAGTCAGTGGCCAGTAAAAACAGGAATAATATTAATTGTTGAAGGCGTAACTTTGATGAAAATAATCACAGATATAACGAAAAACATCTTAGCATATTCCACACTTTAAATTTTTTGCCGTTTCAGGTTTTTAGTGCACAGCAATCATCATGAAGGTGCTGCGTGGATGTTCTCGTTGATAATGATTGCTGCGCAGTCGAAACCTGGGACGGTAATTGACATTTAAATCGTGGAATATACTTAGATATTTTTCGTCATGTCAGTATAAAAAGGGTTGATTTAATTTTGCAATGAGCCATACGGTTATTAGAGTGAGACAATAGTTGAACGTGTAAGGGCACTGAGCTTAGCTCCCTTCAGGTATGGGGCAATAACGATATTTATGCGCAAAAACTCTCTTTTGAAATCCTTCGTCGCGAATTAACTAGTAACTCTCGATGTCAGTGCACCTAAAACCTACCGTTTGTAGTACTGCTACAATCAGTCCATAATGTGAACACCTGAAGGTGATGGCAGGCATCAACATCCGAATCGTGCAATCAATTATTGACCTGTAAACTGACCTGTGGATTTTTAACGTTATTTCTGCTAATCAACGTGGAACTTCACAAAGTTGAACTGACTTTTATTTCACATGCTACAATTGGTGGGTTTTGGAGTAATTTGAGTGTTCTGTAAGGTCTTTGAGAAATATTCTTGATCAAGTTTTCCAATAACCGTCTCAATTTGCTGGCTGGGGGTCATTAATTCCCTTCCTCGAGATCTTTTCTGGATATCCGTTTACCTAATACTAGCCAGTCGTGGTCTTTCAACATTTAATAGGGTTTGGAGTCATTTGAGTATTCTCTGGGATGTTTGAGAAATTAAGATTGGCAAACGTGCCTTGTCCTGTCTCGTATTGGTGGTTAGTGGTCCGTAATTATCTTACAGTAGTTATATTTACTCTTATAATTTCTCATTCTCATGTGCTTGGTATTCTTTATTCCTTTGGTTCTCCCCTTGCTTTTCGTCCCATGTTTCAGTCACCTTTCCTAATTACGATAGCCTACTACATCCTTTGTCTGTGTTCCTTACTCCGTATTTCTTCCGCTCCCTCTTTAGCTCGCATCACTGTCCCGTGTGTTCCCATCTCAATTGAGCTTATTTTTTTATCTTTCTGCCACTCACCCCACAAGTTGGAAGTGCAAGGGAGTTGTAAATCAACGCCACTTTCCTTCCCTCTTCCCCCGTTCCCTCTACGTAAAGCTCCTTCACCTTCCCCGTTATTTTTTCTTCCCACTTTTTTCCACTTCCCGATTTTTTACTCATTCTCTCACTTTTTTCACACTTTTTCTCCTCTCTACGCCTCTTCTGTTCTCCAGACCGTGGTTTGGGCCTCCTTCAGTATTCTTCCTACTAAGTTATCTCGCTCTTTCCATTCCCCCTCGCAGATCATAAACCACGTACCATTCTTTCCTCTATCTCTCGACCACCATCACGTCTAAACCTCCCGCCCTCACCTGCATTCTTTAACGCCCCACTCCGTCCTGGTAGGACGGTGTTCATATTTCAACATCGAGTCGCAACATTAATTCTCGTTTTGTATCGCATATCTATGATATAAGGATCACCTCCAGTATATTTATCATTGACATAATATATATCTCTCGAGAAAACTTATTTCACGTTCATTCATACCAATTCCCTTTCTGGGTCGGATATACCAAAGAACTTAGTTATTTCTCTCCGGCCTAGCGAACTTCCTACATGGTGCTTTATTCTTGCATGCATATTTCCCTTTGTTTCATTCGTGCGTTGCTTCATTCCCGCTCTCCTTTTCTAAAAAAACTTCCTTTACTTATTCCTTTTCTCTATCTGCCGCTTCCATTTACATTATTCGTCCCATTTCGTTCATCATCATTGGTCGTGCAATCCTAACTTTGGCTCAACTCTCTAGCCTTCCCTATCCATTTTTAGGTCTCTTACTTCGCGGTAGCTCTCCCTATGTATTGTCTCTGTGTCCATGAACTTATTCCTGGGTCTTTCTCTGGGGTCTTGACCATCTATTTTTCCTTCAGTTTTGATCCTCAAAAACCCAATGTGCCTCAGGATGTGCCAAATCTGTCTGGTTGTTCTTTTCTGTAAAATGTTCCTTATGGTTCTTTCCTCTTCTACTCTTCTGTACACTTCATCATTTCTAATATTGTCCAACCATTTTGTCTTCAGCATTTTCCTCCAGCGCCAGGTTTCGAAAGCTTTTAGCCATTCCTTGCCTGCTTTTCCAGTGGTTTATGCTTCCGATTCGATCTCCTCACACTTTTCACGTACTATTTCTTCGTTTGTAACCCTTTCGTCTTTGAACACAGCAGTTGTCTTTTCCCCATGAACACTTTCTTAGCTTTGGCTATTCATCTCATGATGCTCGTTGTACTTCTTCTGTCTCACGTGATGGTACTCGCGAAAGTGTTTCACTATTAAACTCTAAATTATCTACTAAACTCGTCCAAACCATCCAACCTCACTCGTTTCAATCATGCTATTTCAATGTGCTGTGCACTGCATTACATTCATTTAATGCTTTATTTATTCGAAATTGTATGTTCGTATGTATGAAACGTAATTTAAAAAGTTGACAGTATAACTTTGGAAATCAAAGAGAGCGTCATTGCGATTCAACTAATGGGTTAATTCATCTCTGTCTTTTCTTTAAACATGAATATGGGTTTTTGCAATAGAATCATCTTCTTGGAACCGTTTATAGAGAATTCTAACTTCGATAACAGAAGTCTATCCAACTTGAGAAACTTGGAACATAGGAAGGATATTTCAAATATACCTCATGAGAAAAGTTTTGGCGATCATACATGCCCATCATTCCGTTTCTGTTCCAAAACAATTTCATTCTCTCAGTGAGGCATGTAAAAATGGCTTTTTTTATTTCCTCTGTATAATCCTCTTCCTGCATACCTTTTACTACTTTCATGCGTTGCTATATACCCAATCTACTCTTAAGACTTCTAATGCTTGGCCCTTCTCTCGACTGTCCCTTCCTTTTCATCAATCCACCCCACTATTATAGATCTGTTTCGTTATTCAACTCTAATTCGCCCACTTGACGTGGCAAAACCTACGAAGCGCCCTCCTTTCGTATGTGTCCACTGCATGAACGTTAAACCCACATTTTTTCGTGAACCACTCATTACACCCTAGAACGCCAGCTCAAGGACCTCATACTACACCTGGAGACATACCACCGTCGCTCACGCAGCAGTGACCGTTCCCGCTCACGCACCTCTATCCTCTCCGAGGCTACATCATCGCCTGTGAATCCCAGCGTCTGCTACTTCCACCGCCGCTTTGGGGACAGGGTACTGAAGTGGACAGCACCCTGCTATCAAGCTCTGGGAAACGCCAACGGTAGGCAGTGACGGCGGCCACGGCCTGCCACTCCGATAGTCGCCGCCTCTACAATATGGACGGGCATTCCTGTCGACGTTTTCTCATCGACACCGGTTCCGATGTCTCCGTCTATCCAGCCAGGTTTTGCTCCAACATACGTACTCCTATAAACTACGATATCTCTGCAGCCAACAACACCTTACCAACCATCAGCTACAGATATTTTGCTGTTACTCAGACATATTGAATATCGCAGTCGAAGCATAGAAATCTTACATAGGGCACTCTAATTCCCCTATTACCTCCTACATCATCCCCTGAGCGGGACTCTAGTACCCTCCCCCTAGGACGGGGGAATTTGAGCGAGAAAAACTGTGCGGGGGATAAAAGCGAAAAATAAATTCCTTAGAAAGCCCTAATATGAAGCATGTACCTTGATAAAACGTCGTTTCTTGCAGCGATTGATACCTCCACCCCAACTGCCTCTCTTTTCCCTTTTTCTCCACTTCATTTATTCTTATCTTTCTCACTCTTTGGTTTTCTCTCTCTTCGTTTCTCCACCCATGGCTTTAACCTGCTCTCCTGCCTGCCCCTATCACTTGATTCCGACAGTTTCCTCCCAGTTGTTTCTCATTTATTCTCAACCATAGGCGCCTTCGGTTCTTGTACGCCCGTGACATCTCGTCTATATTTCCTCTGCTTCCCTTTCCAACAAACTCTCTCCGATTATTTTTTTTCTGTGCCTTTCCCTCAAGCTGTAATTTTTATCATTCTCATTTTCACTTTTACAAATCAAAGGTGGTCTCATTTTCCACTTAATTAACGTAAGACCAATTGAGTACAAGATCGAGTGTGACGGAACGATTTTGATTTTTACTTTCTTTAGAGATGAATGAAATGTTAACATTTTTAAAAATTCCTTGTTGGAAGAGTCTGTAGTTTGGCGGTGTAAAATTTGATAAGTTTGTCGAGGCGCGCGAGTTTTCGTAAAATCTTTCCTGTGACCGCTATTATTGAATGAATTCCTGTTTGCCATGTTTTGTTTTCAATAAACCATTCTGAATAACGTATACCATTTTCTGGCAAAATATGCGACATAAAAAAGGAATAAAATAGGGTAATTCAATGTCACACCATTGTACAAGTTATATTCTGTATGTGGTTTTATTTTATGCGTGATGCAAAGAAGTATTGTGAGGCATGCGATTTAAAGTCATATTTAAAAAATATTTACGGCCTTAGGAATAGCCGCTATTAGATTCTAATTCTCTTGGTATACCTTAACGATGTAGTTTCTTCGTGTGATTTCGTAAATCTTACTTAAAGTTCTTCGGTTAGCGGTTGAAAATTTTGTTGCTCCTTTCTTTTCGTTGCTCACCATATATAACCGTACGTCCAACTTCTGAAAACTTACAGCTTGAAAATTTTAAATAGTTCGTACATCTGGTACTCTTGGGCAGTGTTTTTTACTAGATTTCTACAAGAAGTTTCCCGGCATTCCGTAACTTTATATCCATGAAATTTGACTAAAATGGATGACTTATGATTTTTCCTTTCTTTTCTCTGGAATCTTACTTTTTGCTTAGTCACGCACTAAAGAGACCTTTAAACTTTTGATTTCTCGACATTGAAATTCTTTAATTTTGTAGAAGTCCCTCTAACCTATGAAACAAAAAAATAACAATCCTGGAGATATTTCTGTCTTGAATGCCTCCTAAAAGAGAATAACCTGGCACCGGAAAAAGTCACAAAAAACTCGAATTTTGGAAGAACATTAATGGTCTCTTGCATAAACTGGTCTACCATAAGTGATCTAATTATATAAAAAGATTATTAAAATCTGCCGTGATTGGTGAAATAATAATTTTATAATTGACTTCTTTTTATGAAAGATTTTTACATCGATGGATATAAGTAGCAGCGACAGATGAAAATACTACAAAAGATTACTGAAGCTTCTGGGTAGTAGCCTGGAATATCGGAAATGAAAGGATAGTTACCAGGATAAAAGCGACCGGTAAAAATTCATAAATTTACTTTTATTATGATGAATTTCAATTCATAAAAATACTGTCCTTCATATTATGGTCTTGTGATTTATTCTAATAAAAGACTAGTTTTAAAAGCTTCACCTATCAACAAGTCATTCTTGTTTACTATATGTTTTATCTTCATATGCTAAATGTTATCTATTAAAACGCTGAAGAGTATTTGAAAAATCAAGAACAGGGATATTTTAAGCCGAAATGGGAAAGTGAAGAGAATACCGAAGAAAGATGCACGCATCGTAAACAAACTGCTACGAGCGTACAGAAAGTGTTACTCCGCTGATGAAAGGACTAGGTGGAAGGCTTATAGAGACAGTGGGCTACACGCTGGGCATATTTGAAAAGCTTTTTGAAAGAAAAATTGTTATAACACGGAGGATATTGTTTTATCCCGTTGCTATGTCTGTGGAGCTGATGAAAGGTCCAAAATAATATAGATAATCTGGTGAAGTGAAGGATACAAAATATCACGCACCATTCTTGATAAAATGAAATGACAAATACAGAGTGATACTATCCTAGAACGTATACCAGGAAAAATGTGACGAGAAAGTAATGGAGCGATGTTATTTTTCTGTCGTGAGACCTCATTTTGAGTACGTCGCTGAAATATGGGACCATTATGAAGTAGGACTAGTTTCGGATATAGATCAAATACAGTGTAAAGCAGCTAGGTTTGTTAAAAATTGTTTCAATATACTTAACAGGTTACTGAAGTTTTAAGGAATTAGGGTGTGTACCTCTATTTCATCGAAGCGAAAAATATAGATTAAATCTTTTACGATAACTTGGTTTAGAGTTTATATTTTTTGCCAGGTGTTTAGCAAATTGTACTTGAGCGAAACTATGATGATCGAAATGATCACAATAACAGGCATAAGATATTGGAAATAGACTGCAGAAGCGTTGGATTTCAATTGTATTCAAACCACGTAATATAAGGGGCCATAAAAGTTGCGATATGTCAATTCTATGAAACTCCGATTTTATTTAGGTACAGTACATAATGTACTTCCGGAAGTACGAGTTAGTATCCCCTATATTGCTCTGGGTTCGCATGAAAGAAGGTATTAGGAGAGTTGTGATTGTGGCGTTTTATGCACCAGTGGATGGAGAGAGTGACAGTGTGAAAGATGAGTTTTGGGACAAACTGAGAGAGGTTTTGAATGAATGTGATCCTGGTTAGAGAATAATTTTACTAGGTGACATGAATGGGTTGGTTGGTGTGTGGCGGGGTGCATCTGAGAGAGTGGTTGGGCCTTTTGGTGACCCCCGAGTGAATGATAATGGTGAAAACTTGGTGAGTGTGTGCTTGGAAAAAGGATTGTTTGTGTCGAATACATGGTTTAAACATAAGATAATGCATATGTATACTTGGCAAAGGGGCGATTGTAAAAGCATGATTGATTTTATTGTGCATGATGAGAGATTGAGAGAGCTAGTGTGGGACACGCGAGTGATGAGGGGTGCTGAATGTGGAACAAACCACTATTTGGTACTCTCCAAAGTGAATCTAGGCAGAAAGTGGGTACCAAGGAAGAATGTTGCGCGTAAGCAGTGGAGAGTAAAAGTGGAAAGGTTGCTAGACAGCGAGGTAAGAATGCGGTATGGTTGCATGCTTGAGGATGCTCTATTGTTGAAGCAGAGAGAATGGGACGAGCATATCAGAAAAGAGAATGTAAATGATGCGTGGGAGTGTTTAAAAGGAGTGATTGTGGAATGTGCTGAAAGTGTGTGGAGAAGGAGTGGTTGGAAGAACGAAAGGTGATGCTTGGTGGAATGAAGAAGAGAAAATTGCAGTCAGAGAAAAGAAAGAGGCGTACAAGGATATGATTGCTGCCAAATCTGAGGAAGAGCGTGCTAAGGCATGTGAGATTTACAGGAAGAAAAAGAATGAGTGCAAAATCGTTGTGAAAGAGAGCAACGAAAGAATGCGTGCGGATGAAGCCAACAAAATGCAGAGTGGTTTTGAAGGTAATAAAAAGCTGTTTTGGAAGTGGGTAAAAAGGGCTAAGATTGGTGAAGGTAGGGGAATGAATGCGGTAAAGAACAAAAGTGGAGAGATCATGTAAGACGAGAGCAATATCAGGGACTGCTGGAGGGAGTATTTTGAAGAATTGTACAATAATATTGCAGGCGTTGAGGATGAGCCTTGTGAAGTGATATTTGAGAATGTGATGATGGAAATGGATATCAGTGAGGAGGTTACAGCTGCTGTGAGAATTTTGAAAAATGGGAGGGCTGCAGGCATAGATGGAATATCCAGTGAAATGTTGATGTGTTATTAATTACTAATTTTTAGGCTGCGTGAACTATACAATTTATGCTTACAGGTTTCTGTTGTTCCAGCGGATTGGAAGAATGCTATCATCGTTCCATTGTACAAAGGGAAGGGAGGAAAGACCGAACGTAATAATTATCGGGCCATTAGTTTATTGAGTATCCCGGGAAAAGTATTCAGTAAAATATTAGTCAAAAGAGTGAGGAATGTTACTTCCCACAAAATATGGGGTGTGCAGTGCGGATTTATGCCTGGGAGAGGATGTAGTGACCAGATTTTTTCACTTCAGCAAGTGATAGAAAAATGTATGAGTGTCCGAAAGTGTACTGTGCGTTTGTCGATTTAGAGAAGGCATATGGCAGAGTAAATAGAAGGAAGCTGTGGAAGGTTTTGAGAGACTATGGAGTGAATGGGCAGTTATTGAATGTTATGATGGCGATGTATGGCAATAGTAAGGCAAATGTAAGAGTTAACTGTGTTCTGAGTGATTGGTTTGTAATAAATCGGGGTGTAAAGAAAGGATGCGTAATGTCTCCATGGCTGTTTAATGTATTTAAGGATAAATGTGTTAGAGACGCATGTAGTGAAAACGACGGTGTTTTGATTGGAAATTAAACGTGCGAGTTCTTCTATATGCGGATGATGCTGTTTTGATCTCAGACAGTCAACAGGGATTACAGAAGCTCCTAGATAAGTTTTGTGAATCAACGGAGAGAATGGAATTGAAGGTAAATGCGTGCAAGACTAAAATAGTAGTGTTTGATAAGGAGAATGGGGAGAATAACTGTATGATGAGGGCGAATGGTGAAGTAATTGAACAGGTTGATGAGTTTGTGTACTTAGGTAAGATGTATGCGAAAAATGGAAGAATAGAGGAGGAGATAAAGAGACGTTCGAATGCTGGAAGGAAAGTGGTGGGTAGAATGTGGAGCATATCAAGGAATGAGTGCTTGTCTAAGGAAGCGAAAATTGCCGTGTACAAAAGTGTACTTCTTCCCACTTTGCTATATGGTAGTGAAACATGGGTTGTCAGGATAGACATAAGGGTAGACTAAACGCTGTGGGTATGAGCTATCTGAGGAGTATTTGCGGCAAAAGTAGAATGGATAGGGTCAGGAATGAGTGGGTCATGAATGAATGTGGGTTAAATGCTCCAGTAATGGACGTGTATGAAAGGAGTGTGCTTCGTTGGTTTGGCCATGTTGAGAGAATGGATGAGAGTCCAATAACGAAACAGATATATGAGAGTAGAATGAATGGTGTGAGAGGCAGAGGTAGGCCGAGAAAGTTGTGGTATATTGTGGTTGAGGAAATTTTTAGGAGGAGGAATATTAGGAGTCTTAAAAACAGGAGGGCGTGTATGAAACAGTGTATGGGGATAAATGAGGCAAAAGAGGTTTGCAAGAATAGGTCAGTATGGAGGAAATAATTGAAGCAGAGTTAGTCGTACAATTATGTATTAATGAGTGAAAAATTTTGACTGTGTCTACCCCGGAAGGGAATGGCGTGATGGGTATGTATGTATGTATGTACAGTCACTTCATAAAGTATCGCAAAACACTACGCCAGCGGTTCGTATAGGTCGGATGTCGTAGCTCGAAATAAGTTGGCTATCCTGAACTATCTCTGGTGGCTATGTCCCTCTTGACTTTCTATAAATATCATACTGTACCTGGAAATGCTCATAGTCAACAGAGATGGCTCAGGATAGCCAACATACTTCCAGCTTCGAAAGCCGACCTATACAAACCGCTGGCATAAAGTGTCGCGATACTTTATGAAGTGACTGTACATAATGTAGGAGGTCTGTTCAGAAAATAACCGAACTTTATTTTTGTAAATTTTATTGTTAAATTTATATATTATTGGTCCTTATCCCATTCAAAGTATCCCCCCATTCGCAAACTTTTCCTAGCGTAGTTTTCATTTCGCGAAACAGTGCTACATAGTTTCTTTGAGATTGCCCTAAAAATATGCCACGAATTCGCTTTGATGTACGATTTGATACTCTGAAAACGGTGTCCTTTCAGCCCTGATTTTTATTTCGGGAATAATAAGAAATCGCAAGGAGTTATGATCCTTAGCATGAATGTTTCATCGTCATTGGCTTATTCAAGGAGTTCCCGACAAACATCCACTCTATTATCTTTCTATTGCTCAGTCATCAAACGAGGAACAAATTTTATTGCAACTCGATTGATGTTCAATTTTTCCGTAAAAATTTCATCGCATGACCCGGTTGAGATGCTAACCTCCTCTGCAATTTCTCTGACGGTCAATCGGCGATTTCCACATTCCAGATTTTTGATTTTCTGAACGTGTGAGTCATCAGTTGAAGAGGGAAGCCTTCCTAGTCGAGGACCATCTTCAATAGACTTGCGACAACTTTTTAACCGTAAAAACCATTCGTAGCATTGCGCACGATCCAGAGCATCATCTCCATAAGCTTGATTTTAAAGTTGAAACGTTTCTGTAAAAGGTTTTTCCAGTATCACGCAAAATTTTATGTTGCATCGTTTCTCCAGAATATCACAAATTTTCAAGATTATCACTGACACTTCAACACTTCACATTCAAATTACAATATCACGAAAACTAAACAAGAAATCAACAATCCAAAAACACGTGGCTACAAAAGAGGTATTGCGCAATACAGTGCTGCCGGGATGAGTACTATACACCTGGTGTGGAATCACCCCATGCTCAACTCCCTAGTGGTGGCTTGCAAAGTATTTCGTTGAGGTAGATGTATCTAAAACCCCATCGTTGAAGTATAATTCTACTCTTTCATCATCCTTCTTCTTCTTCCCATTCCCTCCTTTGAATGGCTGTTGTTCTCAAACTACTTTCCACGCGCCTCTGTGGCGGCTTGCAAGGCTGCATGCAGATGAAGATATAGAGGAATGAGGGTCGAGTGGGTATCTGAATCGAACCGTTTCTCAAATTTAATGGCCATTAATAACGCTCCGTACTTCAGACGAACGGCAAATGGAGGGGACGCTTCATGGCGGGAAACTGTGTCCTTGCTTTAATTTCCATTGAAGTATCATTCACACCGGCTCAATTGACCTATCGATTATTCTACACCCCGGTATAACCGGTCTTCAACCCTGAGGGTGGGTTCGGGGTGATGGCCTTATTGAAACCAGCGGCCCGTGAAATTCACACATCGGCGTGAGGGGCAGGGGATGGTGGTCAGGCAGCGCCTTTCTCCTCAACCCCGCCCGTGGTCGCCTCTGTGATCTATTGCCCAGAAAATCACACAGCTTGTATTCACCTGAGCGCTTTGAAAGTGGTCTCACTAGGTTTTGAACCTGGGACACACTGGCAATTTCTGGAAACCTTTAACTTGACTACCACGCCCACCTCATGATTCGAAGAGTGATAAAATTGAACATCTTCCCTATTATCCGTTGCCTCTCCATGTTAATCTGTCTTAAACCATTAGTATTTTTCACTCTAAAAACTATTACCAATAAATGTGGTCGAAGGATATGGATAAACACTTTTCACTTCTCTACCTATACGTTGTACTGCGTGAGACGTTTCGATAGTCCTTTGCAGCGCGTGTTGAAGCATTTGTCATTTTCTGTTACATCAATCATCTATTTATGTAATACTGAATTCACTCTTCATATTCTTGACCATTAATTGGATTTAGATTCGCACAATTGATTCATATCCGTCAATAAGGTGGATTACTGAATGCATCCGTACATTCAGTTAGTTTCATAATGTATCTTAAATTATAGCCTTTAATTATTTCCAATTTTCCGGGTGTTGTTTATTGTTTAAGGATTACATGACATTTGTGCCGACCCGTATTTATTTCTCGAAGTTAGAGTTGTTAAAATAATAGTTGCTACTCAACTACGTCAATGGAATCTTAGTTAAGTCGTAGAGAGTATTCCGAAGCCCAGTTTTCGACTACTAGGTACCACATAACAAATAGGACGGTTTACATTCTTTTCACCATTTTGCTTAGGGACTTATTTTATAAAAATATTATTCAGTTCTGTAAAATGTATCTCTTTTCTTTCCTAATGTGAACAAGTAAAACGGGTTAATAGGAGGTTAGACAGATTTTCGTGGCAAAGGAGTAAGTGGAGGAAACCCCAAGACCTGGTATAAAGTAATTACATGAAAAAATTGATGAGTAGTGGGGAGAAGTATCTTAGAATCGGAGAATAAAAAAATACCCCCTAACTTGCAATCTTGTGAATTACTTCATCATCTGCCCACTATTCTTTGTCTAACCTTTTTACTCCGGATAGATTCCTGATCGAACGATTCCCTTTCACCCTATTCTACGATTAACTTTCTCCCTTTAATCACAGCCTCTTACCTGCACCTATACAACGTGGAAATGTCTCCAGTCGCTGAGGATAAATTAAAACCCACCCGAGGTGATTAATCAAAGAAAAATCTTCTCTCTCGCATTTCAATCATAAATCACCGGACGATAATGAAGCATCCACGAGCCTTTCCTGGGAGGCAATTGCGTTCAATCATCTCCATTTTTATAATCAATCCAGGGCGTTCGGTTCTCTTGTCGGAGAATTTATCATTAGCGTGTGGCAAGCCGAACCAATCCTCATTTTTGTTAGCAAGCGGGAGAGGAAGAAAGAGGGAATCCTTTCACCGCTCATCCCGGTGAAGCCAGGAGTCCTTAGTTAATTTCCACCATTTCTTCCGCTTCTGGGCTGGGGGAAAGTGGATGGAAATGGTAGGGCGAACATCAAGGAGGAGCGAGACACGCCCGTACGAGTTGAAGCAGTGAAGCCTCTTCTCTCGAAGACTCTCATTTTCCGTTCGTTCCCACTCTTTGCCCCCCGATGGTGTTCATCATCTTTGCTTAAGGAGGCTTATTTTTGTACCAGTGTTACCTCATCCCTCTTCCGGTGAAATTCCTTCAATCGAACCCTCTTGCACCAGACGATAACGCTGCCTTTAAGCATGGAAGCTCCCTTGTTCAACATGTTTAGCTACAAAAAATAGTGGGTCATTTTCATGCAATTTTTATACTTACATGTTTGCGGAAGAATTAAGATGGAGATATCTGCTGTCATAGAGTGGGATGTCATCAGGTGAAGGAAAAAATGAGAAAGCCCAAGGAATGGAGTCGCATTTCAAAGTCATTCCCCAATATTATTCTTTCCACGACTAAATCCATGGCTAATAAAGGTGTTCCTTAAAAGTACATGTAACAAAGGTAGAAGGGATGAAGTTTAGAATGAGTAAGTCACAAACGAATGTTGGTTGAATGCCCCGTAATGGACGCGTATGATAGAAGTACCACACGATATTTGGGTAAGTGAGAATAATACTTAAAGCATATCCTGTCCGGTAATAGTTGTATATGTCTTATTATTCATAAGTAAATTTTTTTGAGTTGCCAACAGTCGAGCCGCAGTTTTTCGAGTCGCCAACAGGATTAGAAGAACATTATGATGGTGATAGAAATAAGAGCAACTTTTTTTCTTGGAATATAACCTCTTTGAACGAAAATGCTAAAGCACATGCCACCACATTAATAAAGCACATAAAATATGACGTTAACAATGTTAGGTAAGTTAAATAGAGAACCCTCCTGGGCAAAGACGAAGTGAAGCAATTGCTACAATTTTAACACCAAAGGTAATTGGAAATCATCCGGGCCACTTAATGTAACAAATAATCAGAAAATTATGAATATTCATGACAACCTTGTACAAATCAAATTTCAAATGCTTGAGTCGAAATGTGATGTTCTATACCCTTAAGGAAAATATGATCAGCCTATAAGTAATACGAATGTCTCCTTTCGAAAGGTTGTCCAGAATGAAGTACCTCACGTGGTGCGATGCCCAGGAAGAGTTCATAGGTATTGAATATCATTTGAAATGGGGTGTAAACCGATATACCACGCGTTACGCAACGTAATGCTGTATGCGATGGTATGCGATATCAGTCATTTCTTGGAGCAGTACGTCTTCTGCTGAACACGTTGTATACATCCCAGTGCCTCTTGCTCCCTTCACCTCACATGCCTCGGCGAACAGCCGGAGGATGCTCGTCTCCTTTGGGGCATAAAGAGGAAGAGAGAGGACTCCTCGCAGACTATTCCCTGTTGCTTGCAACCGGATGATGAAAAACGCTGTAGGGGATGTGTACCCTCACCCCCCCCATCACACTTTCTACCTGCCGTGCCGGTGCGGGATGGCACTAGAATGGAAAAGATGCTCACGTTTGTAGACGAAGCAAGCTCGGTGGGTGGTTTGGGTTGAAAAATGAGTGGGACCAAGGCGTGTTACCAATTGGTATTGTAATTGGTAATCACCATGGTATGAGGTATACGGGTTGATTCCACACCAGGCATTCAATGCTCATACCGCTTCAAGATGGAGACTCACACGCCCTCACGACCGTTGGCCGTTAGTAGCAGGAACAAATAATTTAATTATGGTAGCCATAAAAAAGCAAAGAACGTCCTTAAACTATATTTCAATATTTAACTATCTAAAAAACATTTGTGCTAATATTAGAAAGCATAGCAATTATTACGTCTTTATGCTGTTTGATGGCTCATTAAACAATATTTGTCCCTTATTTGAAAAAGTTTTGTCATACAATTTTACATTTTCATCTGGTATTGGTATAGGGGCACAATAGCCTCTACTGTTGACGGCTACATTAATACTCCTAGCTTTTGTGATAGTTATAGAAAGAGTTGTAGGATATAGTGTTGTGTATGCTCACGAAAACTCACCTCGTGTAACTGAAAATTGATTAGGCTTTGCGGGTTCCATGTAGATCCCTGAGCGCTGGGTTATATCTTTGTCAGTTTCTTCTGCTTGCGAATGGATTATAACTTGGCAACGCCGGCGGTGGGCAGGTGATCGTCTTCACGTGATGTGGGGTTGGGGGGGTTGACTGTGCTTCCATCCCCCCAAAACGTAGATGAGCGGTGGTGACGGACAGGCCCCGTGGGGGTTAGTTATGTGGGGTAGAGGGGTGCGGAGGAAAGCTGTAAGGGATGATGAGTTATTTTTTCCCACCCTCTGGGAACGAGAGCGTGTTCACCACGGGGCCTGCAGGCAAGCTTGTCAAAACGGGGGTGCAGAGAGGGGTGATGTTTGGGGTAGGTGTCTTCGAAGAACGAGAGCCGCTGCTCTTATTGCGGGTCGTAAAATGTGGGCGTTTTTCTCATTTCTCCCACTCTTTATCCCCTAAGAGTGGTCATATGTAAGGTGGATTTAAGCGGGAAGTATTTTTCGTTGCCCCGCGAGCTATATGCGAATATATCAAACCTTCTAGGCTTTGAGTGGGGCTTTGAGACCAAATCCTCTTCCAGTGCAAAATGCTCTGCAATCAATTGGGGAAGTGTTTTGAAATTCTACATCTACATCGAAGAAGTACCGTGGAGGCTGCTTCCAGGGTGTGTGGACTTAGGTGATTCCTCACCAGGCATGAAGTACTCGCCCGAGTTCAAAGACTAATCCCACACGATCCTCTATCCGTTAGGTGCAGATGTATTCAGAAGAACAATGCATGGCCGAAACAATAATTTGGAGTGTGCTACGTTAGCGAACATGCCAGCATGTAATACAAGGGTTGAGATACTACCTCAATTTACTTCTGGGATATCACATGATGCTATTTCTTCTGGAGTCGATTCATTGGTTCAAATTGAAGCTTAGAATTTTTAATTTCCAAACGACGTCAAAAACATATTTCGGAACGGGATATAGTAGGGTATGTCGGGTCATGCTAGTAAAATTAGGGAAATAGACTTCAGAGCGAACAGGTTTGGAATTGAATTTCTCCCGTGAACGATAAGAGACCGTTATGACTGCCTTCAGGTTTAATGATTATTTTTTTGAAAGTTAGTTATATATAGCTATTTGATTTTTCTCATTGATGGATTTTCCTATTCCGTTCTAGATAATAACAATATTACTATTCATAGTTCTTGGAATCTTGATTTACAACCTATACTATGTTTTTGCTATAATATGCGAGTTATTGCATCGCCTGTGCATTTATGTACTGTTATAATTAGTTTGTATTTTGTATTCCACTTGTATTTGGTCTCCTTGTGATCAAATAATGAAAACTATATTGTTGAGGGAGTCTGTATTTACTTTGGATAATGATGAGTTTATTTTGCCATTTATTCAACGTTGAGGGAATACGAAATCCACGGAGATCAAATGAAATGCGCACCTGTTATAAAATGGCTATCGGAAAATGCTTAACTCGTCTTAATGGTTACCGCTATCCCAATTTTGAGCTTTGTTAAAAAAAGGTTTTGAATTATGTATTTTGTCATTGATGCCTCATGAAATTTGCATGTCGTTAAGTATTCGCATTATTTGGGTGAAAGAGAACAACTGAATACATATCTGTGGTTCATTTGTGTTCGGGGTCCGTTGCCATCATTGTTTTTTGGAGGAAATATTTATGTTTTCAATACTTACTAGTTGAAAAAAATGTAAAAATAAAAATAATGTAAAAGAAAAAAAATGTTAAATAAAAAAATCCTCAGTTTCACTTTAAATTACACTGTTTGTCTCACCATTTTACGTCCATGGTACTTATCCCGCCATACTCTTTCTCACCGCTCTTTCAGAGGTCTCAGAACTTATTATATTTACTAACTAAACCATTCTTTTACTAATGGCACCTATTATCTAAATGTCAAGTCACCTCCCTCGTTGATCTCTACTACAAAACATTTATTTCTTCGTGAAGACTATATTTAATATTGAATCTGAAAGTAAACTGTAGTTGTAATAGGTTTCAGTAATGAGATTTTGTAGCAAGCTTATCTTGTCAGCCACTTTCATGCGAAAGAAATATTGCATGTGTATACTGTTTTTTTGTGAAACAGCTATCGGCAGAACTAAGTGGAAAGGCTAATATACGAAGCAGACGCGGCCAGCGGCGGAAAATGTAATAGATGATAATGTTGAAAAAGTAGCTTTCTCGCTATGACGTAGTATTGCCCGTCAGTAAAATACGTAGCATTTAAGGAGGTTCCATCGTAACTGAGTGAGTCAAAACAAATGCTGAATTCAAATTTTGTTTTAAAATGCTTTTAAAATTCCTGCTTTCGATATTGGAATGCGTTAGCTTTTGAAATCCAAAATAGAGACACAAATACCAATCATTACTTAATCATGATTTTCATTGACACTTTTCTTTCTAGCCCCATACGTCTTATTTATGGAATTATCACATCTCGACATCATTTTGCGCAGTGTAGTTTGGAGACGATAGCTACTTTTTCATTATCATCATCTATTACATACTGCATCTTAAACTAATAATAAACTAATTTTCAGTTTGAAGTAATTCGCAATCACGGTAATTCCGCAGTAATTACTCAAAAAGTTAAGTATTGAGATGCATGTTATTTATTTTTACTTATCAAATTTATTTTTAATAAATTTTCCAGAACTTGTTTGCTTCTTAAAACCGTTATCCATGGAAATGGCGTTTAAGTAAAATGGAAATAACTATGTTTCCAATGTCTACTTGTATTTGTTGTTTTCCAGTGTTTTTCCAATTCTCTCTTTGAACATTTTGTAATTTTAATTTTCATTTACGAGAAAAATAGCACGAAAAGTAATCATTTTGTTATTTTTATCGAACAGGGAACTTGTTTTCTGAAGCTGCCGTAGTATTTATACAAATTATATGACATTTATTTCCATTCTCGGAGGGACAGCCTCAACTATGTTGATTCCTTCAAATGGAAAAGATGAGTTATTTAAGAGCATTTTTATGTCCACATTTGTATGTCACACCTTTGCAGTGTGCGCTTCATGCATATATTCTCTTAAATTTTTCATTGTCTTTCTCAAACGTCTTCACGCTTACTCATTAGCTTGTTTCTACGAAATATTTCATCGAATCGATGCGAAAAAAACAATCGAGGAATCTCTTAAAATTACTGAAATGGCAGAAGTTGGGAATAAGTTCACTTTGTCAGCGTAAGTTTCGAGTGGTTGATTTGTCTTATTTAAGTTTGGCAACGGTATATTTTTGTATAAAAATTTATTGCAAATTATCGATGAGAAAAAATGTTATCAGTATGATGAAAAACGTAATTTATTGTATGACCTTCAACAAACCTATTGCGATAAATTTTCAGCATTAATTGCGATTGGGGGATCGTATTTGAGGAGTATAAATTACACAAATTACTTTTCTGTCTGCACTGCTCAGTCGTGATTAATGCGCATTAATTTTGATATGTTTGTTAGTTATTAGAGTTATTTGCATTAGCCATCAGCAGGGTTTTTAGTATTTTTCCCAGAATTTGTATTTCATATATTTATATTTCACAATCGCAGTCGCTGCAGAGTTTCTTTCTTCAGCTCAGCCAACTTTTCTATATCCCATTCAGAAAGAGTCCTTTCTTCCTCTTTCTTCTTCGCCCCAGTTTTCTCCTTATGAGGCAGATATCGTTAACTTTCCTCTCCTCCCATCGCACCATCTCTTTTTTCTCCACATGCACATCTTAAACGCGAGCGTCCTATTATTATGTAAATAATGAATTTATGTTACATTCCTTGATAGAAGGAATACACCTAAGGTTCACTATCTATTCGAAGAGTTTAGTTCATTGAAATAAAAGAGTGATGTTGGCAATCATAATTCTATAATGACTTAGAAAATCCAGCCTAGCAATGGTAATTTGAACTATAAAAATTGTAGCGACCTCCCAATATTTGTTGGAGAGGACTTACCTTTCAGATTATCCGCGACCTCGCGCTCGCCAGTAACCCCTATTGAGGTCGTTATTATCGCAAATGGAAATTACCGAATAATGAAGTCATAAAAGAAAATTAAGGTCATACTCGCTGAAATAACAGCAGGAAACCAATAATGAAAGTGCAATTGAACGTTTTATCTGCTATCAACACTCATCAACTCTTTAATGCTAATCCCATCGTGTTGGTGCAACTAAAATAGTAATCTTCTTAGAGGTCATCCTGTACAATGTGGTCATCAACTCCAGTTTTGTAGGGTAGCTAAGTTTATACTCAGTACAATGTATCCTATTTATGTGCATATTCTGTTTTTCTTCATTCTTCTATACAGCCATATATGGATCACGTAGAAAAGCGTTCTGATTAATTTCGTTCTTCTTTATTTCCATCGTTCCATTAGTGATTCATTCTTCTCTGTTACTCTTTTCTGCATAAGTTTCATATCCCACATTTTTCCATTTTAATTTTCTCATGGAAACCCTTATATATATGAAGTTTAATCCTTAATTAACATAGATTTCCTATTTCTTTCTTCACTCTATTCATTTTCTTTAGACCTGCCATGATTTGTATGACACAAGTCATTCAATTTTTTGTTTTTTCAAAGAAGACAAATGGAAAATTTCAAACATGGTAGGCGAATATTTTGAAGAAATTACCATGAGAAAAATTCGGCCATCCCATAGCCATTCGAAAAATTCCCGGTCCCGGCCGAAGTTTTCTAATGGCAATTTCTTCAAGACAAATGGCAACAAAATAAAGGGTGTCTCCTTCCATTTGTAAAGACAAATGGTCTTTTATTTAGGATTTTTTTCCATTCTCCTCATTTGTCTATTGAAGGCTGTTTTTTTTCTCCGCACACAATTTATTATTCTCTCTGTTACTTCAATAATTAATTTTTGCTTTCAGGATTCCATTATTCATTCTCAGTTTTTTGTCCTTTAATTTATTTTTCTCTAACTCAATTTACCCAATTTAATTCTAAGTATTTTTCATTGGCTGGACGTTACATCGGTGGGGTGGACTCTGTACGTTTCTCTCCAGTAGTAACCTTTTTGACAATATCTTAACCACTGCAAAATATGCTATGAATCCGAGTAACGCGCACGGGTGCAAAGTTATATCCAAAGGGATGAAATTGGCCATTGGAAGGCTCATTTGACTTGACTGGAATTCAAACCCTTACCTCCATATAGCCAGTCAGGTTTGTTACATGGACTGGAATCGAGAGCATCCGAATTCTAATGAATCTCCGTTGAAAATCGCATAAATAAGGTCTCGGTCGTGTAGGTCTGAAATACCTCTCCAGCATGTTTTGTAATTTAGTTTCAGAATTCCATTCCCTTATTTTATACGTGCAAAATTCTTCAGTAACTAAGGACCAATGAATTGAAGAAAACATGGATTTCAAGGAACACAACATTCAGACCTACATTCAAAAGTATCAGCATCGTAGTATGTGCGTAGTATCTCTATCAACATATCTTTAATATGACCAATACCAAAATTTTGTTCCATTTGCGGACATTTTTTCATACGCATAATAGTAAAGTTACAATCGCCCATTTAAATTGTCTCCCCGTCTCAGTAGACGAGTCTCCCCGTTTCGTTTTATCATCATACTAGCTGGGGTATCCGGCTCAGGGAGTGAATATGAGATTGTGTGGTAGTTGGAATAAAAGGATAAACTTTAAAATATAAGAGGTAAAAAAATTTTATTGAAAACATATTCCATTTACAATACTAGTTTATAAACAACATTTTTTCATTTTATTATCCGGGGTATATATGGACGAATTTTTCGAATTTCCTACTCGAGAGCAAGCTACGTGGCTCTAAGCAACTCTCACCGTGAGAGAAGCAGGAGTCTTTGAGGTTGATGCCGCAATGTTTTAAAATTTGTCCTTGCGCTTTGTTAATTGTAAAACTGTAGGCTAATTTTATTGGAAAATGCAGTCTTTTAATTTGGAATGACAGTTCAGTAGAGATACTTGCTCTTCGGAGGATAAATACTGTGCGTCCTTTGTCCTTTCCAGTCATAAGTTCGGCTTCGATGGTGTTATTTGATAGCTATTTGACGATAATCCTTGTTCCATTACATAGTTTAGGTGAGTTGAGATTTCTGGGTAGAATGATCGGAGATCCAACGAAGGCAGTATAATGGCATTCCTGGTACTTTAGTTAAACCTGGTAGTTTAGAAATTCTGTAGGGAAGTTGACACTTTCTTCTACGTTTACCATCGTATCGATCAATTCGTATATTCTCTCATCTTCGGGAATTTTATTTTGAATATTAAAGTTGGTATCATCGACAATATTATTTTTAGTTGCCGAAATTTTCCTTTGAAATAGTCACTCCGGATTGGTATAGTTGTGAACAATGTATAGATAAATTTGGTCTTGCTCTTCTTTTTGTTTTCAGCGTTTTGATTCAGAACTGGCAAGATCTCCTCCTCTTTTACGTTTGGGCATTGTATAAAATATAAATCAAATCAATTTTTCATTGACAAATACATTAAGTACACTTTACACACTTTTCTCACTTAATTTTCAATTTATACTCAGTAACTGTATCACTTTGACTACTCACACTTCACTGTTTATTTATTCACTCATTGCACTACTTTGAAATTTTCACTTCTTTTTCGGTTCTTCCCTTCGTTACTGATAAGACAATGACGTTCAAACCCACGACAGATCTTGCTTTATATACCCCTACCAATGGGTAGCACCACCCATTCCAAAAAGTATTCGAATGTCCACAATGTTCCAGAACATTCCACAACATTCGAGAGTGTTCTGGAATGTTCTACAATGGTCTAGGATGTTCCGGGATGTTGTGAAATGCTCTCAAATACTCGTGAATGTTCTGGACTGTTCTAGAATTTCTTGAGGGAGAAACTTCCAGCCCTTATGTATTCAAAAGCACGCCGTTCAGGTAAAAACAGGAACTTTCTTCATGGATGGGGGATAGAGGGCTGCCCCAACATATAACTCCCTCGATCGTACCGGGACTCGTTTCTGAGTTTTAGCGGCACGCACATTGTACACTTACTTTTACAATATATATTAATTATATGACTCAGTAATATTATATGTAGATTACCCACTCATCGACTGTTTTGAATAATTTCAAATTCAGTTCTCATAGTTTGAGTGGGTAAGATAAATTCACTGCAATCAAGGTATATTGGAAACAGAATCGCTTTGGATGGGAGAAGCGAAAAAAATAAGTGCCATAGCACGCTCCTTGATGATATTTAACAATACGTTACGCTTGCTGTAAATAACAGCAAGGCAAGCGACATGTGCAAAGAAGAGATCATTAATTTGGGTACTGTTGCACTATAAAAGTGCCCAGATGGAGGAGAAAAGGAGATTACGACAGTGTGACTATGGCGCAATGAGAGAATGTGTGTTAGGCCCATTCGAAAGATATTATAACTTCAGAAAATAATCTGCAGCATGAGAAAGGAAAAGCATCGGGAGCAGTGATATCATTTCAGCACCTATAATAACAGAAATAAAGGACTGTAGGGGAGTATTCCAGGTCACGAGATCTGGGTTAAGACATGTTGAAAGCATCAAACTTTAAATGAAAATATCAAAAGTAATAGACTCTGGCGGTACGGTGTGGAATTTTTTCATGATGAATATCTTGAATTGAGTGAATTTTTTCAGAGTTGGTTATTATTTATTACACGACACGGATTTAGATGTTTTGAATCATCTTCAGGTGAGGAAGTATGTACTGGAGCTTGCTTGACAGCTTGGAAGGTATACAAGCAAGCTCTTGTACACACTTCCTCACGTGAAGAATAATTAAAACATCGAAACATAGGTGAATTATATCAGCATAGGTCAAATTATGTCAATCTTTCTTTGAAAAATTGTGCCAAATTCTAGTTATTCAAAATTTCAAATTGAACGATGGAAGGAAATATGTGACCAGAAACACCCCTCAACACAACCGCGTTCCGTCCATTGTTCCGCGGAGAGAAGTTCAAAAGGGGGTTTCTGGAATACATTTTGGTCGTTGACTATCGATGCATAGCCGGGTGCCGAGAGAAGAATCTGTACATATTTTTGGTTCTTGGGGTTGCACGTATACTATTCTTTCCTTATGCACTCAAAACAACCCATGAAAGATGTTATGCTCAAATTAATTTCGAATTAGAGCTGGGATAGGAGTTCATTAGACTACTGCTGCAGGCCAGTTTTTTGTCGAAAGCATGTAAAGATGAAGGGAAATGAGAAATGAGAAAAGTAAATTATGGAGAATTCATAGAAAACAGTGTGCGCAGGGTGTCATTTTTGTCGCAAAAAATTAAATACTTTCATAAAAAGAAAAATTTTATTGTCAACTGTCCTGAGAGAGAAAAAACAAAGGCAATCTCAAATAACGATTCAGGAATGTACCGAAGAAATAGATTTCCATGTTACTATATACGATTCTCTTGCATAAAAGCAGCTTAAATGCATATCTATTTTGTATTTTAGTTCATTATTTAAAGAATGAAGTCTTTATTCTTAAACTTAATCATCAATATTTGATGAATAATATAGCTTCTCAAAAGAAAAGAGGCTACTGACCGACCACCAAGGGTGAATCAAACTCTAGCTGCATGCGAATGTGTTCATATTCAACTCAAGAATTTCGATTCTTTATATAATTTGTTCGAAATTGGAAATTAGGAACACCCACGTCGTTATCTTCGGCTTCCGGACTTCTTCCGAGGACTCAACCAGGTCACTCTCCTGTAACTTAAATTTCCTTGGCTCTTCTCACGCGTCCGGCTGAGCAGACCTCAGTCCCCCTCCCTCCCTCCCAGTGCCCATCAAAGTGACCAACAAATCTTCCTCCAGACCCAGAAGCCTCGACTCACCCACCATCCACGGCCAGGTTTTCTCATTTGTCATGGTTATACGTCTCTGAACCCCGTACCTTACCCACCCTCGTACCCGGGTTTTTGAGTCATAAAATGAGCGTCTCTTAGACTGCATTCTTCGCGCTATCACATGCAATTTAACACGACGCCAACCACCCACACTCACACACACACTCCCGTCTTTAATATTTCAGGTTCCCCCACCTCGGAACCACCACCTTCCCTGTGAGTTTTACGACTCTCATAATAATTTCATGGCAATTGGCCTATCGCACAACGAGGTTTTCCCAGGTATGTGTCCGTTTCCAGCGTGGTGGAGGGGATGGTGGATTTTCAGGAGTGCAAGGGGTCAGGGTTCTGTGGGGGTAATTTGCAGGAGATGTGGAGGAAGATGATGTGGGTTCCGGATCTCGTACGCGTTGGTGGAGGGGGAGACAAGTGGGATGTTGGGTGAGTGAAAATTGCGAGGAGGTTTGAGGTGAGTGAGGGGTCCTTAAGACCAGGGGTGAGGTTCTGGTAATGGATAAAGGTTGGGCGTCCCTCTTCCTGCAAAGCATTCCATCTTGGGGAAGGGCATGTGGGGCGGAGAACATTGAGAGGGAAAGTGTTGGAGGGTGAAAGCCGCAGAGTTGGAAGGTTAGACCAGAAGCATTACCGAGAATGCCGCCAAGTTTCCGCAAAAATAGGTCGCTGACGAGGTGTAATTACGCGGAATGAGACGTAGCGAGGATGACCACAAATTACCGGAGGAAAATACTTTTAGTCTTCTCTGAAAACAAAAATTGAATGCCTACCCACCCCTTTTTTCTCGACATTTTTCACGGAATGTAAAATAAAATTCAGGGATCCTATGAAGCATTGTTCTCGCCGTTTTACCTAACCGAATAATGCGACTCATCAGACAACACATTTTTTACGTACGCTGGTCACATTACATATTTCATCTCTCTGCCGTCATGATAAAACTTATCCCATAAGTTGCTGTGTCCAGAAATGAGAGTTAATTTATCAGTTTTGCTATTTACACTTTAATGCAATAGGACCTGCGGGAAAAAAACCACCAAGTATGTATTTTGACACCACGCAGATTTTCTTGACCCAAGGTAGGAATTGGAAAGGAGGTTAATTATTGGTGTGAAATATTCATTGTGAAGGCTTTTATTCAAACACTTCCTGCTGAATTTCATTTGGGAGATAAACTAAAGCGCTGGATTAGTCGAATCCTCTCATTGAAACTTGCCCTTTGTCCTGCCATGTTGTCCATTTATTCTGAACCAAAAGTTTCCGAGAAAAGGTCTTATTTCAAGTCTATGCTTCGTTTGCCAAATGTATACATGTTTAAATTTTAAATTGCAATAACTGACAAATTTTGAGCCCCAAATTTAAATTTGATAAAAAAGCAATTTCGATTGTTGAATGTTATAAAAAAAACTATATTCTTTCAGCCACTCAATGCCAAACATTTCAGTTCTATAATATGAATGCTGGTAACTTAAAAAAAAGCAAGGAAAAAGAAATCTTAGCACCGAATCCAATTCCTTTCTTATGAAATTAGGTTCTTAGATTAGGTATGAAAGTTGGTTGAAAATTGCCGCCCCACGTGCCGGTTGTCAGATTGACCTTTCACTAATGAGCGAAATATCATTTTTATACCAGTATCTAGTTTAAGAATGACGGGATGCATGAAGCAAATGCCAATTGATAGCGACGTAACTTTTGTGGCGTACACTTATTATGAGAAGTGAAAAAAAATGCTTCGTGACTCCCCGTTATTTATTTCTCAAACTTGATATGGAGTTAAGCGTTGTGCTGGGCTGAAACGTGGGTCCAAGCAGGAAGGATGTGAATAGATCTCATGCGTATAAGATATGGGTATAGAGAAGAATGGAAATGGTGTGAAGGACGGGAAAGAGGACAAGCGAGGAAGTGCTTTTAGACTGAGCGAGGAAAGGAATCTTCCGAATGAAATTCCGGATAGGCAGGGTAGTTGGCTGGAGGGAGTAATAAGAGGCGGTGGGTTGTTCAGGACCGTGATTGAGAGAAGGATGCTGGGTAAGCGGGAAAGGGGAAGAAAGAGAACAGGTATTATGGGCGGGATGAAGAAGGGGAAATCTGTTGCTGAAGCGAAAAAGGAGATACTAGTGGTGGGTCAGTCCCTGAAAGTGTAGCAAACCGTGAAGAGTTTCTCTGAATTTCAACAAATCCTACTTATTACGGGTAGAATACTTATGAAAAGTCTCTAGTTTTACATAATTTCATCTTATTCATGCACTGTTTTTTATATACACATGATGATAATTTAATCCCACAATACTCTCAAATGGTAACTCTTTACAGTTTTCTCTTCGTGATAGAAGTTTTGACTGATCATCGTTTAGTGTTCGGGAATAATTTATTCCATTATTTCCATATGCTTGTTGATTTTTGTACAGGATGAACTGGAACTGAGGGTTATTTTTTTACGCTCCAATTTTTTAAGCATGCCCTAACTTCTTTTTCGCATTTTTGCATCTAAATGGAAATCACTCCGCTGAGCCGTACAAGTGAGGTATTTAAATTGAACCTTCCGTAAATAAAATTGTAAAGAAGACATCACATAGGAAAGGGGTGGTGGAATGGGTGAGACAGATGGATCGTCGAAGACGCTGGGTTCCGTCTAGGAGCTTTGTATAGAGTCAGCTGGGCAATGAAATATTAACGATGAAAGTACTCGTTCATCGAAACGAGAGCGAAACTAATGGATTTCATCCACTTTCGTCGAATTGACTATGAATAATGAAGTATATCTCATGTCCTCCGGGCCAATCTTTCGAGTGCCCTTACTTTAACGTAAATTTCTTGCTTAGGATTCCTATTTTAGCATCTCGGATAGTTATAACCTACAGAACGGCGGGCGGCAGGTGAACAGTTGAGCTCATAAAAAGTCTTTAAAAATGTATAGGTCTCTCGCTTTTATATGAAATTTAATTTTTAATCCTTGGTATCAATGGAAAATGGTCTCATCGACCTTTAGAGTCCAAGGTCATTCAAAACGTAGACTGTGAGAATTTTTTCTACTCTCTCCCTCTTCTTCTATTTATTGAAAATTCAGAATCTTTCATGGTCAGTAGATTGGTAGACTTCGTCTCGACGGAGCATTCAGAAAAGCACTTAATTTCACACCATATGATCCTGCAAGTGTTTTTTTTTACTGTATAAGATCAAATTTATAAAAGCAATCTCAATTATTGCCGGGGAATGAAAATGCTTATTTTGGTTTCAAATGTTTTTCCATTAATTTGGAAGAGAGGAAGCTAATGGTGGTGGTTTGGAGGAGGCAGAAGAGGTGGATGTAGAACGCTTGAAAGGAGAGAAATGTTGAAGAGAGTAATTGAGGGGGAGAAATTTTCACACAAAGGAAAATAGGTTAGGAATTCTGAACGAAATATGGAAAGGGAGGTATGTGTAATAGTGGAAGAGTGATCTAATGGCGGGTCATCCATCTGAATGAAAATGGGAATATATACCTAAGTTAGGAGGTTAGGGTAAGTACTGTCCAAAAACCTACCAATAACCTAACAGAATACGAAAATGCGTGAATTAATCCCCATTTTAGATCATTTCTGCTCTAAATGATTTTTAGGCTGGTGAAATTCGTAAGGAAAGTCGTCAGGAGTATGTATAAAAATTATTGTTTGTACAAGGAAGAGAAAATCTCAGGGAAGTAACGTGCTCTAATTCCAACGTCATTATATATCAGCCAGTTATGTCAGGATAAGCTAGGGATTTACTAAATGCAGTGGGATGGTGTAAATAAGAAATCTATCCGGGAGAAGGTGGATGAATAATATTAGGAATTAGTGTGTGATGAAAGAGTTTGGGTTAAATGCCCAAGTATTGACAACATATGGAAGTAGAGTGTTTCTTCGGTTTGGTAACGTCGAAAGAATGGATCTGAGTCGAATATCTAGATAGACTCATGATGAGGTAGTGAACGGTAAGAGGAAGAGGTAGACCGCTAATGTCATGAGTGAATGTGGTATGACACACTCTGAATAGGAGGTATATTATGAGTCTGAAGAATGGGAAACTGCGTAAGAGTAAGAGTAGCTAAAGCTGATGGTAAGGATAGTGTAAGTCTAAAAGTAGGAATTAATAAATGGAGAATTTATCAAGGAGTATCTGCAGTTAATAATAAAATTATTTGACTTTTATACCCCGCGTAGGAATAATGTGATAGTTACATATGATTCTCTTTCTCAATTCCCGTGTCCAGTGTGTTTTGTTTTTAGAATGGACTGTTTAATTATCTAAATTTCTTGCAGATGAGAACTTTGCGGAGTTCAACCGGCAGTGTTAGCTATGAATATCACTTTACCAGCGTGGAGACGTGTACCTCATCTTCAAAGGAAGTAGAAATGTGTGGACCAATAAAATTTAATTAGGTGATTCATTTATGAGAATCGATTTCTGATCCCTGTTAAATCAACCTTTGCATCTCTATATTTATATATTGGACTAAAATAATCATTCCTTGAGATTGGCAATATTGGAGAGTCTGCGTTCCAATTTCCCTCGATATCGGATATTATATCATCAGTGATATCTGATGTTTGTTTTTTAACATGCCTATACTATGTACTGAGGTGCATGGCGATACTTTAAAAAAATCCACCTCTGATGAGCTGCATTTACTTACGTTTTTCACTCAGCGATACCTTCAACTGAAATATTATCCAGCGGTACATGAATAAATTTTTCTCATCTGTAAAAAATTTTTACTGTAAAATGGGAAAATTTTTCGTAACGAAATGCAATACCTTTTAGCAATCATGGTATACAACAAAAGAAATTTCTGCCTTTTACTTCGTCATTGATTTTCGCGCCAGTATGCTGACTTTAAAGAGCTTGTACGTTATCAATTTCAACTGGTTATATAAGTAATTTTTATCTATTAGTAAATTTGTATGTTTTACTTATTATTCTTTCCCGTGACTGACATAATGTCTATTAATTATGCAGCCAGCTGTGTAATTAGAAGAAAATAAGTTAGAGGAATGTGTAGTTATGGGGTATGATATTCGTTATTAGAGGGGAAATGCCTTCCCATTAATGTAAAAGTATTTGGTTTTGACAGTTAATGCAGTGTGTATAATGCTAATGTTGGGACGTGAAAGTAAATCGGAAATAAAATATTCAATGAGAATATTGGGTTAGAGGAGGAAGATGATTGGGAATTTCGGATGCCACGAAAAAAGAAAAAAGGCGCCAGTTTTATTGGAGAATAGTAATTGACATATTAGTAATTTCATTCGTTGTGTAATTGCAATGTGCGTTGTGCCCAAGGAACCTGAAGGTTGAGACCCGGCAACCTTCAAATTTTATTTGTTGAACCTTAAATAAGCCTTGAATAAACTGGAGAATACTGTATTTTGGTCATGTGACTTTGCATAAACATCTTGGGAAAACAATCTTGAGAATATTTTTTTCCAAACTACCTTAGAGACAAGATGACCGATAACCTAACAATTTAACAAAATCTCTTCGGTTTAATCACTACGTCAGTAGCTAATACACCTGGAAAAAGTGTAGTCGAGGAATTGGGATAATTTTTAATTACTCTTTGGTATGAACCACCAGAAATCAATGAGCTTTATCGTTTGATAGTGTACAATATCCGATTACGTGTCTCTCCACCGAAGATCACCTTGAAGACTTCGGTCTAAGTAAATTAAATGTAGCGAATAAAAGAGAATCCAAATGAAGATCGCGATAATTATGACAGGTGCTTAATTTTTATAAATGAGGTATTGGATTCCAAAACTGTTTTATCTATAAGCATTAGACCAGGTATAATAATTTATTTTTAACGTTTCTCCGAGGAAATTTTTGCATGGCGTGACGGCAGGCAGTCTTGCATACTGATTCATCAGTTGGACGCGGAGTGATGTAGAAAATAAATGTATCGATCGACCGCCTATAAAAATCGCATTGATCCGGGAGTATCATTGTTCCGCATCAAATTTGATTCTTACACCTGCACTAGGTATCGGACCGTCTAAGCATTGCTTCAGTTTATTTCGATCTGCCGCTTGTCTACCTTTCAAGAGTCACTAACTGTTGGTCGGCACGCCAAAGTAGATAAAGGTAAAATCAAGGTCGGTTTATTTTAGCGCATGTAATAGTTCAAGGAAGTTGATCATCATAATATACTCAACGTTCGTCGTGATATTAGTTAGTTACATACAAATACGTGCAAGTAAGAATAAATCGCAGTTCCCTATCGGGGTAGGCATAGTTAAAAGAGCTTAATTCTCGGCGTTAGGCCCAGAAAATTGGCTTCTATTATAACATTTTCCCCTTTCTGACCTATATTTTTAAAGATTGCTTCTATCACATTAATACGTTACTTCATCCACGGCCTTCATCTCTTATGACTGCTCATATGCATCCTCTTAATAGTATTCAACACTAACAATAAACCCAAACCATTCTCTTTTTCATGGCCTCCTCTTTTTATATGTTTTGTTATTGTACTCTCTGATTGGTTCCATTTTTGCGAATATAGCGGTTTCAGAAGGATGGAAACTTGAACGCCTTTAAAAACTTTCATTGCGATTTAAGTCTACATTGAGACCTGCCTCCGTGGTCTTTAGCAGTCATCTCTAAGTGTCCGACATTTTATTCTATTGAGCCGAATGGAATTAGGTAAATAATGCTCTGTAGTAATTATTCTGATGAGTCATATTTGAGTTATTTTCATGAGAATTTGCTAGCAGATATACGGTTTCCCAATAAAGGAATTTTGTAAAAATCTTCAGGCAGTTAATGCTCTTTTTATTTTTGATTCTTTCGACCCTTGAGTACTCGCGCAAATAAGTTATAACTGGCAGTAATGTATTTATTCCTCGCGTTAAACAGAGTACTTAGAAATTGGGTTGGAAAAATGAACTATTAACTATTACTCGCTAGAGGAGATGAATCTTTCTAATATAGACTCCTTGGAATTTGTGGGTTTTATCCATTTGGAATCCTTAACCTAGGTACATACAAGTATAAGATACTTGTTCATAGCGCATAGATTTCATCTTCTTAAAAGATTTTTGAGGTCAAAAAACATCAAGCGCTTACGAGTGAGAATTAGTGGCATGAAACTGAGTTGAAAGGAAAATAAATGTTTTCTTAGCATTTTGGAGAATATAAACCCACATAAATATCTCCATGACATACCTGACTGTGATTTTTTGTGACAGCGCGATTAAATCGATGTCTTACTTTACGAAATTGACCATGAGGAATTGGCGTGGGTGATGCAAGAGGGGCCGAAGGTGGGAATGAAAATAAAACTGTGAACTGATTTCGTGAATCAGATTATCGGATATTAAGGAAATTCCTGACAGGCGGGAGATTTTCTTTTTCTAAGCGATGCGCTATAAATTACAATATGCCAATAAAGCAATAATAATACATTTTTGGCAGTATTTTCTCTACATGAGAAACGAAGTTAAATTATTCTCCCATCGACATCACTTACGTCAAATAGTCGATACTTTGATGTGATACACAAAACCTGAACTCTCAGGTAAGGATAACGAAATGGCTTTATCGTCTTACGGTTAACGTTTATCAGAAGTGATAAATGCCGGGCCAAAGTGAAAGTTTGAAGAAAATGCTGAAATCTTTTAGTATATGAAAGTTAATTTTCCTCTTTGGTCTAAACTTGGTCGAACGTGAAAAAGTTAGTAAATCTGTATACGAGGGATAGATGCTGAAAGAGCTGCATAATTGCAGAATTACCTGAGATGGTCGAAAGTGAGTTGAGCCTGAAAATGGGTAACCAATTGAACGAAGGCGAACTTTTAATGGCTGTGCCTGCGGGATGAAGTGTCCTCAAGTGGGAATGGTGTAAGAGTTGAAGAAATAATTTTTAATAGTCAAAATGTTTTGATGATAATTATTACCATTTCACAGAAAAAAACTATTTCTTTACTGTCGACGTGAGAACATGCGCGAGTAGCTTTGTCGCATGATTTACCAAAGATATTGGCAAAGGTAGTTTGCAACCCATACGTTTGAGGACCTTCGGAATGAATACCCCTGAGAGCATATAATCAAAAAGAATCATTTCTCTCTTCCAAGTACTCTGAAACTTTACTCATTTGTTTTTTTTTGGAAACTTCATTGTGAGCACTCCATGAGTGGACGGAAGAGGATTGAAAATTGCGATAATGCATTCAGTGTCTCAAACGCAATTTTACACTCCAACAAACCGTTGAAGCTTACCTAGAAATCAAGGTCTATTCGGGAATTCTCCGAATACCTCTTCCTTTGTATTGGAAAGGACGGAGTGAAAGGCTCAAAGGGTGGGTTTATCAAATTTATTTATCTGAGGAAGTAGCAAAATTTTCAGAAACTCGTAAACCTCTGCATTCAATGTTGGCAAATAAAAGGATACCTTTCTCATCCTTATCCTTTATGTAAATTGTTTTTTTTATTTAGTTTTTTTTTTTTTTTTTTTTTTTTTTTTTTTTTTTTTTCGATTTTAGTCACTCCGGCCGGCTAGTTAGGTGCCGAATGTATGACCCTTTACTTCAATGTGACTGAGTCTCCCGAGAAATGTTAAAATATCCATTAAAAATTATATACATGAACGTGCTGGTTAAACTTCACGAAAATGGAATAATGGGCAATCGCTCAGTGATTGTAAATTTACGCATCTACGGTTCACGTAATAGGATGACCATGCATTGCCTCCGGCAATTTATTACATTCTTCAGCTCCAGTATTGTTGTCAGGCATCCTATCATTCCTTGTTGATTGGTCTGAATGTTACTTGAATAGGAGGAAAATTCTGCTCTGCTCCTCCCTCATCATTCTTTCAGTTGATCTCGCCGCAAAAATACTTGAATATTATTAAATTAACTTTCCGGGTACTAATAGGAAACCGTGGCCATTGTTTTTATTAATTATTATTATTATAAGAGCAATCTACCGACTTACGTAGGTTTTAATGAAAGATTACTTTCTACAGAATCGCACATGCGCAGAACTGCTCAGTTTCTTTCTTTATCTCCGCATAAATCCTACCTTAAAAAATGACTACAAATTAAAGCGAATTAGAAAATGGATATTCGGAATAAAATTGGTTATGCAGGTCATAAATTCAGCATGGGTTGGCAATTATCGAAAGGCTAGCAACCGAGAAAGAATAGTCGATGGTCGGTGAGTTAGGGATACTGTGAGAGATTTAGGAAATCAATCATAAGATGGTGATGTTCTTCAGGTAATCAGAACCGAAGAGCAGATCATTTTCTTTACTTAAAAAGAGTCTCAAATACATATGACGTTCGATAGAGGTAACATACTTTTAGAAAAAGCCAACTTCCCAAATTTCTTCTATAGTATTCAAATTCCTCTAATAATCTGTTCCGCATTAAATTAATGCCTTGGTGCCTTTAATTTATAACAAGGCATAAATTTATCTTGGAGATTCCGCGACCGGATTCATCTCAATTCGGCGTCTTCTGGCCGTATAAATGTGTAATTGGTAGCATTTATTTATATTGTGTGGTTAAAGTAGGCCCTCACATAGAATAAATTAATCCTTAACTACTAATTCCGCTGCTGTCATTGAGGGGCATGAAGATATAAAATACTCATACTTTAGAGAGACTTCATGAGAGAGGCTTCATGAACGAAAGAAAACTCGAGAGCCTTGTGTAACTTGCTAACCTATTGTCACAATTAAAATTGACGGCCCTATAATTTATTTACATTATCAATGGTATTTTTTGAAATGTTCTCTGAATTTCAATGAGCAATAGTTAATTTTCATTATTTTAACTCAATGAATAAAATCCCTAAAAATTTGGGTTTTCTCAATAATATTTGATACTCTAAATTCTGGAATATTCATGCAGAAGTGATGTGATAACATGATCTAACCATTATTATTACCAAAATGGCGTACCAGACCACTCAGATTTGAAAATTGAACAGATGCCTTTTATTTCACCAATCAACAAATATTTATCAAGCGTGTGTAGGTATTTGTGAATATGCAGAATTATTTTCTGTTATTAACCGCAGACTAATTTTTTCCAAATTCCGTAGATACCTAGTCCTATAGTGTGTGTCGCTGCATATTTTATTTGCACTTTGATTTTTTTAGCGGTAAAAGTATTCGGCAAGTGAATTCAATGATATTTGGACCCAGCAATATTGTATTTTTTTGCACCAAAATTGGTATAGCGGCCGGAGAGTGACCATGAAGCGAAATGGAAAAAATGAATTCTGAATTGAATTAAATTCTGTGTAATATTTTGACTTGAATGCGTGGATGCGTTTTGATTTTGTAATGCATGCCAATTTGTAGTTTTTTTGTCATTTTGCGGTGTGGAGTCACCAGACTCCGTCACTACATTACATAATCAATACATTCCACGTCCGTTACGTGTTTCGGTTAATTTAATTCGATGCCGCGGAACATTATCACAACGTTTTAAAATGGTTAAAAAAGTCGAGGTGGCAAACAAAACTTTTCCGCAGAGTGCTCCCGAAAATTATCGGACGCCCAAAAGGAGGAAACTTCAGCGTCGGGGCGATTAATGATGAGAGAGATATGGTGAGCTGCAAAAACTTTCGCCCACAACCTCAAGAGAGTAGGCATGAGACATTTGAAAACGTTTTTAAAACCCAAAACTTTCCCTAGCTCCTACTCATAACTCTCTTCTCTCCCTACCCCCTTGTGGAAATAAAACAAAGATGAGGTCGAGGTGGATGATAACAAAAGTTCAAAATAACATGCTCGAAACGAAACTCGTAAAAAGCGTATTTTAGCACGGTAGCTAGCTTTACTTTTGTGATGAATTTTGGCGAGTCGGTTTGGAGAAGTACGGAGAGAGATCAAATTTCATGAATATATTCTGAATGAGCATAGGTTGAGCAATCTACATCTGCACTACTTCGGCGTGTGGCAGGATGTCAGTACACCAGCCCCGGCAGTCATTACAGTATTCAAGATTACTATAGCCATGGAATTCTTGCTTCTCACACGTAGTAAATAATTACCTCAGACTGGACCTATCTTTTACTCATGGACAGCAGCCTGTCACGGAATTCCCGCTTGATATCCGAGGTTAAACATCTCAGGACAAGATACAAATTGGTTGGCTGACGTGCGATCAGCACCAAGTGATGCTGCTCATTTGCATGTAGTAGGCAGCAAATACGAGACGATCTTATGTGCCTTGGTAAATTTAACTAAAATTCAACCGATAATTAGGCTTTTATTATCTTCTGTTTCTCACTATGAAGTCGGAAATACCTATTCAACATCTGTACACTGTCGTGCGAGCCCTCGCAAAGGTGTGTGACATGAGGTGTTAGGAAAACATACGTTTAAGGGGAATAAATAGGGAAAATTTTGATGGGAAAGATAAAATGTATGTTAAGGGTGAGATATATGGTATTTTTACGCTCTCTTTTTGCTATAATCCTTAATGGAGCGTAGCAAGAAGGCTGCCCAATACCAATCATCTATACCGTCTTTCTCGATATTTTTCTCGCTTCTGTGAGTTCAAGAGATTTCTTGCTGGGTGAAAATAATGTCCTTCTTGTTCTAATTAAACTCGTTTGATGTGGATTGTTAAAATCAATTTAAGCCTAGCGTGTAGCCTTTGAGTATCTGGCTTCTCGAAACCTAACACTTCGATCTACTGGGTAACACTGTAATACCCCCTGTAATAACACTCAAAAATATTTTCAGCAACGGCTGCGCGTTTTTCTTTTTTCTTTTGACGGATTGTTTTGTGTGGACATGAAAAGAAATAATGGAGCAAAGTGTCGTGGAAGCATTCAATACAATGACGGACAGAATATAAAGAACATGAAGGATTGCACTATGTTAGGCATATGTGCTGATGTGAGATAAAAGAAGAAAACTAATCGCAGATCATACATCAAGCAAAGTTTATTAAAACCGTAATAATGTGTCTTTAAAAAGGCCAGAAACTAATCGCAACGAGAAGCTATCACTTGGTGGAAGGTCGTCATAATGAAGAAGGTAAAATTTGTGACTTACACAATTTATTTAATATTTACGACCAGTTTCGGGTGTCAAGTCATCTTCAGGTCTAAAGATGGCTTGAAAGCCGAAACTGGTCATAATTTTTAAATAAACTGTGGAGGTCACAATTTTATGCTGTTCATTCGGCCGGAAACTTGGTCGTCCCCGTATAGTAGGATAAAGAGCGTAGACGAAAGGCGTTTGAAACGTGGATGTTGAGAAGGAGGGAGTGAGTGAGTTAGGTGCAGACGAAAGCGAATAGATCTCTCTGCGATTATTCTCAGAATTCACTCCGGTACATGTCCCCATCTCTTGCAGCTCAGAAAAATCAACGGAGGCCACAATAACATCTGGAACGATGCATCATTGCTTTGAAATTAGCAAGGGCATTAACACTGTCTGACGAAATGACATTGGAAAATCCGACTCCAAAAAAAAGGAACTTTAAACCGGGACTATTGTCTCCATTTACGCAATACACGAAACCATTTATATGTGCATACGATCAAAAAACAAATTCGTTCCGAAGAAGCTCAGGCAATGTGGGTGAAACGTTAATCTAAATATGCTCCATACGCATCCAATCTCGAAAACTACTCCTCGATAACAAATAGGTCTCCATTGATTGTTAAATCATTTGAATCCTGACCTCCCAGAAACCGTTTTACTATGAGTTAGTATGTTTCTACGGCAAAGCATCAGGAGACCTTAAGAAGGTGAGTGACTTGCACTTCGAAACTTCGGCAATTATGTGGGACCAGAGGTGCCATCACGGTTTCCTTGTCTTCGTTGTCATAATCGTCAACGAAACGTAAACCGCTCTGGGAACGCACTCCTTTTAAAATTAGCGACGTCAAGGTCCTGAAAAATGTTGTCAGCTGACCATAACGTTTTTGCTTTTATGAGCATAATTGGAAATTTACGGTAAGCGTAGCACTCCCTATAGGGAGAATCCAGTTTGCGCCCCGAGTGAATCTTTTGCCTATAGAAAAAAAGGATTGATTGATTTGGAATAAGTATGCTTCAGTGTTTCAAGGTCAGGTGATCACATCCTTTCATTTCATCTGTGCTGTCTCTGTAATTTTTATTGTTTATTTATGACTGATTATTTTTTATGTGAAGGTGTCTATCAGAGTTTCAGTTACTTTTTGACTTTGATGTCTCCGTTAAAACAATGAATAAATTTGATTTTTCCACAATTTTATTTTCTTCCCACTGCCTAGGTTTCGACACTCAGGTCATCATCAGGCCCCTAGGCAGTGGAAAGCTAGGCAGTGGAAAGAAAATAAAATTGTGGAAAACTCAAGTGTATTCATTGTTTTAACATGAATCGGTTCCACCATGTAACGTCCGACAACACCAAATATTTCATGTCTCCATCGTCATTCGGCTAAGAAAACTATAATTTCAGTAGTCACAACTAAGTTTTAAAATGTGCAATTGATTAATTATTGCTTCATTTTAAAAATACAGTTAATTTTCTGTCTAACCATTGGAATGAACCGAATATCCATGATTAAAGAATTACCATTTTTATACGTAACTCATATTCATGAATTAATGTTTATTGTACGGACTAAAATGAACTACTTGGTGTGAAAACGGGTCATACTCTTTAATTAGCACAACTTACTGAACTGTAATGCAACTCTGAAGGATTTTTCTTCTCTTTTCACTCATATACAGAGTGTCCCATTGATCGTGTGTCATTTTTGACCTGTAATTTTAGGCATTATATTTTATGGCATATGGATGAAATTTGGTACCTAGGTAGAAAAAGGTTGTAAGTTTTGTTGAGTGTAAGCAAAATTTTATAAATTTGACTTTTTGACCCCAGAAATAAGGTCCAACCAAAAATCCAAAATTTGCTTATGGGCTTTCAATGTTAAATTATTCGAAATACAAAAAGGATAGAATTCTTTTTTGAAACTTTCAATTATTAGGTTTTTGGGCACGAAGAACACATTAGAAGAGCTTTCGAGTTCGAAAATGCAACCGTGACCCCTGAAAGGGCAAAGTCAAGGTCACAGGAGTGACCAAAAGTGAATCGCCCCAGAAACCAGTCGAATCACAGGTATTTTCCCTTTCACGATTTCTTTTATGTGGTTTCCACTAATCCTCATGTATTCGTAACCTAACACCCCATGCCTCGATCCTTATAAGTGACTCGCGGTGTGATAAGTAAGTACGTGTAGATGAATTCCTCCCCTCATCCTGTACGCACCCAAACTCTTCCTTTTTTACCTCTATTCCTTTTTTTATTTTGAATTATTTTTTACTCCGGAGCCGGAGCAAGTGTATGCCGGTCGAGGTTCTTTAGTGCCCCGAGTCACTTCAGGTCCATGCAAAAAAATGGGGAGTGCCGGGAAAAAGGAGATGAGGCACCTGCGCAACTGGCTCAGACTTAGTGGTTACCTCTTTTCCCGGTCTCTCCTACCTCTCAAATTCACTCAACTACGCATCGCAACATCCTTCCTTCCCCCCGCCCCGCCCACTCCTCCCTGGCTGTCCCTTCTTGCCCTTAAACTCCCTTGCCTTCTCTCTCTCTCGCTTTCCTTTCATCCTTCCTTCCCTTTCTCTAACTCCCTCTCTCTTTCTCTCTCCATCTAGTGCCGTTTAACCCATTCCCAGTCTTTGTACTTCTAAGATTGGAAAATACTTGCGATATGCATCGTCTTCCAGTTTCAATAACGTAGTCTGGATTCATTGCGTGTGAAAACTGCCCTAATTATTTAATTAATTTCTATAAAGGGCTTTCAATAGTTAAATATGTAATGAATAAAAAAAAATCAGTATTTTAAATAGTAAATGCAGGTGCAATGTATATTATATTTCAAAGGACTTTTTCTAGTCCCGATTAATTTAACAGATTTAAAATGAGATCATATTTTCAATACTTTTCATTTTAGCCCCTTTGTTTTTGAATTATGCCTGATAAATTATGCATTCACTGTAAAAGGTATTTTTATAAGGATTCATTGAAATTTGTGCTTCGGTTTAATTTGTCTTTACCTGTTGAAATTCAATTGGCTCCGTCTTCTTATATCCAATATTACCATTTCGACCAATGACTGCGGTGCAAAATGACCACATTGTCGGTTGGGCTTAATTTAGATTATATTAGGTTATATAGGTCAAAGGTTCAATATACAAGATTGGGCAAGTTGAACGAAGGAGTGAGGACTGTATAAGCAAAAGGCATGAGATGTGAGATAATTTAGGTATGGAGAGGTAGAGAAAAATAAGTGGGCCGAACTTGGACGGAGCGACAAGTTGGTAGAGTAGAAATTCTGACAGGAGGATGACTTAGAACGGAAGAAATTAAGAAAGAAAAGAACCGTGGATCAAAATGGTGACTCCGTCTTACACGGGTACATACTCCGTCTTATAGTACTTTCAATCACACTTTTAAGGATGACGGTATAATACATTAACTATGACCTTTGACCATAAACTTTCAATTAGAAATCAGATATGCTAGGTATCAAATAAATTGAGGATTTTATGACTTAACAATAGTACAGCTACGAAATCGCCATATCGACAACTATGCCATGCCGTCGGCCACGGCATTAATACTACTAGTTATTGACATATAACTAGTCTACTGCGCGGTACCATGTTCGTCTGCGCATCTCTCTCCTGGTTTCTGGTCTGACCGCGGATTGCTTTCCTGACTGCTTTCGCCTAGCGGCCGGGGAAGATACGCGGTTCCAATTTGAACTGACATTATTTCTGCTTGCCACACAGCCTAGTGGTAGCTTGCGTGGAATTGCATGGATGTAGATATAATTGTCTTCGCATCGCAATGTTAAAATATTTCCTACTTATGTATCATGCGTATCTAAGTTTCGTAGTGCGATATTGAAACTAGTACATCGAACTACCGTAGGAGGAGTAAGATTTTTGCAGTCTGTCTGATGGAGTGGAGCTTGCTGAAGGGGACGGATTGGGATGACTGTGTTCGTTGACTCGTTCCCTCACTCCTCGTACGCCATCTTGCCGATTAAAACGGGCAGCAGTGTTAGAGAAAAGGGGGAAGAGAGATGAAGGCGGAGTGGGACAAGCGCTTTTGTTCAGTATGCGCGGCGTCTGCACCCAGAAAGTGTTTATCCGCTGAAATTATGGTTTATCATTCGTTCATTAAAAGTGGAGGGGTCAGTTAAAAATGAAAATAAAATAAAAAATCGTTTTACGTCCTTCTAAAGAAGAGGATTCAAGCCATGTAGTAGCTGGTTAGGTTCGCGTACACATTTTTTACTATTTGTAGTTCTCGTTTATTTGTCACTGTATATATGTGTGAGTGTGTGTGATGTGTGTTTGGTGGAGAGACAGCATCTGCACATGTACGCTTGTAAGCGTTGTAACATACGTGCTCATACTTTTTTGCTCTAAAGGCGTTTATGACGTAGCTAATCCCTGCAGATACAGAGTTGCGCGTTTAGGTAGCCCAACGCGATTCGGCTTCGTCTGTTCGCGTTATCTCTCTTGTAAAATTTTTACGTATTTTTTTTATAAATTCGCCGCCATGTTTATGGTTGCAAAATAATTGCGGGCTAAGGAAATAATATCATCGTTCCAGTTAATGAATTCAAATAGCCACTTCGATATTTCAAAGGGGAATTTATATACGTACGTACTACCTTTTCAACTTGTTACAAGCTTTTTTTGGGAACTAATAGGTTGTTATCTTTTTTATTTCCTCGCATGATATTTATATGCGATTTAATTTGGGAAGATGGCCTGTGGGCCTTTTTTATAAGTCCACATTCGTAATCAATGCATTTTATTCACTCTCCATGTGTCCACTGTAAGTGGGAACTGTAATGACCACTCGTGCTGGAAATAAATTGTAATTGAAGTGTCTGAATACCTGCGTATATTACATACGTGAATTCCTCGGCGGAAATTGAAATCATTTAAATGAATTGAACGACTAATTCATTTTATAACTGAAATACAGATTAATTTTCCGAAATATCCGGACTTATGGTGACCGTATTCTGTTATCTTTTTTAAAAATAATTTTTATTTTAAAAGGGCTATTTTCATCGTGCCAGCTCCAAAATTGTCCTGCCTACACCAAGGACTTTAATTGTGGTTATGAGACGAAAATTGAAATTATGTCTTTCTTTCAGAGTGTTATTCTGTATAAGTATCCGGTAACCGAGTGCTTATCTCCCGACATGTCTCCTCAATTGTTGGCTCCATAAGTCTCTATAAGTTGCTTGGAATCGATGGATCTAAATGTGTCCTAGGTTAATTATTCATGTAGCTAATTATAGGTGACCGAAACATAGGCCACAGAGAATAAGATTGTGTTTGTTTTTATTTTGATTGATATGTATACTTCTGCTGCTAGATATCCGAGGACTTTACCCTGCCGGCCTCGGTGGCGGCAGGGTGAAGTCCTCGGATAAAAATCCTCGCCTGCCAAACCGAAGGTCGCGGGTTCAATATTTCCACCTCCCTGGGCATGGTTGTGTGTGTTCGTCCATATATTAAATACGTAGTAATTGGCTTCGGCTGTTACGTATAAAGAAATTATTATTATTTTTTTTTTTACTTCTGTAACTTTCCCCTCCGAGTCCCCGGCTAACATCGGGTTTCGTTGCCGTCATAATGGCCGAGAACTCAAGAGGGGGGTGCAGAGTTCGTGGCCACTTCCGATTAACCAATCGGATTATTATTATTATTATTATGTACGTTGTGTGAAATATTCTCAGCTAGGCAGTGGGCAAGAGAGTGGCTGAATTTTATGAAATGCGACTATATTATCTGAGAAATAATTCTATTCGCGGATGAGATACGATCAGTCTCGTGATTGCATATCAATAACCACTACAATAACCAGATCCCTATGGCCATTAGGCTATCGAAACGTCCGTGCCAATCAAATAATTCCGAGGTCATGTCTATGCCGTAGTTTCGAATGTTTTACCTAATTAACAGTGACACAGAAGTGACTCTGGGAAAAGATTGATGTAGAGAAAAGTGAATCTTTCTCTGCTGAGTTAATAAATGAAGGAAATATTGAACGCTTATTCGAGCGGAAATGAAAATTATTCCGCCTTCCAACTTATTGTTGGCCTTGAGGGGAAAAAATCAGGCGTCATTTCGTTTGATACGAAGTTATATTTCTCGCTTGCCAAAAGCAAGGATGTCAAGATTTAGTGTTGAGTCATCGCATGCGAGGGGGGGAGGAGCTAATTGTCACTCCCGAGACGGATGAAAAGGTTTTGGGGCGATTCAAAGGGCATGATCGATGACCGCGATAAGGTTAAAGAGGGGATATACTCAACCGAGCGTGGGCTGTGTTTAGAGGCATGACAAGTTACTCCATCTTTTGTGTTTTTCCGCACTATGTCATCATCGGTCTTGGGCCATGAAAAGCATCTTGCGTCAGTTTCACTCGAGCAGCGAAGTTAGCACAGGAAAGGATGGGCAGTCGGGCCGGACAGCTAGTTGGTTGGTGAATCACGTACTTGCACCGTCACAAAATAAGCCGTTCTCTGTATATACGAATCAGGTCAAGTTGGAATTAACCTTAGAAAGTTAAGCATAAAAAGGTTTATACAACGCAAAGAGCGGGTCATAAAACATCCAAACTCATGGGGGGCGGAGTCGACCGAACTTTTTCACCCTAAATAGAATCGTTGTAACACTGAAAAATATCTAGAAAGCTTTGAGGTGTGGCTATAGCTAAAGATGGAGAAGAGAGTTTTTTTCCTCCCCTCGGGGCATTGGTGTTTGTGTTCATATGTTGTTATTATTATTCACCCGATGTAAATTGGTCTATTGCGCTTTAGTCGGGCTATTAAAAATGTAGAAATAAGTAAGGGTAGATAAGGTTACAGATAAGGAGGAACGAAGGAGTGGAGAGGAACAAGCTAAATTGAAATGCGTAAAGAAGAGAAAGACAAATTGGATAGGCCACATGGTGCGGAGAGATTGTTTGCAGAAAGTCATAATAGAAGGAAATATTAATGAAAAGAGAGGAAGAGGAAGGAAGAGATTTAGTGTGATGACAGATATGACGGGAAGGGGGAGGTATGAAGCAATGAAGAACCTCACCAAAAACAGACATTCCTGGAGACTACAGTTCCATGGAGACCTGTAAATTGACAGATACACAGAAGAGAGAAGAAACACTGAAACTGGGAAAAGAAGACAAGAATCGGCTGCAGAGGTAGAAGATGCGTGTGTGTGCGTATGATGGAAGATGGAAAAGGGTTGGTGGATATAAAGGAAGGCAAACAAGGTATCGATTGGTATTCTTGGCGAGGAAGGAAAATTCTAGATAATATTAGGAGGTAAGAAGGTGGTTGCAAGAGGTGATGAGGGTGAAGATTTACTTAAGGCCATGATTGATGGAAGAATGTTGGGCAGAAGGGATAGTGGAAGAAAGAGACTAGATAGTGAATGGGATGAAGTAGGAAGCACGCTGAGATGAAGAAAGAAATGCTACTAACCTTGATAATTATAAGAAATTAAAGTGCTTGGTGGTATAATTGTAGTGGTATTGAAATATTGTGGTATTTAATTTCGCGAAGCTTTACGTAATGGAGGGGAAGGCTCGTGTTGAAGATGTGCTATGATGCGGAGGGGAGAGGACAATAGCCGGTGGCTTGCGCTCCCATAATAAACGAACTTAGCTAAAGAGGGGAAAAGTATCAGCAGCGCATATAACGAAAATGATTATGATAAAAAAAGATGAAACGAAATATATACGTTAATATTGCTCGCTTTCTGTCGTAGACGCTCACTAGAACAGTTGGATTAAGAGCCAGAAAGTTCACCTGCGAATAGCATATTGAGTACATATATAGAATTAATGAATGGAGTTTTGCAACCTTGAGAATGCTAGTTATCAAACGCGGAGACTATCTTCCTCCCATGAACGGTGGCACCTCGTAGGGACTGGATTGTTCTACTCAAAGGGCCCTCTGCGTAGCAGCCGCCATATCAAGCTTCAATGACAAGCTTTTGGGTCCCTATCCCACTAGTTGCTTCATCATTCTTTACTAAGAATATTTTGAGGCATAAAGCTCTCTTGTTCTTTAAGTTGATTGACAGCTGATATAATCATCAAATAATGTTTTTAGAAGAAATGGTATTGTAGTTTTAAGGTTAGGCCTCGCAATATCGAAGTTAATCTTTAGAATATTGGACGCACAAAAGAATATGTTTAGCGATGCTCGAAAGGTATGCAGCTAAAACATCTGGATGGGGTCAATCTATTATGATTCAAGCAGTTCCACCAAAGTTAGAAATGCTTTGTATTCTGAAAATTTAGCGTGGCCTCTACTTCTTCTTAACTAGTTGCTTCGTCATGAATATTAGAGGATGCTTTTAAGTTGTAATCATCTCTTGGATAGTGTTAAAATGATTGACAGCTGACATTATGTGAGGATAAGATTTTCCAACTCCCTCCATTGATACGGGGGTGGGAAGTCACACATCAGGTTATAGGCCCAAGGGAAGACAGCGAAGTGAGTGACCTTTCAAGGTCTCTCTATTGTGTCAAGCATGCCCCTTTGAGAGTCTCACCATACCGATTTAAAAAGAAAGGCTCTTAGATGAATCGATGCCAATTGTAGGGGTCACAGTTCCTTATAGGATATACTATTCTTCAACCCTCAGCTCATTTCCTTGCTTGATATTGAGTTCATTGTTCGTAGTCTTGCGGCAAAATTTGTTGGCTAAAATAATTACGGCCATAGCGCAATACCGTCTCATTTGATGCTGCCCCTTTTGGCCCAAGCCCTCGATATATGTTATGACTTAACTGGTGGTTTGGTGGTAAATTCCTAGACTTCTAACCCCATGCTCGCTGGCTTAAGTCTCGTATCATCGTCATTGGTCGTTCAATCCTAAGATTGGTTGACAGTGGCCCTACATCCTTCCCTATCTAATGCTAGTTCCCTTCCCTCCTGATATCTCTTCCTATGTACTTACTCTCCTCTTTATTTGGTCCATGAACTTATTTTCCCTCTATTTTATCTTCAACTATTTTATTCACAAACCGCTTGTACCTCAGAGTGTGTCCAAGCCATATTGTTCTTATTTTCTGTATGGTGTTCCAAATGGTCTTTTCTTCTTCTACTCTTCTGTGAACTTCGTCATTTCTTATTTTATCCGTCCATTTTATTTTCAGCATCCTCCTCCAGCTCCAGGTTTCGAAGGCTTCTAGTCTGTTCTGGTCTGTTTTTCCGATACTTCCGGCCCATAGAGTACCGCGGTCCACACGAATGCTTTCACATATTGTTTCCTATTATCGCATACTTGGATTTTATTCCCCGCTTTACAAGTGTTTTGGTGCCATTGTAGGTCATTTATTAAAACTTATAAGAAAAAAGTATCAATAAATCACGATTTTGGCATCGATCTTTTGTGAGTCCCATTAAGTACAATGATCCTTTGTTAATTTAAATTTGAGGCTTGCTGACCAAAGCAGCCGGGTGTGCGTTATGCCCAAAGTAATACTAACCTGAGTTCCTAGGATTGACTCACGCCTTGAGAGTGGATGTTTTGTTTTAACCAGGATTGTTTTAACCAAATCTTTTATCATATGCCACAGTGAAACCTAAGAGTTTGGAGCACGTAAACGCCACGTTCCTTATTAATGGTATACGATTAGGAAAAAAATACTGTATTAATTCTTTAGAATAATTGACAAATTTTAAAGTAGCCTCATAATAATGGTAGGAAAATTTTGATCCTTGAGAGACTAGAGAATGCGCTAGATTTACAAAAAGTTGCAATAAGCTGCAAATACTTCATGTATAAGACAAGGAACAAAACTGGGTGAAAAATGGTAGGGGAGCATACTCAAGCAACTAACTACAGATTATCTATATTTGAGATCTGTATTCGGTCTATATACTGATATTCAGCTGTCATGGGAATCAAAATAGTGGACAAAATGAATAATCGATACCAAGCGAGGAAGAAAGTAGGCTTTAACGTTACCTATCCGTGAGGAAAGGAGGCTGAGCACGTGTTCACAGTTTAACGTCCCATTTGATGGAGCGAAAATAGACTTTCGAAACTCTTTCCACTCTTTGTGAAAGCACGCTCCTGAACACAGTTGAAAACTTCCGACATGCAGCTCTATATCGATGACCTTGAAAACGGTGGACCAATAATGATCGTTTGCCGGCATACATAACAGATCCCTTTAGTCTAGGTTCATTGACAGATTTCGTCAACGAATACTGTAAAGTAATATATATTCCTACAAACACTCTAGCTATTCATAAACTTCAGACCCTACTCACCATGGTGCGCTGCACAATTTAAGGAATGCAAAAATCTCATTCATGATTTTTTTCGTGTTATTTTTCAGGGAAGGCAGTATTAACCCCTTAAGGGGGAGGGATTTATGACACAAAGTGCTTCATATAAGTCAATTTTTGTGTATTGGTAATGTACAAGGTTTCTGGAAACTTAGAAACTTTAAGAGATCAGGGAGGGATTAATAAAATAAGGGTGAAGGGATGGGCCATTGAGCCTGTGTAGATGTGCACAATTGAGTAAAGGCATCAAACATGGAAAATAAAATTTATTCATTTATTCTGTGGAAAAATGCTTAGGTTTGGAAATAAAATTTGCTAACGAATTGGATTGCAAAGCATTCACCCGTTCCTAATGCTCAACGGCTGGTTACCGAGAGTTTTGCCCGCGCACGGTGTTCCGTTCATGGTCTTTCATCTGCGCTGAAGTGCGCTGATGTTTACCGATCTGCACACTTCATCTTCAATGCATAGAATGGAAAGCCACCATTCATTAGCATCCCTTGGCTTTGTGAACAAAGTTACGTAACTGCAGGATCAAGTGCGCCAGTCAGTTCCTTACCATATTGCATAGGTCCAGAAACGTTTCATTGATATCACGGCTCAGTTTTAATCATCGCCAGCTTCCTAAGAGCATTAAAGGGGGATACATTCTCAAAAGCGGCGCCCGGGTCGGGCCGAGAGGACAGCTGATGATGCATGTGTTTGCTCAAGTATAGGAGCATTACGGGCTCACTGCGACTCCCTCGGCTCGGCAACGATTACGTAATAAGCAGTCGTGGCTCGACGAAGCGAGAGATACTCGTACTAAGATGAGGAAACCGCACCAGGACACATATCTCCGGAGGTAAATTCCACGTGTAAGTCTTTAAGTCAATTAAGATGTTCTTGTCTGCCAAACTCCCGCTTTATAACCCTCAACGTACTCTACCCAGGCGAGACAGTTCATGAATCTCGCTCCAGTTTTGGTGTCGAGTGTAGTTTGTACGGTATTCGTGAGTAAAACTAATAATGCTTGCATCTAGAGAATTTCTCTTTTTATGGGTCAAATAAATATTTCAATGCGTAAGCTTAGCGCAGGATATGGATCAAAGGTAGACCTAATTGCTCGTGAAAAATATTTCGTCGCCAGTTGTGGATTGGTGCATTTTGAAAGTTTTGACCATGAAACCATGTCCATGATCCTTTTCAAAGTATTTTGTCGAAAGACATAACACTCATTTTGAGTGTTATGTCTTTCGGAACATTGTTAAGTTATGGAAGTGACGAAGTTATGGAGCATTGAAAGTACCGAGTTTGGGAAAATTATAACATGTATGTATCTTTTCTTTAAGGATGTCTACGTAATTTAGCTCTGATACCCAAGACGTTCATATTTTCGTCATAAAATTCCAGATGCCACTTGTACCAAATTCTAGATACATCTCTAGTAGAAAGTACATACTAGAGTTTCACTCCGTCCTATAAAATGTTCAAAAGTAGGTCACTTAATGCCTCCAGGTGAGATTGGGTTAAGGTGGAAGGAGCTCTAATCTTGATTCATTGAGTGCTCATTTTAATGACTTTCCAAGTAAGTCGAAAATAAATTCTTGGTCCGCACTTCACTTGCATACATCTGTTTTTAGTCTGTAACGAACCATAAATGTTGTGATGAAAATGATGAGATTATCATATTTTGCAATTTTCGCCCCAAATAAAGCCTTGTTATGACTTGGGCTTACGGAATTGACATCGTAATATTAGCAAAAATCGTATGTATGTACGTGTTTTCTGATTCGGCATGATAACTTGACACTTATTTGGAACCATTTTATTGATATAAAACGTATGCTTTTTCATTTGGGAGGAAGCATGTGCCATATGCCATCAAGTAATGTCGAAATATAAGTCAAGTTCCATAAGGCTACGTGTTAAAATAGCATTACATTGTAAATAAACCAAATCCGCAACATGCATTTTTTTGCTTTTATCTTTGCTTAGCTAGTAAACGTATGCAAAGTTTCACGCAAATCTTTCCTACCACCTTAATGCTGGAACAATGTCTCCCGCCACCCTTACGTCGTTCCTAGAATAACTCTTATTACCCCGCCTCCCTACTACATTTAAATGTCCCAAACCAACTCAGTTTTAGTCGACTTCAAAAATTACCAACCAACAGGAACAGACTGAAGTTGAAGCGTGTATACATGCAGTTGAAGATCGAATTCTAATCCGGCATTCTAGGCAAGGAATGTATCTAAATAACGTAACAACTATAGTTTTCAATAATATTGCACACCTGCAGTTTTATATGGCGCCATGGCAATGACGGCTATTTAGCCGTTATACAAAGTGGCATCTTTGATTGGCCATTTAGCCGTTAAAAAAGACACCTTGATGCATTTTTTGGCTTTTTGTCTCCACCGTACGAAATTCAGTAAAGGAAATCGTACTCTCCTTCCTAAGAAGAGTGCCTTATTTCTTGCTGTGAATTCATTCGCTGGTGATATTTGATATTTGAATGGTGATGATTGAAATAGTTTATGTAAAAAAATTATGTTAAAACTAATGTATGTTTTTCACGTTACTTACCGCCTCATTGGTCATAGCATCTTTTGGTTGCAATACTACACTTTTTTTGGTCATGTAGCCTGCTGAATGGAGAGTGATCTGGACACTGGAAACATCGTGCTTCCGGAAAACATCGCGTCCTGCGTATTCCCTATTCAGAGTTATCGATTTTCTACTGTATATAAATTCCCATCTTGCCATTCCCTCTAGGGGTTATAATAAAGTCTAACAAGTTCAGTTCTAGGTGATGAGCTTATGAAGTCGATTCAGCTTTTTATACATTCCTCCACACTTCCCTTTCCTTGCGTACCATCTTTGAAATAATTACACGTATTTGTAAAATAATATAGGAAACTTCACCTAACTCTTGCATTCTTCACGGCTCAATATCAAAAATGTTGGAAATTTCAACAGTTCAAATATCAAATGTCTGTGTGACTACGCCATGCACCGACTGGGCATTTTTTCGTATCCGTACGGACGTGACAGGCGTTTAATAGCTGTTGAACTTTACTTAGAACCTCTTGTCTTTTCATCTATACGATTACACTTCCCTTATTAAATCCTATGGAATACATCTACAAAAATAATGCGTCAATATTTATGGATAGTGCTGATAACTGCTGCGTAGAATCCGTCATCTAAAGTCGAGGTGGGAGAGATGAAGAAATAATGACGTAGAGCCCACTACCCTGCTATCCATAAGGGCCGTGGTAAAGTGAAAACGTGGAGCGCCACACAGTACTCCTTCTCTTCTATATTGAATATCTTCCGCCTCATTGGACTTTCTTGGATTTATCCGTCATCTGACATTATTATTTCAGCGTTCATAAATCTTTTTCGTTGTACAACTCATATCCATTCTCTATTGGCTAACATTGACCAACCTATGGAGCACGCTCCTTTCATTGATGCTCATTACCGGGGGACATATTCTATCAACGCCCATTCATTCTTACCCTAAGCCCTCTGCTTTTACCGCTACCACTTCTCAGATACCCATTGTATAATAATATATTACCATGCTTTTCCAGCTTTATCCAAGTTCATTACCATGCTATTAAGTATTTCCAAATAAAGTTTCCGAATATATATATATATATATATATATATATATATATATATATATATATATATATATATATATATATATATATATATATATATATATATATATATATATATATATATATATATATATATATATATATATATAAAGGATTTCCAAAATTTTACTTAACTTCTTCCTTCGTCTTTTCTCTTTGAACCGAACGCCCCCTTGCAGAACTTCCTTGCCGCAACCCATAATTGTCCATGGTCTTGTCTTGTCGAGTTGTTGTAGACCTTAACCAGTTTATTTAAGCATATTGAGCCAACTGGAGTACGATACCTTAATAAAACTTATGAGGTAGCAGTCCATTGCCAACTTTCGTCGTGAGCATAGTCTATTTTTCTTCAGAAACTCGACTCTTTCTGGAGAAACATCAAGTTCAAGGTCGAAAACTACATGAAATAAATTTAATTACCGCGCTAAACATGAAAAATGAGAAAGTCTGAGCGCGTCACAGTTTTCCGCCGTCTTTTGTTTACATTGGTTGGAGCCGCTGCCAAGAAAATGAGTGCGTGACGCACAGCATAGAATGGCGCAAATAAGCCTGGATGGAAACGTAGCTTTTGCGATTCCTGCATCGAGTGCGTCAGCGAATTGAAAACCGTCTCCCCCAACGCCCCCTTCGATTCTCCTTGAAACGACACTCTATCTGTCCTTCCTCTACCCCCGCTCCCCATTGTTCTCTCCGTCGTCGCCTTCATTTGTTTATTTGCCGAGGTTTCAATCGGTCATTGTCCCCTTCACGCTGCCCTCCCCTCTTCGCGATTGTGGTTCTGCTTCCCTTACGTATAACTCCTCACGCTTTGTTCGAGCTTGCTTCGGTTCTTGCGAAGGGTTCAAACGGGTTGCGTTTCGTCTAACGCATTAAACAGTTTCCATTCTCCAACGCATCTCTTACTTTACTGAGTGCTGTGCAAACAATTGCACTGAAGTGTGTGTGGCGGCGAGGTAAACTTCAAGGCCGAAACCAATGACTTCGGTAGAATTCTATTCGATGTGGCTCTGGGTTCGGATTTCATAGCCAACAGTTCTACAACTACATGAGCCACCGCATAGGGGTGTGACAGGGAGTAATAGGGCACCACCCGTATAAAGGTGTGAAGGACAAGGTTTTGGGAGATGAAATGGTAAAATATATTATGGGAGTGTATTAAGAGGGGCTCAGTTTCTGTGATGGCCGCTTATTTTGCGAGGAAAAGACGAATTTATGTTCCTATCTTATCTAAAATGTGTCTCTGTTAGTCTATCGCTTCCTTCGGACCTATGTGTGGTGTGTAGTGTGGCGTCATGATAATATTCTCTGTATCGCACAGAAACACACCGGTTCCGAATTTTTCAAGCGAACTAAGCGCGTAGCCATCGTGCCTCTGGTGACTTCCAATCCAATACCTCTAAAAGCTGTGAAACATTATATGTTCACTCATGGCAGTTTTTAACTAAGAGCGCAGATTTCCCTTGTATTTTATTTCTTTGGTTAAATCTTTCTGTCCAGCGTGCCAAATGTACGCGGCTTATTCGAGGTGTGGCCTAATCACGTCTCCCTTTTACTTTTTCATCCGAGAACCTTCTTGTTATACGCTTGATTAATCCTAGTTTCCTTAGTAATGTGCCGTTATATATATGTCTGAAGTTAATTCCTGGCTTTATTTGAGGACTTTTTATTCATGACTGTTTGGTGAACAACTCCTCAAAAGCTCATCTTCCTTAAGACAAAGGCTTTCCCAGAAGAATATTAGTTGATTACTCTTCGAAACGTCAGCTTTGGAAAATCTAGCCTGGTGCCACACAAGAGAAGATTTCATCCATATCATCCTCCGCGAAAGCCAGCGGTTGTTCCCATGACGCGTCATGACGTTTCTCTGGTCACTGAACGAGGTCCAAAAAGCAACCCCTGCGATAGGATCACGGCGCCATCTTACGCGTTCCCTAAGTTATCCAAATGCATGCATGAATTTATCGATAAGTACGTTAAATAACGCAAGTAACGAAATTAAAATCAATTTGAAAGGAGGGTTGTTGTTGACCAGTCAGTGGGCACCTGACCTACCAAGAACTAGCCTACAAGATGATACATTTCCACGGCATTTCATGAGGGGGCCCTTAAGAAGGTGATTTTATAATTTCGCCAGAGATGGAAGACCTAGGGGTGGTCACATTGTCGCTATTGCTATCCAAAACGCAATTCGCTTCAGAAGGGCAATGCTCCCGGATCCTATACTAAGAACACATTTTATAACTTAAAATAAGTGATTCAAAGCGTCTGACAAAATACTGAGAATGACGATTACGTTTCCACCCCCATTGACCCAATTAAAGAGTGAAAGTGCGAGTGCAGGCCTTAGGGAGAATACTCTTCCGGGATTCCTCTATCTTTATCCAAAGGGGAAAACACTCCTGGAGAGAAATACTCTTAGTTACTTTCCAAAGAGTGTAATCCATCAATAAAAATCTAGTTACTTTGGGGACCTGACAAGATTTAAGGATTGGCTATCATGTTCTCAGCCTCGTGAATGAAAATTTAAAAAATAACAATTACTCGAGCGAAAAACACTAATGAAAATCCAACTGAACCCCTGGATAACAATGCTGAGATTAAAGATGGATCATTTTACCTGAGGGACTCTCGGTTGTCATACAATTTAAAATTAATGTCGCAGGTTTCAGTTTGCTCTCAAAATTTTATGATGAATCTTGAAGTTTTGAAGCCTAATTTTGATAACATAGAAAGTATGGAAATAGTATCTTATCAGTTTTCAACTGTTAATCATAAACGTTAGACATTTTTAATTAGTGACTATTCAATTTACTGCATAATTTCAAGGCTTATTCCTAAAGGAGGACATTTTTACGGCACTAGAAACGCTTACATGCCTCACAATTTTTAAAACTCTAATACTGAGTCATTCATTCTGGTAAAAAGCATTCGGAATCTTACTTAATACTGAGGTGGATGCTGTGATGCATTATTTTCATAACGAGATAAATGCAATCGTCATTAGTTAGTTCTCTGTCCGGAAAATGCGAGAAATAATTTACAGAAACTGTCGATCGAGGCCGCTTTGTTTCCGTTTTGACAGATTGTCGATACTATCAAATGTTTAAAATAATTAATTGTGCGTTGGTCTTAGTAAATGAAGCTGATAGTCTTCATGTATAGGTCATTTTACTTGAGCGTATTGAAGCATGTTTCGCTACGTCCGAGGCGCTTGATAGAATTCCAATATTATTAGAAGTACTGATAGTTTGAGTCATGTCTCGAAGAAAACAAATTTAGGCAAAATTAATAGAAGAAATAACAATTCGGCACTTCGACTGGTCGGGTAAGTTTCTGTAACAGGGTTAGTCTTGTGGACGTCAAATTTCAACAGTTCTATAACCGACCATAAAATTCTATTATATGATAACGAATTGCTTTCGAATGCCAATTAAATTAGTGAAGAACACTGAATTAGAGATTTCATCGTTTAAAATCACAACCAAAAGTCCAAGTCATAATCCACCTCTGCATCATCACGACGCCTTCCGTGTAATCTGTTTGCTTATAATACAGCATGTTGTTTAGATAGGTTGGCATATTCCAACAATGAGCACTAATCTTGATTTGGGTAACATAAATGTAGTTTATGACCAGTAATTAGTGTAGTTTATGACCAGTAATAGCTGAAGGTTTTATTGAGGGGACAAATCGTAGAGGACGTCCTAGATTAAGCTATATGAAGCAGATCATCAATGACTCTGGATGCGTCTCATATGGTGAAATGAAGAGGAAAGCTGAGCAAAGAGCGGAATGGCGTGCTATTGCCAACCAACCCATGGGTTGATAACCGAAGAAGAAGAATTAGTGTTGACGGGGCCAAAATTTTGCCCTGATAGAGTTGCGCGTGCTTGGTTGATACCATGGATCACACCCTTCATGACCCAATGTAATTCTTTCTAAGAAATGTCTGTTTTCGGAGGTTTAAGGCTAGAAGTATAATATAAGAGTAAACAAAGTTATTATAAAATAGTAATGGAGTCCACAACAATATGCGTCATAAATTTCCAATCATCTAAATGACTCCGGAAGACATGTCATCAAAGCGGATAGTTGAGGGTTAAGGGGGTGATTAATTATCAATTCCACTGTAGTGATTAATGAAAGTACCGTAAACGTGGGCTACTTGAGCCCAAAAGAGAAAAATGGTGTTTGGTTCTCTGCGTACTCTCAACATCGGTATAACGACGTAGTTCACTGCCACCTACCAGTGAAGACCTGAATTACGTCGTTATATCGATGTTGAGAGTACGCAGAGAACCAAACACCATTTTTTCTGTTTTGGGCTCAAGTTAACCTCCTAGGCTCAAGTAGCCCGCGTTTAAGGTAATTACATATCACGCTGTAAGTTGTACTCTGGATGGCGTACTCAAGGAAAAAATCAGTCTCTAACATTTTTTTCGGTTAAATAGTCAACCAGAACCACCCCCGCTTTCAAACTCGTATCCAACGGCAAACAATCGCGTGGGGGCTGACGTCACCGATCCGTCTGCACCAGCTCTTGAGTGGAGTGATTGGCGCGCCATATTATGCTCGCTTCAAGACCCCATCGAGAGCACTTCGAACCGCTACTATGCGCGAAATGGATCGACTTGCAGAGCATCAATGCGATTGGTGCGTGCATTACGTCGCGCACCGCCAGACAATGGGCTTAAATGCAAAATAAGCGGGCCAACTTAAAAAAAATGGTTTTTCTAACCTGAAGTTGAAATTTCGCATGATATTCTTACTTTGACTAGTGTTTGACGTGACTGAGGACATTTTTTTCAATTCTCATACGTTGACGATGTGCGAATTTTAATTAAAAAATTTGATGCATTACGGCAGTAAAAATATTATTAAAAATATTTTAAATAATTGATGCATTACAGCAATAAAAATATTAATTAAAAATATTTTAAATAATTGACAAAATGTACGATCGTTGTTATCGTTTTTAATTCTAAAAGTAAAAATATTTACCCTATGTTAGTAGATTTTGACCCCTTTTTTAATTGTGAACACTACTGTTCTGGAGGATTGGGGTGGGGTAGCAATGAATTCAATCATCTCTTACTGTCAATGTTCCACAGATTTATTTGTGCATACTCAGGGCCTGAGATTCATCGTCAGCTGATTATAGGTCATGTATCATCCATTTATTACATTATAATGCTATAATGCTGTCGATTTGAATCCCTGGGGATGCAGAAATAACTCTTTGAAACGTTGGTTGTAAGAGGTAGTTGGAATTCATTAATAACTTAGAGCAATCCTCCAGGACATTTGTGTAAATATTTATATTAACAGATAATGTATATGCTTGATCTCACTGATTACAAAAAAATGAACAAGATAGTTTGTTTTTGTGAAACTTCTTCTTTTTCCGAGTACCCTTATAGTGTGAATGCGTGAGTACTGAAAAACTGACATCCACATGTATCAATACTTAAAGGATTTCAATTTCTGTTTTAATGAAATACACATTTTAAAATATTATTTAGCTTTTACGGTTTCAGCCCACTTTGCTCTCAACTAAACTTAAATCGTCAAATCACGCTCAGTCTTTTTTTTTCAGTGTAGGCATTAAGTCGCGACGAGGGTCAATGTTTTGGTTTCTCTTCCTCCCGGCTTTGCTTCTCTCACGTCACTGGCGCCGGTTCTACTTATAGAACGGATAGAAAGGTACCCTACCTGCTCCTCAGTGTATGTGCTGCCCCCGCACTTTCCAGTGGGTCTCAAAGCTTTAGCTACGGGCCACATAAACCTCACTCTTATTATCTCGTTTCCCTCCCACACAGCCATTGTTGAAAGCGCAGGGAATCCACTTCTTTCTTTGAATGTTTTGCTGCAGCTTTCCTGTCCCTTCCTCTCCACTGGTGGACATCGAAAGTAAGAGAACGAAGAATAGGAGCAGTGAGTGGAAGTTTGGACAGATATCGAGATGTGTAGGAGTATCAAGGGGACGAATCATTTGGAATTCGAATCCCAAAAGGTTCTTCAATCCTTAAGAATAGGAATATCCGATGACAAGTATTGTAAAACCTTCTTTTAAGAATCGTTATTTCCGCCATATTTCATATTCAAAATACATTGAGTGGTGAATTGGTTTACAGCCCACCTATAACTTCTACCACCACGGAAGGTTTTCCTTATGATAACCCCGCCATACTCTCTACTTTTTAATATTTAAGTACTTTTCAATGTAATTAAGAGTTCCTCCTCGTTTCATCCGTAACAACCACCCCGTCCACGTTCAGAATTTCCGTCTTTCTGTATCCGAACACTCTCTTTTCTTCGGGCTCCCCTCATGGTTCAATTTCCTTGCAGCAAAAAATCCCTCCGTCGACCTTTGCTCTTTATCTGCCTACTTTAACTCCGTTGTTCTATAAATGTTCCTTAAGAACCTAATCTTTTAATATTTTGTGTTTTTTATTTTGTTAATTCTAAACATTTAATATTTATACATTATACCAGCCAATGTAAAAGGTAATAGTGCTGTTTTTTTGGTCATAATAAATAAATTTAGCTGAGGAATACCTTGGAAGAAATTTTGCATTGCTGCAATGACATCAGTTGGAGAAAAACAATTTCAATATTATCGATTGAGGTGTTTGGCATTAGGATGGAATTAATGACGAGGTCCTTGTGCATATAGAGGAGGCTGACTGAGAGATTTATGTGGAGTGAAGGGTAGTGTGGTACAGAAATGTCGTATCTGATAAAGAAAGACGATAATAGGCTGCAGGTGTCTGAGCCTCCTCCAGCCTAATTTTCCCTAATAGTTTTTATATTATAGTTCCCCCTTGCCAAACGCCCTTGAGGTGGCTTGCGGGATAATATAGGTGTAGATGTTTATTTCTACCTTACTATTCACAGGAGATTTGAAGGACTTAAATGAAAGGAAACTTATTAAAGATCCATTTCAAATTTAAAGTAAAATTATAGCAAAACGAGATCCTTACTTTTGATGCACAAATTAAACCACTTAATTTATTATACGATTATATTTATTTCACGCAATACATCATATTTATCGATTGAAAGAATATTTTTCAAGAGTCATTAACTCAAATAAAAATTCCCTAATGGAACCCTGCTTTAGGAATACATAGATTTTTAATTGTACTTGATAAATAAGTTGCATATTGTGCGTTTGTAATCTCGAGCTATTTTCTTCCGTAAGGGTTTATTTTTTGGCCTGACTTTCACATGAGACGTGAACCTCGTGATCTTTTTAAAACATTAACACATCGTGTTGATGTTAGATATATACTTTTTTTCGATTCTGAGCTGCTTTATTGTCAAGTGCCCACCACGGGTTACGAGAAGATGGCAGTACTGGTTAATGAACACTGGCGGATTGAATGGTCACTGTTGCTCCTATCATACTACTATCGTACCTAAGACTGTCCGTTCGATGTTAGCCTGAGCGAATGCGCGCTTGATCTATGGTAATCCCTAGTTCCTAACACTGTCACTTTACAATAGTAAAGCTCTGGTGTCGCGAGCGGTAAACGAAAATTATGAATCACAATAATAAAATAATTCGACCATCAAAGTGAAGTAGATGATGCTACTTTATTGAATAACTACAGACTTTTGTCATTTGCTTTAAAAAACGTTTAGATAGCCTCAAAACGCCACTGAAGTATGGTATTTCATATTTCGTTCGCTTGCTCTTTACTTGTTCGTCGTGGTGCTCTGGTGAGTGCATCACTAATTTTGCAATATTGTTATGGATGCATGCAGAGTTGCTACAGTGGTGCATACCATAGGAATGTCAGCGAGGCATGTGGTATTCCAAAGGAAGTTGGGTGTGCGCATGGTTGTCTGTGGGATCTTTCCATTCACTTTAGTGCACTACCCACTTCGCAACACAACGGCGCACTTACATGCCGTTTGTTACAGAACATTCACAATGCGCAGCGCACCTCAATACAGGTCGGATGTAGAGCTGATGCGCGTTAAAAAAAGCATAAGAATGTCGATAGTTGTCTCTGCGATCGGCGTTTTTATGTTAATTTTTGGTTAATGCGTCAAACATGAATGGTGTTTAGTTTTCGATCACTCTGTGGTATAAAGCTTGCGATTTTCAACTATTCCTATTGAACGGACTCCATAGCTTTGTACGAAACGTTCTGTGGTAACTCTAGTGCGCCTAAAGATTGGCGTCTGCTGACCGGCTACCAAACATGTCACCAGAGCACGTCGTTTGTGCGCTCTTGTTAAAATGAAGTGTTGAGTTCCGAATTACGATTACTTAAGCATCTTGAAGGGGAAGGTGCACTTTAATATTGTAGTAAATAGGGATCTCTTTTTTTACTATAACACAACCATTCCCTCAGTTCCCCCCCATATCCCCGTAGAGATATTTCCCCTTCTCCCTACAGCTCGCAGCCGCCAGTTTACCCCGTCCGTCCCTCCTTCGGTCTAAAATACCCTTTCCTCCCTCTCCGCCCCCCCAACTTTTGCCCCTCCGTCCCTCTCCTCCTCCCTCCCCTACTTCACTTCCCCTCCTCCGGCGCACGGCGAACTCCCCCCTCGGAACCAGAGCGCATTTTGAGCCGGTCCTTGCCGCCTGCCGCTTGTTGCTGACTGCCACCACCACCGCTAGGGGTCTCCGCGATCTCCCCTTTTCCTCGCTCCGTCGAACTCTATACTGTTCGCGCCGAAGCCGTCAAGACGACTCCCGCGACTTGGTCGTGTCTGAGATCGGCTTGTGGGCCTTCTCTTCGACGCCGCCCGCCCGCTAAAACTTCTTGGATCTACATTAACAGCATGTCGCAGCGGCTCGGGCCCGAGGTTCCTTGTGGTGGTGTGGTCCTGTGGAAGTTTTTAAAGTGAAGCGCGTACGTGAAAAAGCGCCTTTATCATCGCTGTTCGGAATACCATCACTGAAACCCCATTAAAACTGATTGCCCCGTACTATTTCCGAATCTTCCCAAACTTTTGGGACGTAAAGAGGAACTCTGTCTGGTGGTTTTTCTCGTCGGGATAGTGACTGGGATTCCCCACGGGGGTTTTATAACTCCTCCAGATTGGTTTAAGAGGAGTTAAACCGTCAGTACTCGGTTCTCTCGAGGCAAACTTTTAGCGATTGTGTACCCTTACCCTCTCAGGTTTCTCCCTCAGCCTTCAAGGCTTTTACTCCCAGCAGAGGGCCAACTCACAAGTGTTTTCCTCCTGTATCTTCGCCTCAGGGTTGACTGAAATCGGCTAGCCCGTTCTCTGCTCCACCGGACCATCTGGTGGCCCATTCCAATTGGTGGTGAGGAACGTACGGCCCTGGTGAACGCTCGTGTCCCGATCGGCTGTCGTGTTACAGTTCTCTCCGTGGTTTACTCTCTCAATTACCATTTTATTCGTGTGTGAAATTACATGGGATCATCTGAGTTCCGTGACGTCCGTGAGATTATTTTTGAGTTTCAGTGCGTATATCTTTTTTTTGTTTTCCCTTGTGTTACCCCCTTCATTTGCTCCAAGGGAGAGTTCCAACGCCCCGATTTTTCTCCTACCCCAAAAAGTGTTTTAGTTCTTTTATAGTTCCTAGTGGTTTTGTCGACATATCCCTATTTTTTCCCAGTGCTTCAGCCCTCTTCAAAACTGGAGTGTGTTTGATGTTTTTCAAAAGTGGAAGTGCGCCCTACTGGCTTTAAAAGGATTGGTCGTGAACGGATGATTTGCTGTATAAAAGGAGCGTCGTATTTTCGTGACTTCCCGGCCGACGTTGAAAATTTTTATTTGGAGAAATTATTTGAAAAAAGTCGAGAGTTTATCGTGTAAACTTCGTTTTCGTTGCAAGTTTTTTCAATCCTTTTCCACAGCAGTACCGAGGAGAGTTTTGCTTTTATTTATTTTTTTGGAACTTCACACACAAGTGATGAAAGAGGAGACTGTTGCTTAGTGGAAGTTCTCCTCTCAATCTCTTCAGGAAAATTTTTTTACCTCGAGGAGTCGACTTGATGACGTCAGTTTTACACCGTTCTTTTTGACGTCAATGCGAAAGGTAGGATTCCGAGAAAAGAGAATTTTTCGCCGCTCTTTGGCGAGGGAGGAAGAGGCCACATCCGAGGCATAGCCCCCAAATTGCCTCGCCGTCGGAATGCCCTCGCCTCCCGCGGCACTCTGAACGTAAGTACGAAAAACTAGCGAGACCTTTTCTTCCCAGTGTTGCTATGTTTTAATATGGATTATCCCTAACTTACGAGAGTGAATTATTCTACTTCATCAAAGACAAATGTTTAACGAAGGTGTGGCGTTAATTTGCGCATTTAAAAAAATGAGCGCAGTGCGGAGATACTTGAAGTATTATCGAGAAGTGTTTGCGAACGGATGATTATATATGTGATTGATGAATTAATTTAGATTATACATGTTCGAAGAAAGTGCAAAACAATATTTTTAGGAAGGAAAAAGGTGTTTGAGATAGCAGCGCTCATGAAAAACTTGAGCGCAGTTTGCAGGATCCTGTTGAAAATGCTACTTTTGAAAATGATGGTGGTAAATATAGGTGATGTGTGATTTAATAAGTGATGATGCTTGGCGTTATTTACTGCAAACCAGTACGTAACAGTAGCACAAATGAGTTGCTCTTTCAACGCTTATGGTAGTAAAATAAGCACTATTCGTCGGTATCCTATGAAAAAAATGTAAAATTATTGCGTACAACGATTCGGTGATATGACAAGTTGGTTTTGAGGTCTTGGATAAGGCTAAAAAGTGAATTGAAAATACGTTCGAAATGTGCACTAAAAATTATTGCAAACCCGAATCCAGCGAGGTCGGAAGTTGTTTGGGAAAGTTGAGTTAAAGGTAAAGGTGAATAGAGAGGTGGTGAATCTGGGAGTGTGGGATTAGATCAGGGGAAGTCAGAGAATTTGATACATGCTTGTGGATTGATGATTCAGATGTGAGAAGCTAGTCATCGAAAACTGTATTTTTGTTCATTTATAATCTGGGAAACTCCTCTAGGTTATGCTGTTGTATTGAGTGGAGTATAGTTAAACACACATCACCGAACGGTGGGTTTCAGCTCTCATATCCGTCGCAGCGCTCTCGAAATGGAAGTTTTCACCCAGCGCGGCATTTTATATCGCGGCGAAGAGCGAGGCATTTAAAGGATGCAGCAGGATTTTGACGCATAACCCCCGTCGCCATTGGGTATTGGATTCTCCTCTCGCCAATCGAGGTGTGATTCCATCTCTATTATGCCATTTCGCATACGGCATTGGGCAGATCCGCGATCGTATATGCATTCCCGAAATCCCCATTTCGTTCATCCATTGGTCCGCATAGTCACGTACGAGCCCTTAAACACCCACTCGCACTCCCCAACTATCGTATCTATTGATTTCCATTTTGATGAGTAAACACGATTTGATTCGCAGCCTCGTGAATCCACTCGTTAAAGCATTAGGTCAACCACGTTATCAACCTCTGGGGTCGCCTGCAATTTTGTGAGGCCCACGTATCGCGACTGATTGTGTCGGAAAGCTAGCGAAGTTTCGGAATCCATGCCAAGTAAATAGAACCGCTCGCAGTGAATTGGAAGACCCTACCAATTGTATGGTTTTAATGTGCATGGGATAATGGACTGCAGAAGTTTAATTGCCCTATTTGCTAGATGAATGTCAAGATGACCTTCCGCAAAATGGCTTCTGAAGGCTTTTCTGAACCTTTCTACTCAAAGCATAGTGGTGGTAATTCGTGGAGAAAAGTCTGCGATAAATTGGGGAAAAAGTGTTGATTTTCCGAGAAATATCAAGGATAGAAATCTCACTTGTATTCTGTCTCTCGGTTCTTATTTTATGTATTAAAGATTAAAAATGATGACGTTGAGGTCTTGAGAATATATAAGGGAGTTTGAGTTTTAGATTTGATACAACTCGGAGCTCCATTAATTGAAAAAAATTATGATAGTTTTCTACTCCCGTTATTAACAGAACTTATCTGTCTGATGTTGAAACCGATATTATTTATAATCCTTTTTTTAGTATGCTAGAGCTAATCGTGGCATAGTGCAGGTAGGTTCTTGCTTCTCTGGACCATTGGTCAATGAAGGAGTTATCATAAGTCGTGATGTAAGAAGGGAAAAGTTGCATAGTTCATGGAACGGAACAAGATGACCATTTGAAATGGATGAATCGTTCCACTCGGATTTTTAAATGAGTTATGATGCACATAATCTGCTGAGAAGGCATTACGGAAGGTTTACATAATCCTAATCAGTTCATTCTTTCCTCTCACCGCACCCGACCGAGTCTGCCCTCTCGGCACCCAGCGACTGTCTCTGCTGCTGCGGTAAAAGGGGACAGCTTTGGTATTACTCTCGTAGTCGGGAGGCGCAACCCACCCCTCAATCCCCCCCAATGCGGCATCGATGTTAATTCCTCTCCTCACATATATTTTTATTTTCATTCCATCGGACCCATGCCGCCGTTCTACGGCTTGCGTTTTTCCCCCCGGTGGAGGGGAAAAACAAATCATCTTTAATTGCCCAAATCTATATTTGAGACGGGCGGTCGCCTGAGATGGTCCCGATAAAGAGTTTCGTTCGTGTGTGGTTAACCCCATTACTAATATCGACCCTCCCTTTCTGAGATGAAAGGATAAAGCGATCATTATTTTTTTCACGGTGGGAAGGAAACTCGGTTACCCCTCGGGCCGATACATCAGACTTTCTGTATGGTCATTTTAATTTGATTCCCATTGGCGTTATTTTAAATGATATCCGCATTTGAATTCATTTCTAATTTCCAAATTGTTGTTGGTTTCAAGAAAATGGCACTATCTAACGCGAGTTCAGAGTGTACCCGAGGAAAATCTAGTTTTATTCGAAGTACGTTGCGTAATTAACTCCATGGTGATGCCCCCGAGTTTTCAGCGCTCAGACGAACATGATTAGGATGTGTAAATCGAATTCGAATAATGTGTGTGACTCCTGAAATTGTCTCTCCCAATCAGAGATCTGCTATTGATCTTGTTGTGTCCATACTTGTATCAATTGACTCAGGAAGAGATATTGAAGGTAATGTTAGAGGCTTTTATACTTCTTATGGAAAATAAAAATAAAAATATATATCTTTACCATAATTCATTGTTTTGAACGGTCTTTCTTTCAATTTCATCTGCTTTAGTTAGTTCATATATTTTTCGATAGATTCAATGGTTTCATAGTACGCTCCTCATGACGGATCATAAATTGCCGCAGAAGTTATGAGGAAATAAAATCTTATTAACACGGCATGTCACACTTTGGTTTTTGGAGAGCTGACGTTATTAGGAATAGAATTGGTTTTTTCTGAATCTGATTACTTGTGTGACACTTGTGTGAAAAATATTGGAGGGTTTAGTTCGGAACTGTGTGAAAACTCAGTTTCGTCTGTCCCCTCATAATGATCTCCATTAAAGAACAATGCCTACGAATATATCATATTTCTGCTACTTGCTTAATCGTATCTTGACAAGAGCAATGAATCCTGAGAATCAGTCCCTTGGTACTGATAAAATTAACCCCGATGGCAAACTTACTTGAACAGTAATGTGGACGAACAAAGGAGTTGTGGAATTGTTAATGACCTCCATTCATTTAGCATTCAATGCTGGAATCACGTCATTTTTCTCTTTGGAATCCTTATTTGTCGCCATTCAACTCAAACGAGGGTCTTTCTGCACATTGTTCTCGGACAGAGGTGAATTTAACGCTTGTCGGCTGTGGTTGATTTTCTAGGGTGTGAATTAATTTGGCTCTTTCTATGGAACACCTGATCGTCCCGTAAAAAAACGAAAATAATGAATTCTAAATTATCAGTGATTTTGTATGTCTGTGGATGGTGAATTTTATCCAGTTTCTATCGTGAAAAAGATTTACAAATCCATAATAAAATAAAATAATTTGTGCTACACAACAAAATTTTGAGGAGTGTACCAACTATTTTACTCTGTTATGGGTACGAAGATCAAAAACTCCTGAATGGTGACACCTGCTACGGTTGAGCCCACGAAAATGAGTATTTAGTGATTAAATTACATCATTATTTCATAAAGTTATGTCCTCACAGATCTGTCTTGAATTTTAGTAACTTGCTTGACGTCTGATACCGTGATTAGCACGCATGGACTGGAGACGCAAAAATTGTTAAATATGAAAGTCCTTTGGATTTTACGGAAGAAATAATTTGTTTATAAATCCAAGAAGTGATTTTTCTCTTTTTTGGAATGACTGGGGATCAGGAGTTTTTAATAATAGTTCTTGAGTTCTTGAAGTTTAGTTAGTTAGGATGTCATTATGCACCCTGAAGTGTTCTCCTTAAAATTAGAAACACAGGCAGTTATCTTTCAGGCTAGCGCTAACGGGCGGACAATGTCACAGCAGTTATAGAATCCCCGAGGTGGGAAAACATAGAGGAGAGAATGATGATAAATCGAATCTGTGAGATGCACAGATTACTGAAAAAAGAGGGGAGAAGGCTAAGTTATAAACAGGATGATTGATGATGATACATCCTGCTAATTAGTGAGAAAAAACTTTTCATTATTGAATAATATATAGAAAGAAATAAACCACAATTCTACAACCCACCTTGAATCGCGCAGTTTAATAATGTTATGAGTTTCTCGGAGGAACTTTTAGTCCTTTCTTGTATGTCTTTAGAATTTCCAAATATTTACAAATAACTGTATGCTAAAAAAATAAATTTGATTAAGTTTTTCTCTTTTTTTCAAACATTAGTTCAATATGACGTTGCTGCAGGGCATTTAACTTATGGTATAATCATTTTATTTACCCTTCCTCTTCCAAGGGGGAATCATCATTTCAGGGTCAAGTATGTCGGGTTATCCAGCGATAATTTTTGCTTCTTTGGATAGAGTTTTTCAAATTTTCATGTGTCTAAGCCGTGGATCGTTAGAGCCAAACGGCTTTTAGAGATTTCTACATAAAAATAATTCTATTCTTTGTGCATTTATTGCATAAATATCACTTCAATTATGGAATCCAATGAGAAATTTTCGTCGCTGCAATAGTTTGAATTCGAGTCCTCCGGAGGGGAAGCCAGCAATGTAGCCAACACATGAACCCAATTCCCAAACAAGAATATTACTGAAATTTATATGAATGTATACATTTCAATTCCGCACTGCTACTTCCTCGGAAATATTTATATTTTATAATAGACTTATGTAATATTATATAATAGAATAATGTCTTGGGGTGTGATCGGTTCTTCGGCTGGTCTGGTCGGTTTCACATCTCTGAAAATCTAAAAGTATGATTTTCGTGAAGAAATTTCAAACTAATTCTGGCATATACCCACAGTTGATCAAATAGAAATCGGTTCGTAGCTTTTCTCCAAGTACCAGCGTTACTTACTATGAGATATAATTAAGTATGGGAAGGTAGTTTCATGTCTTTCCATTTCATCATTATGAAGCAAAGGAATAGGGAGTAAAGTGATACGTGAAAAGGTTAGTAAAGGAGCTCGCCTAGGCAATCTTGACACTTCTATGAGACCTTATTAAGTTTTATGGGATGCTGGAACAGTATAACCGTGATACTGATACCGGCTGTGAAATATCGACCCCACCTTTAGAAACAGTTTACTACCCGTTCTTAATGAATAGATCATTTGTGAATGATAAATGAGTCAATTTTGTTTACAGTGCCAGGGGCGGAAGGACATGTGAAAAGCAATCATCCCATCCGTATATCGTCCCGGGACGTGTGGTAGGGGGTGTTAAGAGAGAACAATAAAAGAGAGGAGAACTATTAAAAATGGACATGGAATGGGAAGGAATGATAATTAAAGTTCATTTTATTAGCTTGGTGCCTATCCCAGTTGTATGCGGTGTTAACATGAGTGGTGAGTTTGTAAGAAGGAACTCTTCAACCTATCTCTTCAGATGTCTATTTCTCTTATTTTGTCGCTTTTTTCTACTCTGAATAAGTTTTCCTTGGTTAAAATGTTCTCTGTATCAATCTGAAAATCTTGTGATACGAATTCGTCTCTTTATTTTAGCTGTGTGTTCAAATGCTGACTTCCTATTGAAGTCCAAACCTGTGCGCCTTGCGGTTTTGATATACAGTCTGTTTTCGCCAAGACGAAAAGGGATGAAAGTACGCATCTGTTATCTTATGGTTATAGCTTTTAAGCTTCCACTGAGAGTGATGTAAGAAGTATAGACCATTTAAAAGTCATTTGGTCTGAGTTAACACTCTACTTGATCATAGCATCACATTCAACCTCCGAATAAGTTTTAGATAAGTAAACTGCCCTTCCAGAAGCTGGTCTCTCTAGCAGATTTCGTCCGAAATGGGTTCTCGCGTTTTCTACTGAGTCCGGGGCTCCATCCCTGCCCAGGTTAAGAATAACTTACCCTTCATCATCAGGTCTTCTGAATTCGACTAAATTTGAAAACCGGTGACAAAATTCGAGAAACAGCGTCCAGAATCCCTGGAAGTGAAGAGTGATCCGTTCATTGTAACGGGTCTCTGAGCCAGTTGAGTACTCGAGAAGCTTTCCTTTAGCATTTACGCTTATAAAACGTTGGATCTTTCAGTTTTCATCTAATCCCGCGGCTAGGGTCGAAATGTTAGCGGCGAATGGAGTATTAAAGGTTAGGGTATTCGAAAGGATACTTTAACGTAGAATCGGGTGCAGTATATTACAGTCACTAATCTTAATTATGTCTATAATGTAACATTGCTGTCCCCTTACCCCGAACGGTAGTTCGACGGACAAGTATGTCTTTACCCTCCATTTTTTCACCCGACATATTTTACTTTATAAACTGATGGTAAGTTTCATTCACAGTAGGAATGTGAAATTTCCGAAAAATTATATATTTTTACTAATTGATTTGCATTGCCTTTTCCAAATTTATGATGATTTTACGTTGTGTAGCCAAAGACAATGCATCCTAACTTACAAAAATCTATTGGACTACGTTTTAGAAAATCGGCCCTAGTCGTTGCATTCCCCGAGAAGGCCAAGCGCAAAAAAGCTAGGATTTTTGGTAATGTACGGGATTTTCGCAGTAGGAGTAAGAGATTTATTCATCGGACAGTACAAGGACTCCACCGTGTGTTGGTAAATATATTATTTCACCTAAAAATATCTGAACGTCACTGTGGTTGAAGGTTTAAAGTTTCCATCGATCGCAAGAAAAAGGTCTTAACGGTATTGATCTACGAGAGGCACAGACAGCCGTATAGTCTATTTCAAATACGCTACTGCTTTCGCGACGGTTGGTCTAACCCACCCGCGTTGAATCTCCCATCTTCCGTAAGGTGAGGTAACTAGGTGATCATCGCCCCCTGATGTTTGTGAGTCCTCAAAACGGACACGGGAAGGGTTTTGCCCCTCCACGGTGTCCATGCGTGGCAAATTGCCGCTTGCCGCGCCCGCTTCACAGATAGCGACAAACCGAACGAGTGGATGTGACCGTCCTTTGTGCCTCCCGTCCCTCTCCGGTCCCACCGGGGGGTGGGAGTAATTACCCCACCACACCTCGTTCTCCCAGTGCTCTTTACCACTTCGCCCCACTCAAAAGAACTCCCCTCCGTTCAATTGGCTCGCCGCCCCACAACATTACTCGTTTCCGCTATATCCCTTCCCCTTGGCGTCCCTTTACCAGTTGGCTATGTGTGGAGTGTGTTGCACTACTAGGTTCCCATCGTATGGGCTCTGGGTTCAAATCCAGACTATGTGAACGTTTATTCAGTGGTGTCGCGATCACTACTCGGATATTCTGATGTGGAAAGCACTCTTCGGGTATGATGGCTTGTCCTTTGGATGGGAGGTCAAAATGTGTATCCGTTGGATGGTCGGAATCAGTGGCAGTAAACTTATATTATTTCCAATGAGCGCGAGTTTTCTAGAAAGTGGAGTATTTTTGCATCTCAGTACTTATGGTAGGGTGACAGCTGATTTATTAAGATTTAAATTTTGTATATCGTTAGTGTGAGATATACTTTTTTAACTTTAATAAGTGTAGTTTTTTATCTTTGAGTGTTATTAAATGGATTAAATTTGTGGTGGTTGGTAATTACGAAGTGTGGAGGTTATTTTTTATGCTATTTTAATGAATCTGACGGTGGGAGCGGAGGAATGTGTGAGGTAGGTTAGGGGAGGAACGACTAGCATGGAGGGGTGGATTTAATGACATTTGAGGTGTTAGGTGTTGATAGGGATGACCTTAAGTTAGGCTCGACCTCATTTGTCGTTTGACCTAATTACCAGACAATGTTGTGCTTGAGTATGAGGTTTTTTTTAGTGGTTTTGCCGACTCCGGTTTTCTGTTCCATCTCCTAACAAAACAGATCCTTTTCATCCCACCCAGTGTTCTTTTGTGGCGCTATTGACTTTAATTTCAATTCAGCTAATATAAACGTTAACAACATACCAACCAATCACCTATGTGGGCTTGAAATTAATGGCTGGCCAAAGCGTTCCCCTTGGGATTCCTCATCCTGGTTTTTATAAATGAATTGCTCATGGCCTCCTCGAGGAACGCAATGACTTAGGTCGATTTTATAATACGTTGTGCAATGGATATGTCTAGAGAAATAAATTAGAATAAATATTTCTCTTGACTTCAAAACGTTTTTTTAACGAAGCAGATTAATGATAGAGTAGTGAGTGGTGAAAGAGAAATGGGTGAACCGAAAGAGTCATGGATGAATATGGTGACTGGCACTCTTAAAAAAGGACCAATAAGAGTCATAGAAACAGAAAGGCATCCATAAAGTAGTGTACGAGTGCAACCGAGGCAAGGGGAGTATGCAAGAATAGGACAGTAGGAGGATTTAAAATTCTGTTAGCCCTTTAGGGCTGGCACCCAGAATTTAACGTTTTTTTACTACCCCTATCCCAAAATGGAGGGGCTTGATGGATTTGTATGTTAGGGCGGTCCTTATTTCGGCAAATATATTGTTTTGCGAAAATGTTTGCGCTTCCCCACCAATTTATTTCATTTCAGTCAATTTTTTTATGGACAAAATCTTATCTCGACAAGATGACATGAACCCGTGCCGAATCAAACGCCAAATTTGAATGTTAGGGATTATAAGTTTTTTTAATGGTTGATTCCGATTAAAATTATGGGTATATATGTATAACAGATTCGATCTTTATAAAAATTTCTTATTGATATGTTAATGTTACAAAATAACGCGGTGAGCGATCGATAGTATCGATGTAGGAAATTAAAGCACACCTTTATGTTTGTGCGTATGGTTATTTGGCGAGAATACCTAAAGATGTGGTTATTTATTAACGAAGAGGAAATATGTCAGTGATTGTGGAGCGATCGGTAAAAGGGTGGAGAAAACCTTGGCGTACGCGGTAAAGGCAAAGTTTTGACGGGAGGCGCCAATTGGTCCATAGTTCAGCGTCCGACACGACGGACAGAATGCTACAGTTGAAGTGCTCTCCATGTGCCTTTTGAAAATAAAGCCTTTTTACTCCTCCTTTACTTTATTCTCGTCTGCTCCAATGAGTTTCACCTCCCGGCTGCTGCCAAACCCTTGGTCGTATCTCTATTCCACGCTCAGTCTCATTCGAACGGAACCCATCGCTTTCTCGGGTGGAGCCAATTCAAACACTCACGGGTCTCAGAATCCCCGCCCGCTTCGTGCTTTAGAGCGTCGGCAGTGGTCCTCGTTTCTTTTTTGTTTTACGTTTTTAGATACGTACGCGCGCGCGCGTCTGTTAGAGTAGGAGAGTGTATTCGTTGTGTTTACACTTCTCTCCCACTCGTCTTTATTCTGTTCCCTCTCCAGCTTCCAACGCCACATTTCGTCTTACTAGGCGCACACACGACCTCGCCCGTCTGTGCTCAAAGTTGAAGGAGGCTGAAGCCGGAAAGATTTAAACCCAAGTAAAAGGAAATGAAGACGTAATCGGGGCATTACGCAAAATTTTGTTTAGTTTAGCCCAGCAAAGTCAAATTTTCATTAAAAATTCTTCACTTTAATCTGACTGATTTTCACACGCGGCTAGACAGCTGTCTTCGGCTCATACCTCTAATATTGTGATTTCTGGTGATATCATCCCGACGTGGTCATTTCGAAGCAAAAGAAAGGTGTAAGTGATGTAGGTCTGGGGAAGGGTATATTTTGGGTATATTTGTTCATGGGGGATGCATTCAGTAAAGTCTCAAAGGCTTCTAAGGTGGCATTGCCTGTTAACTGAAAATTAATCTGGTGTTTAATTATACCTTGAGCATGAAGAGAATTTGGTGAAGATTTAAATCGTATCTGATAGTCTTGTTTCCAAAAATACCCAGTATTCCATTTATTTCACAACTGATGACGTTTCCGGCCGGCTTTATTTCGCTAATCTTCATCTTGGGGGCGTGGAGCCAGGATGTAGCGACGTATGCTGTAATCTCGACAGGGCGCCGATGGCACTTATTCGACGGCGGTGGTCCATCGTTTTTCACCCCGGTGGTAGCGGCTGTGGCGTAATCGACGATATACTAATGAGTGATTCCGTACCAGTGTTACATGCCTAATAAGTAGAGCGATCTATGCGTATGAAACAGAATTTCTGATTTTTTTATTATATTATTATTCTATTATAGCTTCCATAGCCCTGAACAGATCTGAATAAAATATGGCGCTCACGTTCCCTTGGACGCATAAGAATTAATAAGCCGTATACAAAACGCTTAAAGGTCCCAGGAACTGCTATAAGAGCCATTTTTAACCTAATTTTCCTTCCACAAGAATAGCATCGGATTCGGCGCAAATTTATCTTATTTGACTTAAAAATAACATGCTCTCATCATTTATGTTCGAAATACTTAGTGTCGGTTGACGAAGAACTGAGTTTTTAATTCTTTGCTTTGGCTTTTGTGTAAGCTTGATTTTAGTCCAAAATTTTTGTCTATGGCTTCAAAATCATAGCTTTATTCCAACATTAACATTTCTTAATAACCTGGAAACTGCAGTGTGGACTTAGAATGGGCACTCATGCGCGAGGCACTAAATGCTTAGGTTAAATGATCAAACTTTTGCAGGATCTGAGAGATTTTATATGGTGTATTTTAAATCCCAACCTATCAATGTTTTTATAATGATTTCTACTAGCGCATACATTTTCTCATATTTTTGGAGGATTCTTTTTATCCAATTTTAAAGTTTTATTTTTCTCTTCTTTCCGTTACATTACTGCAGGCACTACCAACTAGTCATCTATGATTAAAAGATAAAGTTTCAGATTTCGATGGATAAATGATTAGAGACGAAGATGAAAGACAACTTGATGGCGTGAACATTGATTTAATCTTTCGTGACTGAGATGATTATTATTCCAAGTTGTGGATCGTGTACAGCATATAACATGGATATTGAAAAGGACACCTTAAACTTCTCGCTACTGCTACAATAAAGCATTGAAATACATTACTTCACCATTTAAAAGTAATGTTTTATGACTTGGATGTGAAACAATTGCGCCGGATAGGTTTTAGTATCAAACTTGAGCCTCCCGTACCTATATAAATATTTGAGTATCGATTATTTTATAATTTTTATTGGATGGACTATAATGTTACTCACTCCAATTAGCTACATAGCTTCTCTCTGTAGTCTTCCTCCGTAATATTTTGACAAATATGTTGAAGCCGGTGACTTAAGTTGTCATTGAAAGTATGCTTTTACCTACTTTTATCCCGAATGATTCAAGATGATTGATGAATCTTTAAGTGCAGTCTCATAAGCGCGTAGGAGCATCTTTCCCTGAATTTATCAGCGTACTTGGCCTCTCAATTTAATTGAACTTATGATTATTTTATCGATAACCAGCTAAAAGTTTCCATCGGTAGAGCACTTTAGGTATCATCCTTTCCATTCTATTATTTGTTTGCTTCAATAGATGTTTGAGGTGAGAGTGATTCCAATCCATTTTATTTTTCCCGATTTCCTCGGAATAAATGTATTTTTCTACTACTCTGCTTAATGATTTCTGTAAAGTTAGATTCAAAATATCATTGATGTGAATTTATTATGCTGTAATTTCTAAGCCGTGATCATTACGCGTGAGTGTGAAATAAAAGTAGTATTTATGAAATCATGTACCGAACATCGTTTCCACATCTTTCAACTGTTCGTCATGATATTCTTTTCCCATACCCTGTGAGCGCGATGATGAAGTCACCAGCGAGTCTTCTCATAGTTGTGTGGATGAGAATAATTTGTCACAAACAGGCTTAACTGTATATGTCATATATGTAGTAAAAAATTAAAGTATTGATTTTGTGCTAATACATACAGGTATGGGGAATATACAATTACATACGTCACCCAAAATGCATTAAATGTTGTTGAAACTACGAGGATTACGAGGGAAACAATTCATGAATTTGCACTTGTGGTGATACCTGTATTAAGCGGCCACTAATTGACCCATGAGATGATGGGCGCTTAATAAGGAGATCGCTGAAGGGAAGGGGTATTCCCATTGCTCAAAAGTATGGAAAGTTCATTATGATCCCGAAAATACCTAGTCGGCAACGTTTCTCTGTGTAATGATTTTATTCTGACCCCAAATATTTACTCCATTTGAAATATTGCATCTGGTCTCGAGGGAAGACGAGGCTCGAACTGAGAGGTGCCTGAATACGGCGGTGAATGGGCGTGAGTGTGCTCCATACTGCTATTTTTTTGTATCCTAGATGGCCGAGTCGAGGTTGGGAAAATTCGAGCGATTGCTCTGGTTCGCCCGGCAAGTGCCGCAGCCGTCCCCGTAGGATGGGCGGGCTTCGGAAGCGAGAAGTTCCTTCGACAGGCGGGAGCACGGAGGGAATATGGTTGAACTGGATCGCCTTTTTTCTCTCGCGACGAGCTCCGCTCCCGCTTCGGGCAGTCTTCATGTCTTCTTCGTCTCTCTGAACTCCGCCCCTTTTTCTTTCTTCGATGGGCCGTCTCCGTTCGTTTTGACGGCCGAACTGCATCTGCCGCTGCTGCTGCCCCGTGGAGAGGCGGGCCTTATGGGTCTCGAGAGCGGGGCAGGTGGCCGATGGTTCCCTCTCTTGTTGTGCCTTCTCCTTCCGGGGGACGGGATTTTCGGCGTCTCGTGTTTCTTGAAGGGAGGTCGGCTTAGATTTTTTCACTGGATTTCGTATTGTGTTGGTGTGCTGTGCCATGTTTGCCCGTCTTCAGCCGATTTATTGTCTATGTGGTTGCGGAAATGTCGGATTTAGGCGATATAGTTCTATTACTGTCTATTTTTCCACTGCCGTATATCCGTGCTCCAAAATTTCCGTCTTTCTTGGGTCGCTAAACGTAACATCCTACTTCCAACGTCCACCGTCGAATTATTAGCGGGACAAAGTTATTATTTTGTTGAAGAATGCCTTTATGATAATTGTATATTTCACGGTGAATGATGAGAGCTCCGTAGCAGGTATATGAAATTTGAGTGAAGGGTGCAAGAGGAAGAGATGAAGCGGGGATAATCCAATGGTAGATTGTGAATGTGGCGGGAGACACTCTAATTTAGTTTCAAACCCCCAAGGAGGAGGAATATCAAAACTTCTAAACATTCTAAAGATTAGAAAAGTGTGTGTGAATCAGTGGCAGAGTTAGGGTGAAAAGTAATAATTCCAAGGATGTGACATTATGGAGGAAATTATTGATAGTGAGCTTTTTTCAGGGCTGAACAGCAATGACTAAATTTTTTATTTGTTCTCCATGAAATGACGTGATGGGTTTATGTATGCACATGTGCCTATTCGTGATTATAGCTCGTATGGGTTTGAGTCGTGGAAATATATTCGCTAAATTTTAGGTCGTTTGTTCTATTAACTCATTACATACCTTAAGAAACTTACTCTATATTAGCTTCACAAACCAAGTTGCATGAATTGATGTTGGTAATATGGCATTCAGTTCAATTTCTTACTTATGTACCTTCCATTAAAACGATTATGAGACAAACAGGTATTAATATGTGAACGATCTAAACTTAGTTTACCGTTAGTGGCTCTTTTCTCTTCGCTTTCAGTCGAGGCAAGGGCTTTAGCTGTGTATTTGGCAATATATGACAACTGTGTAGGTACTTTAAACAATATTCAGCGACACAATCAAATATCTAGTAGTTTAGAGCATAATGCTCTTCCAATATTTTTTATGGTGTGCATGTGTGCACGCTCGAATCTTATTAAGTTTTCATGTAAAATGTTTATTTTATGGTGATACTACTGCTCAGTCGACTGATTTCGAAGCTTCTGCTGCCGCTGTGCCTTCAATGGAAGGCGGATAGTTGGGAAAAATATTTTGTTTCGCCAGAGTGCTCATGAAATATGCCCATTGATGGTACCGTTAATAGGTACTGGAAGTGAATTTTGCATTAATTCAAATGAAAAGAATATTGAAATGGGTACATGTCATGGAATACGGGATTATAATGCCAAAACGAGAACAGTGTTATACGAGGCAATTGGTATGAAAGCAATTCGGCCTCAGGTGGCTTCCTGATTAAATTCACTTTGGACTCAAGACTCGTAGTATTACAAAGAGAATTCTTCGTCCATTTATTATATATGCATAGCAAATGATGATGGGGATTCAAAATTGAAGCTTTGGACCGTACGCTAAAAGAATGTCTTTATATGAATTGAAGAATTTCAATAGCTAAATTCCCTTCTCATTTTAGTAAAATTTCAGTTAATTATGTATTGACTCCTTATAAACGAAGCCAAGAAATTCCACTTCAACAATTTTAGACGTAGTTCCCTCAGTGGCGACGATTTAAATCATTTTGCACGTTCAACTACCTCTTTTGACGTTTAATGTGACCGATATTTCACTTCAAGTAAGTATTCCACCCATAGCTTCTATCGTATTGTCGCTTGTGCAGAATATGAGATATATTGGGTTTATAGTCCTCATTTTCTCCTGAGCACTAACTAGAGTGAGTGCTTAAGAGCTCGGAACATCCATTAAATCTCACGACTGCCGTGATTTAATTGCGAGGAATGTACTATTTTGGAAGCTATGCAGCGTAAATGCTCGTTTAATTTTATTTTGAGCTGATGACTTGTTATGGCCTATGTTTCACTCCTAGCATGAAAGAGGAACTCAGCTGACACTCCGTGCTGTGGATGTGTCTGGCAGATTTTATTTCTTAGCCCCACGGATGTTGTATAGAATGAATTTGAGAGCAGCGTTTTGGAGACGATTTCATTGTGCCGTGTGACGTGGCATCATCAGTTTTTATCTCAGAGGCATGGGAGTAGTGAGGGATGAGTGCACTTTGAGATTCTATATTTTATATATTGCATAATTTTATATGTTGAAGAAAATATTGCATGCTCGAATGTAGGCTCGCATAATATAATTGTTACCTTAAATAACTCAAGTTTCATTGCTATTAGACTTTATTAAAAAGAATGATTAATACTTTAGTCGCCTTAGCTGTAAAATTGGGAATATTACGGCACGTCTATTAGTATTTAGTCCATAAAAATGAGTAATTTTGGAAAGAAAGTGAGGTTTGACAGACGAATTTGGAGAAGCTATTGTGTAGAAAAGTGGTTGAAGTGAGAGGTACCGAGGGGAAGGTACTAATCGTGGTAGTAGGGGGAAGAACTATTGATGGTGGAACCTCGAAGAAGGTAGCGAAATTGACTGAACTAGCTCATCACGCAAAAATTTCCGGCTCAAACGTGGGGCAAGGATGAGACGGAGATTTGCTGGGGGTGAAGAGAAAGGACTAAGGGGAGGAGAGGTCGGCAGAGCAACTAAACTACTTCGCGAAAAATGAACGAGAGATCTTTTCAAGGAAATTGGTTAAAATCACCGATCGGTATGACTTGAAAGGTACCCCATATTAAATTACTCTTGTGAGAGTAGTCTAAATGGAACATCAGAAGTGTTGTGTCATCTCACTTCTGGAAGTGCTTGTTTTGGTCGCAAATAGAAAGGCATTTCGGGCGCAAATAGAAAGGCTTTTCATTAAACAAGCTCTCTACCCCATTCCGCTCGATTCTGCATGTCCTGCAGCCCATATTCCAATATATTCATCCGGCGATGGGGACTTTAGCGAGAACTCCCCTTAAAATGTGGAAATTGAGTCGACTTAGTAAATAAAATGATAAGAGGCTAAAATTTTGGAAATTCGCGGTTCGAGAAGAGAAAATAATTGTTGTTTTCGATGACATGAAGGAAAGCAGGTGATATGAAAATCCAGTTAGAGCGGTAGAATAGGTGTCAGAAAAGCTTGCTCAGACAAATTAAGTCGTGTCGTATTTGCTACCTGTCATTTTCGAACAGGAAACATAACTTAGAGGTATAGAATAGAGGTCGGCCATCTGATTTCGAGCGTTGACGCTTCACTTTTGTGATCGATAGGTTACTCGTGTTTGTGCTTTGACAGTTCCCTGCCCAAATGTTTAAGAAGGGCCTAATTAAAGGTGAATTTTACCTGGTTGATTATAGTCAGAATCCCCTCGTCCTTGGGTGAGTGAAGACTAACACCTCGTAAAAACCGAAGGCAATGGGTATATATGTAATTGATGATGAAGCGACACATGGATGGACATCGTCCAATTCGCTGTAATAGATCTTGAAAGTGTCCTGTCATCAGCCATGAGTGATTGCTCGGCGATATGTAAAGGACTCAGTCGGTATTTTCTGGAATTTTGCGGACATCTCTCATAAGTTCGAGTTTGGACCGTACTCACGTAGCGTGGCGGTGTTCGTTCTTGGGGTTTTACACTACAAGAAAAGAGGGTGGATCTTTAACCTTGACGATGATTGACCGTGACAGGGTCAGATGGCGTGAAAGAGGGTAACGCAACCTTGAAAAACTATTTATGAATGATGCTGTAGAGAAAACTTGTCCTGTTTTCGCCATGCTCTTGATTCTTGTTTCTTCTTTAAAATTTCTTTCCATGTCTTGCTGCTATTCTCTTGGAACTTTATTGAAGATTTGAAAATCGAAAATCGGGGTAGAAGAATTTAGTAACTTGGAGACGAGTTCGGAGAAGTTCAGATATTCTGTCCCGTAGTTTAGTTTTTCCTCAGATGAATATTTGATACGATAAATCGCATATGCCAATTATTTCCCACTTATTTTCGAACGGACGAGAATAAAATGCACCCATGCTTTCGTTACCGTTTAATTTTTTTAATGCGAGGAATAATTTATTGCATGCAGGATCTAAATGAAATGTTTTTAGCCGGAGGTAAATTATTCATTTTTTTTCTTGGCGTCTGTTGGATAAATGTTCTCGAAGCCCTGTGATTTTATTTCTCATTTGCACCGATTATTCGAAACTTGATCCAATATTTCAGCAGTTATACCCATTTTACAATTTTAATAGATATTTTTGCCGCAAACATAATTCAGGAAATTGGGACCAAATTTGCAGCCACCTGCGTATAGAATTCCCTCACCGGCTGAATTCCTCATACCTTATTGTTTTCGCTTGCGCCCGTAATGGCATGACCAATATAGATATCACTGTACTGACGTTTGTGAGGACAGAAAATTGAACCTGTTGTTTAGACAGTTTTATTCCTCTCTGAAATTGGTTTGTAAGACTAGCCTCAGTAGTTTCATGGGTAACGATTCGATCGCCTCGTGATCTACATCTACGTACTACCTAGTGAGCCGCCGCATGGGCGTGTGGCTGGGGGTGTTAGGTCACTAGGGTGCCTCGTTTTGCCACTTTTTTCTAGGAGCGAATCGTAATACCCGGCAAAAGTTGCGTACCCGGATGGGTATTACAAATATGATATTTTTTCCAAATCGGTTCATATCTTCTGTTCGCATTTTTGCCTTAAAAATTCGAAATTTTTCACGAAAAATGTTAAGATTGTAAATAATTTAAATTTGGTTTGAGCGAGCACTTTTTTTTTGCAATGGGGTATAACATAGGACTTAAATTGATATTTTAGACCAAATAAGTCAGCTATATTGCTTTTAATTATCGAGAAAATGACCTTTTATGGTGTCCCCGAAAGCACTTTTGTGGGGTAGGCAACCCGCAACACGCCGCCTCCTTTTACGCTATGCATGCAATAAATGACGCGAAAAAGAGATTTTTTTCAGTCCAAAACGTGGAAATCATGTCTGAAAATTTCAAGGGTAGTCACAATGATAGGAGGTTCCCTAAATATGCCATACATTGTCTCCTCGAGGGCAGCAAAAATGGTCAATTTAGTGTAATAGTTTTGTACCTCTTTCCATTCTTGTCTTTAGCTTTGTCTGGTGGGTCGTAACAGTAGCGGAACATACAATGTCTTCAGCTCACAGCAATATTGCATTTAAAGTTTACCGACCCCTGAATCATCCACCTACACACTGCAAGTTTCACCCTTCCCCAATTTTCTCAGTCAGCCTTGCATTGTGAGACGAGCTGAATGATTGAAGTTCTTGATTTACCCATTCACATTTATCACTACAGTTCGCTTGCAACTCATTTCGCTTCTTTAGTGTGTCTGTTTTAGTGGATGTTCTGGTGTGCTTCTATTCTAGTTACAAGTGATATTTGACTCGCTCATCTCTTTATTTACAAATATTTTACTGCATATCCGTCCTGTGTGCTCTGGTTTTGCGCATATTTTCATTCAGTCTGCAGCATGTCTCTTTCGAAGTTCGTTCTACGTGGAGCAAACGTTTGCCCGATTTTTAATGAAAACCCCAAGGATTTTGATGAAACTAAACTCCCGACAAAGAAGGATGTTCTACTTTGTTGTCAAGAAGTTCGGCGGCAAATTGGAATAGAGTCACGGAGTAACAAGGAGCCACCCTATTCTTCCATTGCCCGACAAGTTTCTGTCGTGGTATGTGCCATTAGGAAAAAAACGTATATTCCAGCAGTTACGCAAACCAGAGTAATTCAACTCATCTCACGCTGCCATGATGAATACATTAGGACAAAGAAAATTCTGAAGAGTAAAACGGTAGTTCAAAAAACAAAGAATGACTTGTTGAAGTCTTTTACTGAGGAGGCAACGAAACTATTTGATATAGCCTTCTGCAAATGTGCCAACTTTCCTAAATGTTTCTGTCCCAAGTAAATAAAGGTTCCTATTCTAGAGTACCAGTTTCTTGTGGATCAGAGAGGTCCAAGAATTGGCCGAATTGGGTCTATTGACTTACCTGTGCCAAAAAAATTGCGAGAAAGGGCAGAACGTAATCATATAAATAAGAGGCTTAAACTTGTACCATCTAAATCAACAGTTTCCCCATTGGGGTTTTAGAATGACAGTCAAAACTTTGAGGATACTCAAGTTGATGAGAAAAATCACGAGGAATGTTGCGCTAAGGATGTGGCATTCACCAAACCAAAAGAAAGAAAGTCCAAAGTCAAATTAGACTTTACTGAGACTGCCATAATTTCTCAGAGATACAGCGTAAGTGAGAGGGCTGCTGCACACAATACATCCACTGTGCTTCACGTAGCTTTAAAAGCTGGAATTATATCTCAAGAGCAATCTAGCGATATAACGTCTACATTGGTTATAGACAAGAGCAAAATTCGGCGTGCTAAACTTAAAATTTCTCGATATTTGAAGCGCTGTTCTACGGATGATGATGCGATCAAAAGCCTGTACTTTGATGGCCATCTTGACGAGACAAAAACACCCACAGGCACCGTCAGGGAAACAATATTTCCGAACGGTGACGATTCAGATTACATAAACTGGTCTGCATTACTATGGTTGGTTGGTTGGGTAGAGGAGGCGGAGGAGCCCAAGGTGCAGCCACCTCCACGTGATGGGCAAAGGATCGCTTGGCTAGCTTCGCTGGCTAGGTGAGCGAGGAGCTGCACATTTGTTTGATCATACTAAATAAAATAAACCCCTTTTCCGACCGCAGAGGAGGTAAATTTGACCCTTGAGGGACATACAACCGGCATATTGAATCCAGAATGATGGTTTCCATTCTCAGTGATATCTTCTTTCCCGAAAATAAAGTCAATATAGTCGGCGATGGCATAAAATAGGGTGCTCCCATCTTTGTGCTACCCTTGAAATTTTCAGACATGATTTCCACGTTTTGGACTGAAAAAATCTCTTTTTCGCGTCATTTATTGCATGCATAGCGTAAAAGGAGGCGGCGTGTTGCGGGTTGCCTACCCCACAAAAGTGCTTTCGGGGACACCATAAAAGGTCATTTTCTCGATAATTAAAAGCAATATAGCTGACTTATTTGGTCTAAAATATCAATTTAAGTCCTATGTTATACCCCATTGCAAAAAAACAGTGCTCGCTCAAACCAAATTTAAATTATTTACAATCTTAACATTTTTCGTGAAAAATTTCGAATTTTTAAGGCAAAAATGCGAACAGAAGATATGAACCGATTTGGAAAAAATATCATATTTGTAATACCCATCCGGGTACGCAACTTTTGCCGGGTATTACGATTCGCTCCTAGAAAAAAGTGGCAAAACGAGGCACCCTATAGGTCACCAGCCGTGTGAAGATGTAAGGATTTGGGGAGTGAAATGGTGAGGTGTATAATGGAAGTGTACTCAGTGGAGCTCCGTTTTTATTGAGGTTGCTTATTTTTCTCGGAAAGAACGAGTTTTTGTATCTATCTGTTCAGCAAAAAAATCTCTCCTATTTCATCGCTTCTATCAGATTTAGAGATGTAGTGAGGCTTCAAGATAATATTCTCTGTTTCGCTGTGAAACACATCAGTCCTGAATTTCCCAAGCAAGCTAAGCCTCGCGTGTAGCCTCCGAGTCTCTAGGGGCCCTCACCTTAATCCCTCTAAAAGTTGTGAGACACTATATGTTAACTCTTGGAAGTTTTCAACGAGCGTGCTGCTTTTCTTTTTATTTTATTGATGGCGAAATCGAAAGGAGAAATTTGAATATTTGTGTGCTATTTTGTGTGGAGTGGCTCAGTTGATATGTGACAGAAGTTGTTTCACACTTTACGAGAGAGGAATGGTCCTTGTAGCGCTAATGGAATCGTTTCGATATACTCTATTACTCTTAAGTGGCGCTAATTCTAATTTGACTTGTATTGTGTCAGCAGTATTTTGTAGGAAATTATTGAAAAAGATAAGCTGTGGAGAAAATTACAAAGAGAGAGCCTGGCGCTGTCCTAGGTCATCCCAGAGTTTCTCTGGCCCGTCAGCGATATGTAGTACTTTGACTTATCACATCCCAAATGAGGATGGCGTGATCATTTGAGATGGTGGCCGAAAGTTACACCGCGAGTTCGTTTTTTACAGTGAAATGCTCAGAGATAGATGTTCTGCCTACCTTGAGAATGGATCCAGTTTAGCTTTACATGAAATGTGACGACGTATTATTTTAGAATACACTACAAGTATAAGCAACCATATATTCCCCACGTGTTTATTGTATATTTGAATTAATGATGTTGATATGCTAGCGTTGTTTTCACCTCCTATAGGCTTTTGTAGTTATATTATTCGATTTTCTCTTCTAAAATATACTCTATACTAGTTGAGAGTCGATTTTAATCCCTCGTACAGACAGATAAGATTTTACGGGGAAAGATATGATTAACACTTTTGGAACCTGCGCCTCAAAGTTATTGTGTTTTTGAACCATTTATATGTCATCGCGTTTCTCCTTAAGTTGAATTTATTCAAATCTCAAGATTGATAGCATTTTTAAACTGAGTTATTCGTTGTGAACATCGAAATCTGGAGAAGATTCTCCGGCTTCACCTAATATCGTGTGCTGTGTTATTGCAGAGGATTTTCAATTTGAATCTCTCGAACATTTTTAGTGGCCTCTATAAACTAGTATTGCTATTTTTAGGCATTATCCTCATGGTATTCCCTAAAACGTTTGGCTATGAAAAATGCGCGGGAAGTCCAGTGTTATTTGCTTTCTTTGGTAGGAAGAGTTTCAGCATGTAGTGTTTCAATTTATTATTCCCAGGTATACCACAAAGCAGTTCCAGCGGTTTGAAAACTTATTCACCTCATAACGTTGGTTTTCAGTGGTCTTAAACTCGGATGTGAATCATGCAAGCTATTTAAAGCATAATATAGTCCACTCACTATTATTCACCGGTTGCAATGGGAAGAAAAACGTAAGTTATTCCTTTTCATATGTATCTGCGACCATTTTCATGTGTATCTGTACGCTCTGCGCCAAAACAAGGCAATTTTCTTTCACGAGGTAAGGAAATTGGATACCAATTCAAGACTTTCCCCTGCGATCATGATAAAATTAAGCACGCTGGGAGGAGGCTGAAAAACGTGAATTAACTCTCTAGATCATTAATTGATTCGTATCAAATCACCGAATTGCTACTCAGTGGTTTTATGACCAGTGTCTGAATATTTTTGGAACAGTTTAATACAGGTAACCTTAGCACTCGTATCGGCGCTCAGTATCTTTCCTCGCGGGTTATGAAGTTCATGGTAATCATGTGGTTGGTGAAAGTATATTTCCTTTGGAAAATTCCCTATGAATTTTACTGTTGTACATTATAAAGTAAACAGGTGGTAGTGACCAGAAATAGATCCTTGTATGCATGGTAGCACTTCATAAAACATACGCGTGGAGTACACGTTTACTTTGTCATGGAATTATATCAAAAATGTTGTTGGGAGAAACTTTTTCATGCCATGGAAATCGAGTGTTATCGAAAGACGTTCAAGATTGAGTGAGCAGAGGAAAACACCGACGAAGAAGTATGTAGTACAGCTAGTTGGGAAAGATGATATCTAACGAGAACTTATCAAGGTGAAAGAAACAAACAAATTGGACACATTCTTGGTGTTAAAATCCTGATAACTATAATTAATTGAACGTACTTGTTTTCCAGACACGGAAAGGCTTCGTAGCAAGCGATACTAGCCGCATAAGGATAGGTTTTCTTGGTATAAGGAAATTTTGGAAGGAGGGCGATTGATAGTGTGAACAAAGCATGCGCATGTCTACTGAAATTTACCGATTCTTTGCACTTAATAATATGTGATATATTCTTCGTAAGTGTTACTTTCGTATTTATTTGAAATATTGCTTGAAAATCTTTTTATGATATGATATCAGCTACCGATTTTCTCCTCCATGGCCAAGGAATGGCAATCCCTTTTCGAGAATTATTTCCTTTGGGGTGCCTAGTTCTACATTCATACAAAAATGACGTAGTCTCGAGAATAAGTGGGTGCTAGGTGTAGGTTAGGGCTTTTTGGATTCGCTAGTATATCGGTTAACTGATATGATCGTTATCGACAGGAGAACAAGACTTCCGTTTGAATGCGAAAAAAATATTTCACGCAAGATTTGAAAACCAAGCCAAAATGTAATAATGATGTGAATGGGGCAGCTGGTATGATAGTGTATTGGAGAGCCGTAACAAATCTATGTTGGGATTGTTTGATGCTTGTGATGCATATTTCAAGAGTGAAGTGCTTGAATGACGTGGGCTCCATGAATATTTCCACAGTGGTTTCTTCGTGAACAGCGGAGTTATCGCGATTTCCAGGTGACTTTTTTTCGCCAATTTTTTTCGGGAGACACCAAATATTTTTTTTCCACCTCGCAAATCCTTAGGAGGAGGGAAAAGTGTTTCGGCGATGCCGCCCAAGGAGGATTTTACGGGCAATTACGCTTCAACTAGTTGAACCCACTCGAAAGTGAAGTCTGGCGGACAGTCGGAGCAAAACTTTTCCGCGAATTAGTGGGCTGAAGTGCGCAGTTTGCCTCTCTCCGTATCTCTTTCCCGTGGGGTAGTGGGGGGGCAGGAGATGGGTTGGGGGGGACAGTAAAAAGATTCCCCTGGCTTCCCAGATAACACCGCCCTCTTTCCCGGGCCCTGGGAGGAGGGAGGAGGAAAAAGGAAGGCATGAGAGGGGGGAGGAGGGGAGAAGGGCTTAAAACTAGTTGGGCTTGGCGAAACTTATTATTAAACAAGTGGGATATCGAATCTCTGGGGGGGGGCAAGTGGGAGAGAGGGAGGGCCTTTCCTTCTCTGCCCTACGCTTCCGAAAGAAAATAAAAACAATCTACTTGGTTCGCGACTTGGTGAAACTTTCTCGTAATTAAAGCGTTAGTGGGGAAGAGGGAGCATTTCTTAGATAGTTGGATTCACCCTCGGCTTTCATCTTCTCTGTCCGCGATACCCTCTTGGATGCTCTCTCCGAAAGCTTCGGAAATCCTCCCGAGCAGCATCATCTTCCTCAGTGGCCCCGAAATATTTGAGCGAAGGCATTCCAAGCAGTGTGGTGGGGAGGTGGGTGATTCTGGTCGATTCCATTACCTACCTGCATCCACTTCACCTCTGCCATACTTAAGGTGGGTGGAGCGGTAATCGTGGGTCTCTGATTGCCCATTTTAAAAAAGGTCTTAGCCTACTATGCAAATAACAATTAGCTGCACGTATCAAAACCAAAAACATCAATCTTATTTATCACTTATTTACAAATGCATTCCATTTAAAGTGTAATAATTTCTGGATTTTAATGAAATATATCGATGTATTAAACCTTATAAAAATTATATTTCGATTGATTCGTGCAATTCAACCGTATTTTGAAATTGGCCACGTATTTTTACGCCTACAATCCATTTTATATTTACTCGCTCAGATTAAATATTAAAAAAGGGAACCCCGCAAATTCTGAGCGGTTAAATTTTTTTGAAAGTATCTTGTGTGTAAAGTTTAAATTATTAGAAATTTAGTACATTAATTTTGTTTTTATCAATAAATTATATCGTAAAACCAGTCAGTTTTAACGAAAAATACCTCGCCAACCATGTGGTAATGCGATCCCAAATTTTACTTGGAGACTTCTAGTAGTTGAATATTGTTTTACCCCCAGTTTTTACTCATTATCGTTAAGTCCACTTATAAATTTCCATTTTAGTAGGGTAAACTCAGAATTTAACCAGTAATCTCTAGTTGAATATATTTCTGCTGTAGCTGCCGTCAACACAAACATTTCAGGTTGTGTTTTCTAAATACATAATAGTGTTAGATGTACCGGTCTTACGCATGTATTGCCATATCTATGCCACTTCATTTTTGCCGCAGGCTTGCGAAGCTAGACGGACGGCCAAAATAAAGCAGGGAAGTCTTTCTTTGAGAGTACTGTTTGCGATTAATTTAGAAAATTAGGATAAACTAAGGAACGAAAATTAAATAGGGAGTTTATACATTTCTTCTTATTACCGTGATGTGGAATATGAGAATTGCTTCTACAAAGGTCTGAATTGTATGATAATTTTTATCTAGCAATTATAATTTTTCCATTTTGTCCCTAATGATAACCCGGAATCATTTTCCACTCTATATATTCAAGCCGTCAATATTCGAAGTAATTAAATTTTATTTCATTACAAGTATTTGTAAAATGACGTGACAACCGGTGAACCATCTCCCTTTGTACCCTTTGAAGAGTCAAAGAGCTCTGTTTCATGTTTTATCGTATGCACGCATTGAAATTTAGAAAATAAAATAGAAAGACAACAGAATTTTCGAGTTTTCGTTGTTCAAACAAATGGGTGAGTCATATATTTCTTGTTCATAATTTTAATTCACCCGAAAAAAGCCGCTCCACTGACCTCACAGCCGATACCGATTTTGAATGCTACTATTTTTGTATGGCATCATGTAAATATTTGGCGCATGGGCTTAATCAAAGGAAAAAAAACAACTCGAGCGTCGCCAAAATTCATTGTTTGTTCCAATTGACGCCTCTGTTCGTGACAACTTCCATTGTGACAGCCTTAAAGGACGCCATTTATAAGCACGAATATGAGCTCCAGCGATATGAGACAGTTGATAGGGCAATACATACAAACTTTGGATTCGGGAAACGATGAATATATATTTTTGACGTGCGTGACAGGCTGCTCTTGGAGAAATTTCGATTCCTAATTTGAAAAAAACGAAAGACTAATTTGCATGCCCATGTCACCTAGAACTTGAGTATAATTTTCTCAGGGAATCAACTTCCTCGGAGGTCAATGGTTAGCCAGAACATGGTAACAGCTTCATAACTAGCATGCGGACTTTATTATCTCGAACTGTGTGCTAGGCAAATTATAGGTCCATCGCGTCTAAATATGCATTAACCAGTTTTTTGATGCGATAGCAAGATATAAACTGAAGTTAATTTTGTGATTTTTTCCGTCTCATTTCTTCTCGCAATGTTTCTTGAAAGTTATCATTCTTTTAATTCAGGAGAAAGAAAATCCACGGCATGCAACTTAGCGATGAGTTTAGTGTGAATAACCCATCAAATATCAAGAACATTAGCGGTTTCTCAAATGATAATTGTAGTTCACATAGTGTGGGTTATTACCCTGGCTCAAATTGTTGTTCTCAAATCTTATTTTTTAAATATGCATATTATACAGTTATTTTTGTAAAAGACGTAACGAGACAGGTCTAATTTCATCCAGCCGATAACTAATTCAATGAAATATATCTTAGTGGTGCTTGTCAACCCTATATATTGCAGTTACTTTTGATCTGATGAGTCGTCTCTCAATCAAAGGCCACTATCAGTACATTGATGTATCACATTCCATTTAAAAAAAAACACCTGAATTCAACTCCCTCACATTACGTTTATTGCATTTTTATGCTTGAGTGACCTTATTTTCTGTGAACCTAACCTTTTTTTCTGAAACGAAAATTTAATGATTAAATATTTAAAAATTGGTAGGGCTATTGATAAGGAGATTTTAGTCTTTTTTGTGATGACAGATTCGTTGTAGTTGCAGAGCGATGGAAAATTCCGTGTCACAGGGTTTCTCGAAGAGTTATTCGCAAGCCGGAATCTGAAATTCTTGGTTGACAGATCCTTGCAACCAAATGCCTATTTTAAAAAAATACATGGACAACATTTTAATATTGCAGTATTGGGCATAAATAGTAACATTTGGTCTTTTTAAGGCTAACTTTAGAATGATAACTAGTGTACACTGCTCATTTTTGACCACGAAATACATATGCCAAATTTCATCTTCCTCAGTTGATAGCAAGAACGTAAATCGCGATCGTTAATTGAAATTCATAGTGATACGCTAACTCTGACTTCATCTTCTCTGCAAATCTTCCATGGCGTTATCTTTTAGCTGTTCCAACGGAAAACAAATTGATTGATGATGAACAAATTGATCAGCGTATATAATTGATAAAATTCCCTTCCCCATCTACAAAAGAAGTCATATTTAGAGAAAACTTACTCAAAGGCAGCTTTGTCCCTGATTTCAAAGGTGAGCTGTTGAATCAGCTTTGATCGTAGACTCGTAATAGTTCGGTAATGAGTCTTGTCTTTATGATAGTATCCTCCGAGTCCACTCAAGGTCGTGTAGTAAAGATAGATCTCTTACCAAAAGTGATGTACGTATGGTATGAATGATTTAGGCAATACATCTTACCCAGCAGATATAAATTGGCTATCATTATTCGCGCAAGGATAGGAAATTATAATTTGGAAAACCTAAGCAGGCACTAAGATCAAGCGTTGATTGGTAAAATAAATATGAGTCCTGCTATGAAACTTGCTAAGCGCTACTTTTTCATTAGAAATTTTCTGTCCCTAATGCTTTCATTTAATTTAATGATTTCATTGACATTAATATATTGGAGTTCGCTAGATGTTATTAATGTCTTGAGAATGTTATTGGCATCTCTCTTAGGCCATAGTGAGTCATGTCATGTGTATGGGAGAATTAATTTAATTTTACTTGGCTTTACTTGAGTTTTAAAAATAATTCAGTTGATCACTTTTAAAAGTAAAAATATTTATATTGGCCTTGAGGTTAACGAAGGTGACAACGCATCGAACCATTTAAGTAAACAAAAAGCAGATGTAGAAACATACAGAGGGTAACACGAGTGCGTGACTTCAGGCTGGAAAGTTTCCCTGGTTAATGCATTTATTAAAAGTTGACATAGAGATGTTCGAAACGTTTCATTAACGTCTTTGGAATAAACAACAGGAATTCAATGTTACCAGTCAATATTACGCTCACTCAGAAGGAGACTGTCGTTTTTATATTTCTTTCAGTGTACACTCGGTCACCTTATACTTTTATGAACCTTTCATGAGGTGTAATATTGTTCTATCATCATTTTGAAGCCAGAAGTACGTTTTAATATGTATGCACTCGTCACTCGGTGGTATCCTCATGAATCAGTACGTTCTTCGTAGCACGGGTGAGGGGGAGAGGGCAAGTTCCCATTCACGCGTCGTGCCACGCGTCCCCTGTCGCAAACCGCGCTCAGGCACTACTATCCCTCTTCAAAAAATAATACGCGAAAATCATCCGGCCGTCTCTCCTTCCCCTCTCACGTGAGCGCGCCAATATAGAATTTTTAAAGGGGCGTCGAGTGAGAGTGGAAGGGAGGGGTGTTTGCGGCCTCGCGTCGTCCTCCGCGTCGAAGTAAAGAAAGCACGACCGCGTTCGCTCCTATATTGATCGCTCCGGATTTTTTTTGTCAGTACTTGCCTGCCACCGAGCACCACCATAACCCTTCGTGATGGTCGCATAGCTAAACTGAGTGTGAGTTTCCGGTCCCTTGTGGGCTGTCTTGGTGGTCATAGACAACTACCTGCAGCAACGCAGTCTCGAGATACCATCTAGCGCTTATTGCCAGTCATATCGATCGCGTTCGTCTGGAGGAGATAGCATAAAGGAAGTCATTTCTTACTTTCTACAACATCTCAGTAGGTTCATCAAGGATACGTCGCATATCTTTGTAAATGTTTAAGGATGAAACCTTTGCTGAGGCTGCCTTCATTATGAACCCACATTTCAGAGTACACTTCAAGAAGTAAATTTTGTTCGGCTCGTAAATTATGTGATAAATCTGGTTTAAATTATTTCAGAAATTAATACAGATCAATTTTAATTTGAAAAACTATTTCTTTTTTAGCCGGAAACCTTTCCTCGTTGGATCGATGCGAACTTTATTTTCAATGAATCAAATAGACGGAAAATAAAATATTACCTTGCCATTCATGTAACAATGACAACATTTCCAGAGCATAAGAATGATGCTCATCATGTGATAGTTGTTTTATTTTGGAAGGTCATCGACAATTGGTGCATTTTTTGCCTACAGACAGATTTGAGCTTTAATAAGTGAAGATTTGTTTAGAGAAATGAAGACGAGCGGAGGGCAACCCATAGCCTGAGAACTGAGAGGCATTCAATTATACGTTTCACCCTGTAGGCGGAGTGGTGTATTTGAAATATCCTCACGATAGCACCCCAAATAGGGACTGTGATTGCTTGGAAAAAATCTCAGCGGCTGTCGGGGCTTGAAACCGGGCCCTCAAAATTGGGAAAAAAGTACTTATTACTCATTTCACCCTGCCAATATCTGTGACGTATAATTATTCTGTTAATGAGAAACAATGGACATCACGCAATTGTAAATGAAGCGAAGGAAGTTCGAGAGGACGGAAAACGACCAAGGAGAAAACGATTAAAGGAAGGCAGTTTCCACTGCGGTACATAATATACTAAGTTCTTTGACTTAGTCTGCCCCTAAATGAAATGGTACTACGGTGGGTATATTTGTGTGAAAACGAATGGCGCCTTTTCTGCGCTTTTTCCAAGAACGCAGTGTCCTTCAGTTAATTTCTTGCCGCTCCAAATTCGACCTAATTCTACGCTAGTGTAAATTGACGCGAGTTTGAAGCTAAGTTGTGAATGAGCGTCGCCACTTCCAGCGGAGCACTGGAAATGCGTGCCGAGTCTTCGCTTTGACGTTAACTCAAGCGTTATTTCCATAAACCGGCCTTCAAGGGAAGGGGGATTTGGGATGATTTGAGGTCCTTAAGGTTTACCTATAATCTCCGGGAACCTCTTTGACGCCTCGGTCTCGTGTCCCACAATGCACTCAGTGCGCTACCTCTGCGCTACACCCAAGGTTTCCCCTGACCTAGATATATTCCTCTCACACCCATACTGCTACGCCCTGCGTCACCACCGGAGGTAGCGGAGAGAGGCTCATGAGGCGAGGTTGTTGTGTGAGGGAAGCGGGGAGTTGGTGGGTCGGTTGTGGAGGGATCGGAGGAGACAGCTGGGTGTGAGGGTATGAAAAGGGGAAGGCCCTGGGAGAGGGTGGAGTAGAAGGAAAGGGTTTTGTATGTGAAGTTCCCCATTTTTTTTACTCCCCACGCTTCCGTCCCCTTTCCGAGTTTCATCCCTGCATTTTCAAGCGAAGGCTGTCGTGTGGATGAGGGAAAACTTGAAGTGAAGGGATGTAGGGTAGTGAGTACATATACAACAGCCACGGGGCGCAGGATTCAGAATTATTGAAGGTGACGGTAGAGATAATATGCACTTTCGTTTTTATGGAAAATTTACTGACGGCGAATGACCAACCGACTTGGATTAGGAAAAATTGAGGTGTTGAGGAGTGTGGAATAGATATAAGGTGAGGGAACGCAAATAGGTGACGCTGGCCGGAGATGATGTAATTCGCACTTTTGGTTTTTCTTGCCTTGTTTACCTACCGGTGGTAGATGCACTTAAAATTAGTACGGCTGGTAGTGTATTGCGTTGTTGTGGTATGTACCAATTCTAGTAAATTGGTTTTTCATTTTCAGTCTCATTTTTATTTTAAGGCGTAAATTTGCGGCAATCATTCATCTTTGGAACGGTAGAAGAACGTAGAAAACTGTAATTTTCGTTATTACTCTTTTTGAGTAATCTTGCTTCAGGACTAATTTCACCTAATTTGTTCAGGACGATTGAAATTTCCGACTATGATAAATATCTAAAGCGCCGGTTGCGATTTTTCTCATCGCTACCATGTCCGATTTTGCAGTCTATGAAAGTGTATTCCTTCCCTCTTGAATATGATAATGATACTTGGATATTACATGATAAAAATAACAATGGTTCAATGCTGTGTGCATAGTCCATTTCTGATACTTTGGCGGCAAAACTGACGAGATTGGTTGAAAAATGAGTGGTCATAATGGCATGTAGAATTGATGCTCCAGTAATGGACATTTTTTATGGAACCTGCTTCATTGATATGACCAGGTTGAGAAAAAATTGATAATCGAATGACGAAACGGGTGGGCATATAGTACTAGAGTAAATGGTATACATGTAAATGATATGAGATATAGAGGTCGGCTGAAAAGGTGTTAAAACGAGTTTGGAGGAAGATACTCATAAATGAAGGAATATTTCATATGTATGTCTCTAATATCGTTTTATGCTGCACCGCTCGATACGCGTCACTATTAAGCCTTGCGTTTCTCCGTCGCCCGCGCACTAACCTACAGTCACGACGCGTCGTGTTCAACGTCATCCGATTGAAAATTTCACATCAAATACCGTGAATTCAAAACGTCCCACATGAGGTCGCGCCGAGGTTCAAATTCCTTCCCTTAGGAATCGTCAACTGACGAGGAGCAAACTCCGTATTTCCTTAGTCCCTCAATGTATATCAAGCGGTATGAAAGCCGTCGATTCCGTCTCTCGAATTCTCAATATAGCGTGGTGATCGTGTCTACCAGGGCTTTGAAGGGTGAATAAGGTGACTGGGGGATGAACGTGTCTTTAGTGTTGTGTGAATACAATGACCGGCTATGTTATAACTGCGTGCTTTTTCCTTTAAGATGTAATAAGTATGGTGAAGATGGAGTGTATTATAAAATGGAGCAGCGTGTTGACTGAATGCTGGATAAGCGCGAAGTCGGAAGAGAGAGTATGGAAATTTGACAAATACAATGGGGATTTAGAATCTTATGGGACTTTATTTGACGGCAAATTTATGAGGCAATTCTGCTTGAGGCTGCATCTATAACTTATCATTTTGTTATTAGCAATCTTAATGCTGATGAAAATGGAGTAGGTAGATCCAACAACAGTGATTACGAAAATACTTTCAGGATATTTTCTGCATCATTAAATTATTTGTAGTCCACCGTTTCTCTCTAATCTTGAAGGCTTCTTTTAAGGTGAGATTGGCCTTTGTAGATCACACATTTATCCGAGTCTCCGGCATTGTACGGGAGACTTTGTCTTAAGTAGGCCATTGATGCGTATATATCCCAAACGTATTACTTAAATAATGCCGAAATATTTTTATCTAGGTAAGTGGAACTTCCTTATTTTTATTTCATTAATTTTCAACGGGAACTATTTTTTCGAGTCGAACGTAGATTTCTTTGTCTCCAGGCATCAGAGCCTACATATTTTGGCACATTTCAAATATCTGTTTTTGGGTATCCCAAGGGAAATCATAGGTGGGTTAACAACATGGATTTCGTGTTTGCAAAGTGAAATAGAAAAGAAGGGTAGTGGTTGCTTGCGGTACAATGCTCCGATGATATAGTCTTAATTTATCCATTGCCCTTATATGTATTTATTTCGGATAAAAATAAACCTATGTCTAACCAGAGTCAAAGATACAATTTAGTCAATTTTAAATATCGTCAAATTTAGCGTTGATGCTTTTATATTGTGAAAAATAATATTAGGCATCAGTATCGTGTCGAAGTATTTTTCTGGTTGATTTTGGGCGTGGATTAATTGGGGAAGGGAAGAAGGGGTGTTTTATCAAATTAAATGTGGAAAACATTGTGCATTTGACATTCCTATGTTTTGTTCATTTTCCAACATAATATCGAAGGGATTATCAAAGTAATTGATAGCCTAACATCTTGGAGGCTTCCATTAATACTAAGGAATCCTGTCAACTTTGAATGTGTGTACAGTAGACCCCCGCTTTACGATGGGTTCTACTTACGATGGATTCGACTTACGAGCTGAGCTGATTTTTGCACGCGCTTTTTAAAATTTCAAATTTCTCCGATTTAAAAAAAAATTATTGATAGTGTTTTAAATATTGGTTTAATAATATTTTAAATAATTTTAATCCAGGATGTTTTGTATGCATTGGTTCTGACGCGTACACTGAATGGATTGGCACTGATGCTCATTAAGCCGATTCCTCGTCCGGAAATAATGCCGATTCAACATACGATGGAATTCGCTTTACGATCGGTCCTCCGGAACGGATTAATATCGTAAAGCGAGGGTCTATTGTATACTGATTTTTTTCTATTAATAGATTTGTGTAATAATTTGTATGCGTGTGCTTATTATGGATAAATTGGTAACTCGTATTTCATTGATTTGTATTGTCGGCAATACAATGATATTTTGATGTGTAGCATTGATGCACATGATAATTGGTAAAAATAACTTTTACACTCCACTGGTCAGTTCATAGGCCAATTTATTGCACAGTCCTAATTTCGATGCCTGGTATCACCTTTAGGTGCTCACAGGCCATCATCTTCTTTGCGCACCTGAAGATGATACCAGGCATCGAAATCCGGATTCTGCAACAAGTTGACTTTTGAGCTGACTAGCGGAGTTTAAAACTTGTTTCTACTAATTTACATGGAACTTCGCAAAGTTGAACCGAGTTTTGTGTCATTTATTGATGTACATGAGATTGATTTCGAATTAATTCCATTGCGTGCGCACAGATTTCTTCTAAACGCGCACTAAGACATTCAATAATATTTTCATGGGTTTTATTGAATGTAAAGGAGTCATGCTTGATCAAGTATCCGGAAAAACATATTTAAATGTCATTTTAGCCCAAATTTTCAGAAGGTGAAATATAATTCGTTTCATTTTTATTACTCCCTCTCTGGTGATTTGAACCACGTATGGAATTGACTTAAATAAACTGTATTTCTGGTTTTCTTTTCGACTTACATGAAAAAATCATAATAATGACCCTCGATTACCTACCCACCTACGTTATACCTTTTCCCAATCAATAGCTTAAATTGTTATATATCCTCTATCTTCTACCCTTATGCAAGGTGCATTGTGGGTTTGAGCTGTATTAATGCTCGAGAGTTTTGCCTCAAATCCGGACTCAAAGCGCTTCTTGAGTTCGTAGCTCTTTGGTGCCGCTATCCTCTTTCGTCTCTGGTTGCGTCACATGTCTTTTGGTCTTTCTCTAACTTTGCCGCCTTGCCACTTGACTAATGGTAGCTGTTAAATTGAATGCTTTCCTTATATGCATTTTTTACGCTCGCAGGCTAGAGGCACTTAATTGCCCGATATCTTTTAAGGGCTGTTCAGCCGACTCCATTCCCTCGGCGCAGCTTATTTATGTGCAAGAGGGAGTGTGGATGAGGTCTCCCAGCTGTCAAACTAGTTAGCGTTGTGGCCGGGACTTAATCTCAGTTGATCCGCTGGTTTATGACTCGCCTCTGACGTTGGCGATTATTGCATTGTGCCGGGAGATGACAAGTGTCTTCTTTTACGATCCAGAACTTAGTAGATCGTAAAAAAATGACTACTTTAGGTGAATCACGATACTTTTTTTTAGTATCGTACAAATAATTAATGCGCGATATGCATTGTTGGGAAGATGGTATCGCTCCCTTAGAAAAATACGGAATGAATTATTATGTGGTGCATAACTAATAACTAGTGATTATCTAATTGCATTTTACTCAGATATTTTATAGACTCATGGATACTTATCGTCCAATGCTCGCCGTTTCAATTTATTGAATGCCTTTGAGACTGCGTTTACCTCGTTCTGCTACGAAAATTGTTTAACTTCTGTGTATGAATTACTTAGCTTTCATGCTTTCAATCTGAAAAATAATTTTCATTGCTAGCGTAGCAATTTATATATCCAGAAAAATAATTGTTGAAAAAGAATGAATTTTCGAAGACAACATGGGTGTTTGATTATGCAGTAATTTGTCAAGTTCATTGTTTTTCATTTGATTGTAAAACTTTCCATGAAAGTTATGCCTGAAGTTGTTCGCTACTTGAATTCAAGTTGGTGCAACTCTTGCAAGAAAAATAAAAGCGTAACATTGATCCATCAGAAACCCCCTCTTTAAATTGCGAAATCTTCCTCGTTGCTCGGCGAATTGGTGAAAAACTGATATCGATGTCTGGTGAAATCAGTGCATTTATCGTGTTTGGTGAATGGAACTGGGAAGGGAATGGATAATTCATCGACAGAGGAGACTTGAATGATCTTCCCTACCCCATCGTATGGTATCTTACAGGGAACGGAAGTTTGCAGTACGCGACGTAGTTCTGGAGCAGAGGAGAGAATCTTGGGCAAAGTTGGGGAATGGCTCAATGCGCGATATGAAATAATTAATGTCAGCGTGCTTCTCTTTGATCAGGAGCTGCCGACTCAATCTGCGCACGAAAACGAATGAATATATCGCTGAGCAGCGGCAAATGCGGCTCACGTCTCGGTGTACTATACCTGTAAATGGAGTGAGAGAAATGATGGAAAATAAGCAACTCGCCTGGAGAGGCTATTTTATTAGGGCGTGACAGTTTGGAGGGCAAAAATAAAAATTCGTGATTTTTGTGAATGAGGGGGTCCAAAAATTTGCCTTTTGATGTATATTATCCTAATATAAAAGATTTTTCCTTATTTATAAACATCTACCTTATATTAAAACAATGAATAAACTTGATTTTTCCACAATTTTATTTTCTTTTCACTACCTAGGTTTCGACACTCAGGTCATCATCAGGTGACTATATAAAATTTTAACACACAACACCAACAACATTTACCTTGGTAAATTAGCGCTTGATTATTATAGGTACATATTGAAATTTCCGAAAAAAGGGGACAATTCAATAAAAACTCCAACAAAGTTTGCTCAAAAGTGGTTTAATGACCTAAAACAATTTTATGCATATTTTTTCTTTCTTGTCAAACTCTGAAAACACATTGAAAAAAATGTAAAAAGTTTCAACAAGCAATATTCATCAAATCTTACTTCGATTCATTCCTAGACATCATTCTACTGCTTACTTCCTGGCCTCTAATGAATCCTCTTCGTTTCTCATTAGTGTGCACTTTGCCAGAAGCCTCTGTTACTTGTTTCACACTCCTCTCTATAGATATAGACATGGCCACTTTGGAACTTGAATTGGCTCTTCAACAAACTTTATATTTATGATATTTTGAGTTTACAAGTCATTGGAGGTTCATATACTTTTTCTGACCAGTCTATCAGTTCCAAAAGGGAAGTTGCATTTGGATTTACTGCAGGTGTTATCCTAGGCCGAACAGATAGGTTTCCTGGTGTATCATCATCTTCATTCCTTATTTAAATTATCTTCTGGGCCCCTGTTTTCCTTTCTTCTTGGTTTTTCGAGCATAAAAGTGTCTGATGCACCATTTCACAAAATGCTAACCACGATAAAGGTTGGATTATTGGCAAATCAAGATCTGCTACTGCCTTCTTCTGAGATTTGAGGAGCTTCAATTGATGAAGAATGTGGCGACGTCCTTCCACCCAAGAGAATTTCGATTTGATTTTAAACCAGCAGGGATAGTAACCGCCAACAATGTATTCCACAAGTAGTTTTAACGTCTTCAAGTTGTTGCTTTTAAGGCCATATTTGAAACCCATATGCGACAATTCCTATTTGCAGTTGTTAATATCCGAGAGTGGCTTACAGGACCAATTTCTAATAATTCCAGATCAGTTGGAAGTACACCTATCCTTATGGCCTTAGTCATTCTGTAACCATAAGCCTGATCTGTAGAGAGATCTTTGACAACAGTGTCACTCAATGGAACCAAAGGCTCTGGAAAGGATATTCTGACAAGTGTGGGATTGATTTCAAGTTCTGTTGCAATATCAAGCATGTTGCCTATCGTACCACTCCACTTGCTGTTAGACAAAGTCTTTCCATCCAAATCTGTGATCAAGTGCCGCAAAGGTAGCTCATTAGTATGAAGAGCACAAACCAATAATATGAGTTTACGATTCAGCTTTGCCTCAACCCAATGCATTACTCTTCCTTCCCAACCAGTGTTGAGTCACCTCCTTCCCAACAATCGTTGAGTCACCACCGATAGCCTGCAAACTATTATCAATGCTGTTTTTATTTAAGGAATCCACAAGATGGTTAGCAATAACTTCAGCAGGTTTCCTTTTTGTTAAGTCTTTCTCTGGAGTAAAATGCCAAGATACCTTCCACCTAGCTCACTGCACACAGTGTTATGCTCTTCTTTCACAATACTTGGAAACTGATAACTTGAGTTATATGCTTGCAACAGAACTTTGGTGGAATCATGCGTCCATCGAAGAAGATGCATTCAATATTGCCTATCCGGCATCGAGCATGAAATTCTTTATCAAGTGATTTCATGACTTTTTCCTGTGCCCTTTTTCCTTTATTGTGATCAACCACAAGTCTCCTGTCTCCTTCAGTAATTAATCCAGCATCCAAAAATTCAGCTGTTGTAATGACAGCTGTAGCACGTAGGCTGACACCATACCTAATACTTTGCAGTGCAACATTGCGCAATTGTAATGTATTGTCATGACTTGTACTCGAAGTAGAAGGTACCTACATCAGAATCATCGCATGAAATCTGCAAAGGATCTTCAGATTTTTCAACTCAAACATCAGTTGGCTCTTCATCTTCGTCAGAGAAAAGAACTTCATTTGGTTTTAATGTTAACTCTTTCTTCCTTTTCTGCTAATATTCAGAAATTCTTCTTAAATCATCTTCTTTCCTCTTCTGTTTTTAATTTGTCTTCTAAGCTCAGGTAGATCTGGTAATCCAATTTGATGCTGTCCAACCGATCCAACCTTCTCTCTTTGACTCTTAATAAGCCGGAGTTCTTTGACAGGGATCTTCATATCCTTAGAATAAGAGCAGGAGATGTGCACTTCATGTTTACAGTCAGCACCACCTGGACATGGACCCTCAAATTCTGAACATAGCTTAATCTCACACTTTCAATTGAGTATGTCAAAGAGCTTGTCAAACGTTGCTATGAAAGCCTCTTTCACTTCCAGTTTTCCTCTGCCAAGTGATAAGTATTTGGCCTACTTCCAGTTTTCTTCTATCTTGTTCAGGACTGTGACTGTCGAATTTAAAATTGACAAAACAAAAGTTTGCTAGCTCCCACTTTTCAAGCACTTTTGGATAAATATCCTTTGCAAGAGTGGCTGCTGGGTAATTTCTGACATTCTCTCTTCTCTGCTCTCTTAGTAGAAGCCCATATCTTAGAACATCACTCAGAGTTGGGAGTTCAGAAGGCAGCATTTCTCGACCAGTTCCAATGAAGTTACTCATGTGAGTGGAAGTTGCCAGTCTTGTCTTCCTTTTACTATCCATGGTTCCGAATTTTCAAGACACTCAGCTGCAAATGAGTATTGCTAGTTTAAAAACTTTTACGAGTGGTATCAACATTTTATACAGGTGTTATAGTATAATATAAGTATATTATTAACCTTAAGCAGAAGTACAGAGGGTAATAATGATAAGAAGGAACTTCTTGTGACAAGACAGTTTGCTGCGAATTTCACATGAAACGTGAAAATATCACGAATTTGAAGTAGCTATATACCAAACAACCAATGTAATCGCCAGTTCTTGTAAATATAATTGTGAATAGCTAACCAAAACACAACTTTTTGACCCTCCTCATTTTTGGAAAAAGAAAGTTAAAAAAATTGACCCGCCCTACTATATTATTCGTCTCTAAATTAATGCCCCGGTCATTGCCGAATTTTTTTTCCATCGAGTGCACGTTTCCTCATACGCATTAGTAGTTATTATGAGATAGGAATGAGGAGATGGATCGGAGACCTTGTTTTCATTCTGAGGGAAAAATCCTGGTCTCCTCGGCCAAATCATAAGCCTTTTCAACACATTAGTGATTTAAAACTGAATTTAATTTGTTTGACTAATTTTACACTGCTTCCTCCTTGAGTAGCTTAATAGGTAATGCACATTTCACCAGCAGTTTGGCTATTTTACGTTTGGGGTATATTTCCTAAGGAATCGTTGCTGTGGTGCGGAAACATGAATCGAGACACTCAGGCAGACAGCATTAATGAAATGTGAGAATTAAACCCAGCCTGCACACAAGTTGACCGATGACTCGAGAAATTGAAATCTTCAGGTTGACTTATGCGTGTGCGGTTTTTAGCTCAGTATTTTGGCTAAAAAGACAGTTATTAAGAAAGTGCACTCAGTATCATAGGTAAAAGAATGAAGCTATCTTTTTTAATTAAGCGGTATTTTTTTTGTTCCCTGGGCAAAGAATAAAGTAGTTCTTTTTTATCGTGTTATGTCTGATCCGAGACACATTGGCTCTACGCGTTAGTTCGTTCTACGAGCAATAAAAATGACTATATCTGTATCATGCATTTAAAATACTACCCGTCGGGAAAATAAATCTTTCGGCTATATTATTCGTCTCTAAATTTATATCCTGGTTATTGCCAAAAAATTTTCCCATCGAGTGCATGTTTCATCATACGCGTTAGTAGTTATTATAAGAAAGAAATGATCGTCTGCATACCATACATTCTAGAAAGTATAGGAAGTAATAATATGCGTTCTAGAAAGTATAAGCAGTAATGTTATGCGTCACTTTGTGAAAATGTCTATCACTCATATTGCACAAATTTGAAACCTATACTATTTTTGCCCATATTTTATTGACCGATCTTTGTTTCAAAATAGTATCAAAATGAAGGCAATATTTCAGCATAAGCATGCTCTTTCACACCTATTGGAAGGGAGGAGAAGGTTTGAGAAGGAGGAGTGAAGGGGGAAATAAGGTTTAGTTATAATAAAGGACGGAGGTGGAGTGAGCTGTGAACATGGTTGAATGAGGATTTGCGTCAAAACGTAAGCAAAGAAACTCAGCATTCTGGAATATCGAGTCTACCTACTAGTGGCGAAAATAACACCTGGTTGATATTTTTCACTCCAAATTTATACGATGGTCAATATTGAATGTTTACCAATCATGTGGAACATGTTACCTGATTTTCGAGAGCCCGCGATCCCTCACACACTTGAAACATTGCTCCATGTCGTGGAGAGGTGGCTTTGATCGGGCGTGCTTATGGACTGGAGAGGGTCTCGAGACAAGGGCGCTCTCAATTGCGTGAGGAGAGGCGGAGAGCCCATTAAAGCGGCGTCTCTCGTTCTCTTCGTCTCGACACACGTGCGCGAACGCATCTCTTGCGGTCGTCTCCCCCGTAACTAGCGGCGGCGCGTTAGGGAAAGGAGAGGAGACGGACGACAGTCCAGGGGACGCATGACGAGGGCCGCAAATTAACGCTTTGGTGATGACTCGGTTAAGTCATCCGGGGACATCGGTCCGGAGCGCGCCACCTTTGGCCCGTAACAAGCGGACCTTTTCAGGGGTGGCTCCACAGCCACCGGAGTCCGGGTCTTGTGCGGGGGGGGAGGGGAGGGTGGGACACGCAGGGACATAGTCCCCGCCCCCTTTTCCCTCTCTCGGCACACGACCGATAACCGCCGTCAACACCTCTCGACATTCCCCGGATCCCTTTGGAAGCTCCGTAGGACACGCATCTCTCCCAAAACGCACCTCAAACCCTCTCCGTCGAGCTCTTGTCTTTTTTACGAGAAGATAGACGTCTTGTTAAAAATATAAGCCCTAAACTTTCTACGCTTTGATACATCCACATTAAGTGGACACATGAGACGATTATAAAGTTCTTGGACCATTTCAATCCATTGTTTTTAAGCTAATGAACAAACGATAGATGAGTTGTTCATTGGACTCTTTTTATCAGGACATTCATTCGACAAAATCGGCAACAAAGTTATAGGTAGCATTATATAAGAATAAGAGAAACTCAGTTTACCACAAATGAGTATTTAAATCTTTAATTGCGACCTTTGTTTCAATGGATTTTTTTCATCTTCATGTAACATTGAAACCCATGACGTAATTTAAGTTTAATTTTAATTTGTAGGGATCGGGTTGGTGTGGTGGTTAGAGTACTGGCCTACCACTCGGACGGCCAGGGTTCAAATCCCTGCAGTGACGGATGTTTTTCAGAGGGACCCGATCCCGACTTGAGTGTTTTGTGGAGGGCACTTCAAGTACAGTACTCCGTCTGTCGGATGAGAAGTTAAGCCGAGGTCCCCTTGGCGCCTTTCGTTAAGAGTAGGCTAATGCCGACGCCGGGTTTCCATCCACCCTTCCTCCCTTACCTATCCCCTATGGCGCAAATGATCTTAGCCATCGGTCGCCTCCCCAAATATCCAATCCATTTTATACGTAGATTTCTTATATTATTGTTTATATTTTTAAACTTACAGTTTGTACTTGAGTGGTGTGGCAGTTCACTTTACATACCTACATTAGAGAAATAGTTTATATATCCGTCAGTTGTTATTAGCAACACAGGGTGGTTCCTGCGCTTTCACGTTATTGTCAAGAGGTTTTCATTTTTACCCGTGGTGACGACTCTTTCATGCCTGTTAAAACCTTGAAAATAAAGATTTAAGTTCATCAAAATATTGCTTCGCGTGAAGGAGAAAAGCGTTGGAGCTAAGGGAATATTTCAATTGAAGAGGTAAATACAGACTGACGGTCAAATTTACCTATAATTAATCCTGAATGTGGTTGAGGCACATTATATAGGGGTGAGTGAATTGTTTCTATGACTATTTTTAGCAATGTTGTTCTTACTAACTTTGTTTTATATATAACGCCTATATATAAGACATAATTAATAAGAAAATTAGACCTACTATTTTATTTAAATTCAAAACCAATCATTTATCTGACGAAGATATTGATATCTTGCGAACTCGAACATACTACGGTAGATATGGTATTGAGAATATTATTAGGGAAATAGACTGAAGAACAGACAGCATTAAACTGTCAATTTTCCAGAGTTCTACATGAAGCCATTCTGGCTGCCAATGAGACTTGAAGTAGGTTAGTCAACAGACAGATCATCAGATGATTTTCTCCCTAATGCTTGTTTCTTAATCTGCCACGAAGAACTAGCGCCACGTTTTGCATGACCCCTGCATGACTCTTGCGTCTCGTGTGCGTGGTTGTGATATACATTAAAACAAATACTTTAGGGGCATTGGTTGCATACCTAAAGTGTTGTTCATTTTAGAGAAAGTCACTTGTAAATGATGTTGCATGTTGGTGATAACTCACCCCCTGCCGAGCACCCTTGCGGTGACTTGTAAGGTAATTGTAGATTTAGATGCTGAAGAGCGTGGAAATTGGTCGTGGTTGCTGATATAAAGGTGGAATATTGGAAGATCTTTTACATTTTCTCACATAGCGTTGAAATCTCACATTTCGTGGCCTGAGTCTACTGAATTTTCGTAGATATGGTAATTATTTGCTAAAACCATGGCCTATAATAATTTGGAATGGTGGGTTAGCCAGCGATGTATCATAAAAAAAAACGTGGTGAATGCTTCGGTTTTCCTCGGTGCTCACCTCCTCTTCCTGGGTATCTGCGTAAGTACGTTTGTATCCTCCCCATCCCTTCCTGTTCCACCGCGCCCGCCTTAAACCCTCCAACCTTCCCCATATACGGTCGCCATCTGGGCGAGCAATACCAGCAGTGTCGGCGAGGACGCATTCCTCCGATACTCCCCACCCCTCTCTGTTGGCAACCGAAGCATCACATCCTCCCCCTGTCCTCATAGCGATGTTCCACCCTCCCACCCACCCTCGATTGTGTGGGACCCCAGCCTCCTCACCCTTTCACTTCTCCCGTTCTACAATGCCGGTCCCTCCCCCTTGTATTGGTAGGCGGGGGGTAAAGTAACGGCTTTATCCCCCCTTTACTTTTCCCTCCCCCCTTGGATCCTCAATACCACCGTCGTGGTTCCGCATCATCGCTCCACGACCCGTCAACCCCCTGTGTGCCCTTACTACAGCCGAACTCTTATCCCCCCCTCCCCCACAGATGTCCATGCCTTCCATCTGCCCGAACGCTTCTGTCGGAATACCATCCCCTTACCCTCTAAAAGGCGTCCCCTTCATCCCTGTTCAAGCGTCTCCAGGTGGGAATATTTTCCCTTCAGTAACCGGGAGTGAGGAACGTTAATAATGTTTAAATACTATTAGGATTTTTTAAGTAATCCTTGTCTGGTATCAGTCATTCAATTGTCGTTCAATCCCAAGATTGGTAAGCTACAGCCCTCTATCCTTCCCTCTCTAATGCAAGTTTGCTCAATTCCTGGTAGCTCTTCTCATGTACCTTCTTTACTTGTCCAACGTATATATCCCTTGGTCTTCCTTTTATGACTCTTTCCTCTATTTTTCCTTCAGTTGCATTCTTCGCAAACCCGTTGTGCCATACATATGGGGCTTCTAATTTGTATCATGCTCCATGGGGTCCTTACCTCTTCTCTTTAGTAAACGGGGCAGGAATCACATCTGAAGCCTATGTTGTAAAATAGCAAGTTTTCAGTCTCTTCCTTAAATTACCTTGAGAAACCTCGATACCTAGGGAATTACGTCACAGAATGGCACCGTGCATAGCATTACGGAGTATTAAATCGTGAATTTGGACCCATTTTTCGTAGTTAGACGCGATAATTTCCTTTGTGGAAGATTTTAAGCCTGAATCATTTGATCCTTCGTGTTTAAACAATACATGTAAAGCATAAAATCCATACCGTGCGGTAAAGTAGCCGAAGTGCTGCTTTTGACCGCGTTACTTTTCAAATCTTTAACTTTTGAATCTTTAATTGAAACTTTATTTTTAAAGCCCTCGGTGGACGCACACATCTTTGTTTTATTTATTTGAATCCTTGAAGAATTATTTTTTCTTCTACAATTATCAATTATGAGAAAAAATTTGATGGCCTCATTATCGCGATTTTTTTCTCCGGAATCTACCGATAGCTGTGCAAGATGGATTAGGCTGGTGAATGGTGTATTGGATTTCGTTGCCGAAGGTGTTGTTTCGAATCCCAGCTATTGGGCCGATTTTTAGTGGAATCCCAATTATTACTTGTTGGCCACGTTTAGAGGACTTATCCTCCTATTAACTGCGAGGTCTAGACATGAACATGACAACTAAAGCCATTTTAGCTTTAGTCAAGCGGCATTGCAATGTCGAAGAGTCTTATAATTAATGGCGATTATGGAGAATCGGTGCTGCTACGCTCTTTCTAAGAATTTGCAACTTTGACTTTTTACTCTTCAATTGTATCGTATAAATTAATATTTTCTATGATTAAGTTTCTTAGACTTTATTACAATATGCCTATATTATTTCATTTTAGCTGATTTGAGAGTTCGGTAGAGAGTTATTCAAGTGTTAAACTCCGTCCGTGGGATATCAGTTCGTCATAGACACACTACGTTGGGAAGCACCGGGAGAACTACGGTATGACGGACAGAGCTGTTGTATTAGCCTTCACCAGATAGGAATTTTGGCGTATTACACAGAATAATATGCCAAAGTTTCTGTGAAGTAGATCGTGAGCATGAAAGAGGAAACTTTACCGCCGAACCCACATGCTTATGGTGTTATTTTAGAAGCTTAGGGACTGTTATAGCTGCCCAGAATAAATATATTGTGAGAGGCTGCCTGTTTCGTTGAATTCCTGGTATAAGCTTTGTTATTTAATATTCTTAATAGCACTTCTTAATCCTCTCTCTCAATCCAACTAAAATAAAAAAAGATTTTATATCTCTAATCAAGCAGGCATAAATTATCGTAATTCGTCAGTTCCTAAATGTATTGCAGCTTGAAGAGTAATGAAAATATTCTATCGTGAATTGTTATTCCTTGCATCACACACTTTAAGTGGCTTGCAGGATGAATATAGATCAACATCCATTTTACTGCCTCTGGTCCACGTCCCTCCTTAAACGATATTCCGTTGGTATTCCATTCCCCTGCAAACCGACTATCCCCCGTCTTCCATCAACCCACGGAGTTCAGCCTCCCCTCGCTCGGATAAAATGAATATAAGGCACCCTTCGTCCCACCCTGCCACACACACCACCCCATTGGCCTTTTGTAGAGGAGACAGGGCATTTTTAAGCGATTTCGAATTTGATATCCTCGTTTATTGTCCATAAACGTGCTATGGTGCATCGGCATGAGGAGGGAGTGGAACCTTCCCCATTATTTTTCCTCGAATTTTATTGCGCATTCAACGCTTTGTTTTATTTTGTCATCCTCCTGCTGGATATTAAAAGTGTATGACATATGAGGTAGGTAGGTAGGTTCGTTGCAGCACTTGAAAGTATGAGCGCCAGTTGGAATGGGTCGCTTTTTTCGCTGCAGACGAGATGTGCGCCTTCTGTCCGGGGGTAAACTTTGTATTTGTGCGCAAATAGCGGTCAGAACGACGTGGCTGTGCCATCTGTCTGTGAACTGTGCTGTAATTCGTTCTCTCTATTGGCCGTATTTGAGTTATGGAAATATTTGTTATAGCAATCGTAATTATACTCTCGGCAAAGGTGTTTGAATTAAATGAAAGTGAAAATATTTTCATTGCTTATTGGCGAATAAAGAAGAGAAGTGGGTGGTGAGAATGCATGTGAACTGTAGACGTAGGCTGTAGGCTTGTAAATGTTCTTGTCGTTCGGAATGATTAGGAAATTGGTTCATAGTAGTGGACCTGTTTAAAGAAGTAGGTATGAAAAATTCTGTGGAACGCAACTTTTTAAATGTTACTGTTTCCCAATTATGCAGTAGAATTCCATAAAGTTTCAGATTTAACTCTCGCTTTTGGCGTTCTAGAGTGGTGCAGTCTTGCTGATCTTAAACCATTATAAAAGTTTGAAAATATCGCATGAATGGTTTACCCATCATTGGTGCGCAAAAAGAAGATATGAACACTTTTGGTTCTCTTTATATCGTGGTTTTCCTTATTTTTAATCCGGAAATCGTTATTTTTATATTCAAATTACCTCCAAGCGCAATATGTCGTATTAACTTTAACTTTTTCCAATTATCGGTTATAATTAATCACCGAGAGTGACTAAAATGAAAGCAGTCTAGCAAAAAAGCCATAACATAGATATTTTGACATTTAACTGAGTCTGGCGTCCTGGTTAAATTACTCAGGGTGAGTCTGATAATGTTTATTCCTTGAATGTTATATACCTGGATATCCGGTCCGCGCGCTCTGATTAAACCCGGGTGAGCCACGTAAGCGTGGGTAGTCGAGAAATGCCCCATAACCCATGTACCCGTTCAAATTCCGAAAATCTGGGTATGTGAATGGAATTAAATATTAGATAGTCGTTATTCTTATCGTGTACCCGGGAGCCCACCTACTTTAAGAGTTGGTACACAAGGTTTTCTTCGTTCTAGAAGTAAAATCGGCCCCGGTGGCGGCGGGGTAAAGTCCTCGCCTGCCAACCATAGGGTCGCGGGTTCGAGTCCCGCCTGGGTAAAATATTTTCTGCCCAGGAATTGGGTGTCTGTGTTTCGTACGTTGTTACTGTTATTCACCCGACGTAAATTGGCCCATTGTGCTGTATTCGGGGTAGTGAAGATTTAAAAAAAAAAATAATAATAAATAAATAAAATAAATTTACTAATCTTCCTTGGAAGGCATGATTTTTCCATTTTAAGTTCATTCAAACGCAATAAGTTCACTTTTGTTATGTACAATTCCGTTGACATTTACGGAATTTCCTTAACTATATCTTATTAAGAGGTAAATTGAACTATGATGCACCGTTCAGATTTTTGGAACTTGGATATGTCTTTGTGGCTTTCTCGGTTTATGAGAAGAATTCCCCTTGTTAACTCACGAATCGTATAAAATCTTCATAGGCGTCGTAATTTTATAAAAACTAATGCTCTCTTAAAAGAATAATTGACAGCAAATGCGAAATAAACTAACATTTTCACGCTCAACGGTGTAGTTACCTCCTTCCTTCGAGTCATCTTTCTATAGAGATCAAGAATTCAGTTATGGAAAATAATATAATAGTTTTGGAAACTGCCATCCTAACTTCTTTTTCGGAAAGATGTGGATATAGTGGAAGCATTTCGGATAGTTATAAGGAGAGAGATGGAAGAAATGAACGGAATAAAGAATAAGACCGAGAAAATATAATGGAGAAAGTGGCGGATGAAAAGAAGTTCCTTGGGGAAATTCGAAGTTGTCAGAAAGGCGAAGAGAGACGGTGGAATTCGGAAGGCTGTGCTAGAAAGGATGGAGCTGTAGATGAAAAAAATGGAGACGAATTTTTACCCAGAGGGCCTGAAGGGTGTGAGAAATTGGAGTACTGTATGTGATGGATAGAGAAATTCAGGTGTTAATGTTATTGCGAAATATTTCACTAATTTATGATTATGATATGTCACCATTCCATGCACCAGCCTTTATACCGTCGACCTCCTTCACTAGTGACGATAGAGGACATTTATTTAGACTCGAACGGAAAGGTTGAGATGTATAAATACATATGTAATGGACGTAATGGGAAGATTTTCTTCGAGATTCGATTTATCCCCTTGAAATCGAATGCATTTACAGGAATGGCTCTTTGCGGGTTAACCTCGTATATTTTGAATCATCCTTTCAACCTGTCTTAATCACCATGATTAACTGACTGTAAATGCATATTTCAAATCACTATTAGGGACGGAAAGATGGCGGAAAACCCATCGAGTTAAAGACAATAAAATTCTTCAGATACAGATATATGCTCAAAAAAGACTGGTTAACTAATGTGTCGATTTTATGATGGCTCGATATACTGATCGATCGATCGATCGATCGACTGGTGATATAATTGTGAATCAGATTCATACCCTTACATTGGATGGAGGTTATTGTATTACCAGCGGAAATCATAGTTTTTTTGTTTGCTGAGAGTTAGGAATTGGATCTGCCTTGATCTGCAAAACGCTTACATCAACTAAAAAGAATATTTATGGAACAAAAGTAAAATAAGCCTAGCGTTTGAGATCTAGATGTGGAAGAGGATAGAGAATGTGCTATGAATGAAAGGGAAGCGAGCTAGGAAGTGCTTTTCGTGGCGTAGATTGAGAGAATGCTGCTGGAGGAGATTAGGAAGCACAATAGGCGGATACTATGGGCGAGGTAATGCTGTTGACCTCGAGGGAGGCAGAAGCTTTTGATATGCGGGGAAAAAAATATAGGAGTGTGCTCTTTGAATGGGTTTTAGAGAGTGGTAGGTCAAATGCCTAAGGAGAGAGGGAAATTGTGTAAGCTAGTGAAGTGCGTGAAGATGTAATGCAGTAGGAGGTATTGGGCCAAGAGATGCTGAAGGATGCTATGCAGGAGATGATGTTGGGTGAGTAGGAAAAATGGTAAGAGAATAGCCATGGTGAATGATAACTGAATACAGTAAACTCGTGTCCCGATCTTAAGAAAGAAAATTAAATATAGAAAAATGGCTACTGTTGTAAAACTCTGTTGTGGTAATTTTATTTTCATGAGCCTACCTTATAGATTGGACACACCCTGAGGCACAGTGGGTTTGTGAAGAACATAATTGAAGGAAAAATAGAGGGAAAAGTCCTCAGAGGAATACCCATGAATTAGTTCATGGACCAAATAAAGAGGAAAGTACACAGGAAGAGATACAGGAGGCAAAGGAACTAGCATTAGATAGGGAAGGGTGGAGGGCTGCATTCAAACAGTCTTAGGACTGAACCACCGATGAGAGAAGCCTACCGTATTTATTAGATCATCATCATCTGGTGTTCTGCCTATTTATTAGATGTCCTATAATAATTAACAAAATAGCTGGAGAAGAGGTTAAGGACAAGCAAAACAAGTTTTAGATATTCAAGCCGTCATGAGCTTCCCACATTATCTTATATATGTATAACAGACGTAAGCCCAGCAGTAGAAAGGAACAATGTGCGGAACGAAACAGCCCACCACTGTCTAGGATTAATCGAATTTTTATCTTCATCCAAACTTAGCTTTTGGTGGACCATCTTTGGAAATAATAATTATCTACAGATGGAGCCCATTGTTTTCCCTCCTTACCCCCTTAGAGAGACAGATGTCCTCGTTCCCAAATGAGCGCATAGAATCAAGAAGCGACTCTCTCACATCCCAGGCAACTGCAGCGGCAGCGAATATATGTAGCGTATATCACCCACTGCACTCCGTCGGAACAGTGCTTCCAGCGAGCACCCCTCCGTAATCTCGCCCTCCACTCTTGACGCCTCTCACGCCCAACTCCCGGACCGACTCTTAAATGCCCTCCCATCTCCCCCGGCATCGTAACTTGCATAATACTCGCCTCGTGACTCCCACGGCCGAACGCGAGAAGTTAATTCCCCTCACACATACACAGGCATAGAGAGACACCCACGCTCGCCCACTTGGTTCTGAACCTATTCTCCGTTCGACGACTGCTAACGATCGGCGTAAGTGTGCTCGATTCTCGCGTCTCTCTATCCCCAGAGGCCTCATTACCAGGGGACGAGGGGAATCTCTCTTCTTATACTTCTCCCTTCCTTCCTACGCCAAGCGCAAGCTTCCGTGTCCTTTATTTTCATCCGCACACACTCTACTGCTTCTGCTGTTGTATGTATGTTCCATGTCCGGGGGGAGTTTTCCCTACCCTCTCTCTATATCCCTCTATTTGGTCCTTCTCCATGAAGTTTGCCCACCCTTTTTCCAAAAGGGTTCGCTGAAACCCTGTTGCGGGGCGTGTTTTTTCTACCCTCCGGTGCCAGCTCAAGGGGGGTAGTTCCACAGGGACCTCTCCTACCGCCGCCCCTTTTAAAACCCCTTAATTTCCATCCCTTCAATTTCTCCACCCTCTACGCCTCTCCAGTGCACCCCGCCCCCTTTTATTATTATCTTTTGGGATCCCTTAAATGCACCCCTCCTGTATTTATGCCCCACCATACATCCCTCCCTCGCTTCTTTCCAATCCGCTGAATTGTAGTATGCGCGCCGCAGTTATTCCGCTCGTCCACTCTCCCCTCCATTCTACTTAAACTGCGTCGTCCTTTTGCGTCTCCGCTTCACCCCGTATTTAGGCTGTACGGTATTTTGCCGTGTGAAATATTCATGCGACTTTGATATTTCTGAGGGTCCATATCCATAACGATGTTATATTTTCACATGCTAAAACACTACTCTATATCTATGTGTAGTCGATTGGATATACTCGATTCGTCATGTCTAGTCTTCATGCAAGTATTATCGATAGGAAATAATGCGAAAATTGCTTTTTTCACGTGCAGTCGATTATACAGAATTTTGAGAACTGTCCCCAAATGTATTTTCATGCTGCATCCGTCATACTGCGATATTACACTTCGCTTCATCATGGCCGGCAAACCGGCTTAGTGAGATGTCTATGCGATGGTGTTCCTCACAATACCTTATGCTATATCATGCTACGTGCAATGTCATGCCAAATGGGAAGTCACCTGATATGTGATCATCATCAACACTCAACTACTCAAGATCAGTCCGGTATTTGTTGTAACGTGTTGTGTTAGGTTATCGCCCTATTTTTCTTGTCTACTGTTAAACTTCATTTCTTCCTTGATCTTTGTTGGACTTCTTCACAAGTGATTTCGATCTATGATATTATATCATAGGCGATATGATACAATCTCGTGTGGAATGATGCACCCACCATGTTATAAGACAATCGTTCGATCGCATGTAATGTAAGAAGTGTTATTAGTAATTCCTATCGTTCAGTGTGTGTTTTTATCCGATGTTCAGTTTGCATTGCAACGGAATGTAGCCCCATCATGATACATATTACACTTGTATTTCATCGTTTTCGTGTCCTCATCGTTTACCTTAGCGTAAAATACTTTATTAAAATGCCATGGTTTGACAATGTCCATAGCCAACGGAATCCAGGTCGCAGGTTAAAAGTTTTAACCTGCGACGTAACTATTTAACTTAACTTGTTTAACTTAAAACACTTCATTCCTTGGCACCGTGTATTTGTATCATTTAGAAAATGAGGGCACATTCCCACAAAGTTTTGCAAGGCATACATGACTTGCGCAGAGCTATATATACTTTTGTGATATTCTCTCTTGCCTGTACCAATAGCAAACCTTCCCTCATTTTAATTCTTTAATTATTTTGCTCATGCTCATTTTTTAAAAATTGAGCTCTCAGGGAATTGTTTCATAACCAGCACAGTTCTTTCCCAGCTTTAATTCCGTGCTTGAATTTAGCGTCCTATTTTTTTCAACGCACCCATCTGATAGGGAAACTATTGATTCCCTGGCATCTGTTGGTTAATGCATGTAAATTTGCTTTATTTGTGTTTTTTGTTTTTTTTGTAATTTTTAAAATAAATTTACATCGCTCATTTTAATTCTAGGTGGCAGCGATTATATTTATATCAACATCTGTTGGTCTAACATATTGTTCAACTCCATTAGATTCCTCGTCCTTATTTTCTTCCATGGGGTCCTAAAATGGTCAAATTTTACGTATACTTTTCTGTTTGAGGTGATATTAAGTACTTATTCCAGGTTTGGTCAGTTCGATCTTGCTATAGTAATTATTTTGCTTCTATGTATATTTGAATCTCAGATTTCCTTACAGCACGATCTATATATTAATTTATGATTTGTTCGCCGTCATTTTCTATTCGTTTTATACACCAATCACGTTGACTGTGAGCAATTTGCCGACCTCGTAACTCACAGGTTGTTGGTTCATATCTCGTATCGGGAATAAATGCGTAGTTATTTTAGAGTATTTATTTGCGTAATGGCCTGTGTCGTTAAAAAGCCTATGGTTAGGTAGTTTACTCGATTTTAGTTAAAGCAAAATGTTAAAGTGGATATTGTAGTTTTTTGTTGTGATAATCTCCACAATTGTTAGTATCTAAGTAGAGAGAGAATTCAGTTGTAACATAGTTTAAATCCGGGATTTTAAGAGTTTGACTCTGAATTATTTGGTTGGTATACGCTTGGTATGTATAATTTTTATTTTTTCAACCATGGCAGTTTTTTTATACTGGTATGGAGGAACGAAAGAACAAAAGCTCCAATTTTCCACTGAGAAATGTGGAATATTCATTTTAACCTATATCCATCTTCATAGTATGATTATATACAACATCGGAACCACTCGCATTATGTATTTCTGAGTAGGAAACTTCAAAGAGATCATCTTTCTAAACGAAGCTTGAACGTGCAAAAAAGGGGAGAAAATGGAAAGAATGAAATATGAAGAATGAAAAAAATTCCCTTAATATTATAACCTTATTTTATGTCGAACCTAACTTTATTCCACTGAGGAGGTTCATTTATACCATTGACTCATCACTCACTTAGATATCCTCTTTCTAGCCTCCTTCTCCTCTTCCTGCCAATCTCTCTTTATCCTTCTTTTCTCTGCATTCTCTTTTATATTTTAACTTATTCTCCTGTCATTTCCTCGCTCTCTCACACCTTTTTAACGTCTTTCTCTCCGACTCTTGTTGTTTCACCCCACGCCTTCTTCTCTCTATTTTCATCCCTTAAACTTTATACGCCTCTTACCCCTCATTTCCCGTTCACAATAACCCCACTCCGTACCCTTGCGTAAAAAAAACTCGTTCCACTACTGCACGTTCCCCCTCTGTCTTTTCTCCTTTCTTTCCTTTTCCCCTCCGAAAAACAGTCCTCATGTAGCCCTTCCCACAGAAACCGACGCCTGTCCATAAAGAATGGCGTGGAGTGAGGGAAAAAAAACTTGTGCGAGTTTTGGGAGTGGTTGGCAGGGCGTGTGTGTGTGCGCAAGGGTGAGAAACAGCGGGAGACAATAGGGTCCAAAAAGTGGGAAGAGAGGGGATTTTGGTGATGATTTTTTTGGTGGTGGGATAGTAGGGGAGGGTTCAGTAGGGGACGTGAGTGGAGTAGTCTCATGAGATGTTAATATTTCAATAACACATCACAATTTATTATTATTTACTTTTAACGAGGAAGATAGTTTATCACGGATTATAATGCAGTCGAGAATGTTTATATCTTAGTTTTTTTAATCGATGTTCATTTTTCTAAATAACTCGGTCATCACCTTAACCTTTTGGAGATGCCGTGGAAAAGGTTCATTTATGTACCAAGTCCAAGAATGTCGAACCATATATTATTGCAGAAAAATTCTGAACTATTGTCCACCTGGAAAAAGGTGTTACATTTACCGAAAAAGGGGCCGAAAATGAAGCTTCCAACATAAAGTAGAATAGGACATAGCTTTGCATCACATCTCTACTCATATGGAATCACATCATATTTCGATACATCCCGGATATTTCCGACGACAATTATCGCTTTTCGATAGCTCTCTTTATGTTGAATATCGCTGTCAATCGCAATATCGTTCGTTCTTGGTATGGGGATGCATTATTTGAGCTTGGAGACTGCTGGGATTTACGAAGGCAAGTCTGTAAGAGAGGCGGTCACATGGAGATGGAAGTTGAGGGGGGTTGATGGTAAATGGTTGAAAAGGGTTCTTTTTTCCATCGCTTCACTTTTTTTTCTTGTTCCTTCGTTCGCACTGTTACTCCTTCGCATCCTTTCTTGCGTGTATAGGGAGCGGGACTGTGTGGATTAGTGTATGCGTTCCGTTAGGGGGAAGCGGGGGTTAAGCCAAGCGTGATACAAGGGTAAGAGTAGAAGGCGGGGCGTGTCTGAGCTGTTGTCTACTCCCAGTGGTGGATCAAGTAAATTCCCCAGGAGAGGGCGGTTCTGGATAATTTAGGCGCAGTGATCATGAAAAAAAATATTTCGCTCAATAATCCCGTTCAGACGTTGAGATTTCTCTCTGGGGACATGTAATTATTAGACAAAGGAGTAGACAGATGTTGATGACAGCCGTAAACTGTTCAATTAATTCCAGTTTCTTCTTGCTAAAATTAAATTTGGTGATTTAACTCTTTGCTGTGAGATGAAAACAGACAGAATGAGATTGTTGACATGCAAGGTTAGCCTACTAGAGAGCAGTCATCCACAGGCAAAGGAATATTAAGTTTCTTAGGTGCAGAATATGATTCAATATCATGCTGTTTTTTTCCATTTCCAATAGACCCCATGGAAACCGAATGAAATTGAAACAAGCAGTGATTCTGCTCAGAAAGCTGAATTATTAGTTTGATGTATTAATGTGTGACCTTCGCTCAGAAATTGACTTTTTGGGCCATGATTGTTGATATTTCCTTTTTTGACTTTTGCTATTGATTGTTGATTTTTAAAATTGTTCTCGATAGTTCATTATGCTTCATCACGTTAATAATATCATGCAAGTTGTCTATCCTCCTTTGCCGTCTTTTTGTCTTCCTTAGAGTTCAACATGCCAAGTGGCTTGAGAATATCCCATCTTTTTTACACACACTACATAATCCAATTATTCAGGTTTCAATTTACGCACTACCTTACATGCCGCCTCGATATCAGACGGCAGGGAGTGTGAAGATACTCAGAAGCAAAAGGAACGAAAGAGAATGATGAATTGAAACAGGGAAGAATCGATATACAGAGTCTTCTTTGATGTATCACTGAATCGCTGTTTTCTCTTCTTCTTGTCTCTAATAACTCGCGAGAAGAATGTATTCTTATATATGTTTGTAGTTACAACTAATCTCTGCATTTACATTAAATTTACATATCTAATTCTACCTAGTTTGTTTTCTTATATATGTTTGCATTCACAACACATCTCTACATTTACATTAAATTTACATATCTAATTCTGCCTAATTTGTTTCTGGTTCTGCCAATATTGTATTTTATTTGATCAGCTGAAGTTTATGTGAAACAGTTCATTCAATTATACTCATCATTGAATTTGTATTTCGGAGTTAAATGTAATCTTGCCCTAGCAAGACTGTTTTACCGCTAAAAATTTCACTTAGACGCTCAATATCTTCTTCATACTGATACCGAAAGATGTTTTGTAAGGAAGCAAGCGGTGGACAAGGTAGATGCGGGAGATGTTTAGGCATATTGGATGAGATAGTTGTAATGTGCCTATATCATTAACTGGCGGGTGAAACTGAAAGAAGAAATAGTGTAGCGAGGGGAATAAAATTGTACTTCATCTCCTGACGTTGATTTTTATCAATTATTTGCCATAATATGGGATTAGCCCAAAAATAAAACGGTCTTTAATGCAATATACTCTCCACCAAGTATTTAGCATATTCTCCACCAAGTATTTAGGAAGAAGGCTATTTAATTTCTCCTTTAATTGAGATTTTTATCTTTCTTTTGAAATAACTTTTCTTGTGTGATTGTACACTTAAGAATCATCTTTAATGTTCAATTAATGTACAATCTTTGCTATATTAAATTCTAATGCGCGTTGAAACGACTGCGTAGACAAATAATTCCCAATAGTATCTTTTTAGTGAAAGGTAGCTACTGGGATTTTGTGCAAATGTTACTTTTAAATGTATCTTTAGGATAAAAGCATACGATGTTCAGAATCCCAGGGTCAGTTTCAGATACTTTGCATATCGTTGCGCTTTGCCGTGGATGCATCTAATTTCAGTTCACGTTATTTCCCTTTGATCTGGTGTCCTAAGGGACCTTCAAATTCCAATAATTCTAATCTAGGCTAGGAATAGGGAGTGAAAATGCGTTGACGAATAATTTTCATAAAGGTCATTGCTGTTTAAAACAAGAAAAATCATACTTACACTAAACGCGCTAAAATTAACCTATTTATTGCATCAAGCTTTAGTCGAATACGGCGGTAATATATTAAAAGGTGGGTTGAGTTTTAAGTGAACTCGGAAATAAAAGCAATTATGATCACTGAAAAAACATAACCAATATCTTTTTTCCTAAGGTCGTCAGACGTCTACGCTTAAATGTATTATTTGTCCATTCCATAGCGCGTGTGCTTCACTACAGGTACTTCAATAATAGCAAAATAAATAAAAGGAAATGAATTTAAGGCTTCAAGTGATCAGCGATGAATAGACTTTACATTCTCATTTTAACGATATCATGTACACTTTGAGGATATCTGACCTCGACATAGAGGGAAAAGACGATGTTTACTATTGCCACTTCAAACATTTTGATTAAGTTCTCGTTCTCACTGAGTCGCAACTGTCAACTATTAGCCCGCAACAATTAGGACGAAATATGTAGATTCATATTTGTATCGTAGTACTTTTGTTTTCCAAAAGGATTTTTCTAGTAATTGGACTGATTTGACATGTACTCCATTGATTCTTTGAATAGGTGCCTTGGTTGCTGAGCTTAAATTCCTTTTTTCTACTTTGCTCATCAGATTGCATTTCCAGGGCCGGTTGAGATACTTCATATGTTTATCTATGTCTAACCTCGGATGCGTCTTCTCTTTCACTACAGCCAATGCGTACTGTGATGAATCGAGCGTCGAGCAGTCTATGTCTCTTCTCCGTTCCATCCTTCCTCCCTGCATTCTATCCCGCATCCTTCTTTCTCGCCTCATTTCCCCCCCGCTCAGCGCCGCTCCCCTGCCTCAGCCGCAGTCCCTGTCTCTCTATTATCGCCCTATCCCCTTCTCTCCCCCTAAAAAAGTCCCTGCTATCATTCACTCTCCCCTCCCTTTTCTATACGTCTCCTCCGATTTCCGTCTCTCCGCTGCAATTTTTCTCTCTCTCTGTCTCTCTGGCGTGAGAGCGACGCATCACCTCATCCTCCTGTTTCGAAGTGAAAGCCTTAATTCCATGTATTTTTTATGTGGGTAGCGCCGAAGGATCGGTTCTGAGGGTAAGGGGGAAGGGAAAGCGGAGAGATGGTAAAGGAGTCTCCTCTGCTGACGGGGCCCGTGTGAAAACAGCCCGAAGAGCCGATCCCCACAAGCGCGACGGAAATCCGTCGAAATTCACGCCAGACTGGTGGGATAACTGTGGTGTTACAACTTTGAGGGATAGATATTCGTTCCGCCAGGTCTCGGTTTCGTGCATCTTCCACACGCACGCTTTTCTACTGCAATGGACTACATCAAAGAAACAGGTGCGCTTCTTACTTAACGATATGTGTGAAAGATCGTACAAATTCTACCAGTCCTCCAGCTTTCTACCTCTGCACTGAGTAATATATTTAAGGGATACAACGTACCCACTTTTAAATGTGTCGAACGAACAGGTATTGTCCACATTTTAATCCATGTCATCGTCTTATTCTCACCTCTTCCGATCCATCTCTAAATAAATACACTCATTATTCGAGTAAATGAGAAACTATTCATCTGCTCATGTATGCCAATATATTTTTAGAGCTAATTCAAAAACATTGATATTTTGACCGTTTTGTGGTGAGCATGGCCTAGTCTAATCTGTCACACTACAGGTGTGACTAGAAGTCCAATTATGGTTGGTCTTTAAATGATTATTTTTCAAGCTATTCATGAATGAATACCGCCATATATTCAGCTCTGCTTGACTGTCTTATGCTGAAGCGCTATGTGCTTTTCATTGTCAAAGAGTAAATCTATATAATACGAATAGAGATGTTGTATTTAATTTGAATTTAATAGTTATTGTTCATCTATTCAATTTTAGAATCGTATAACGAATTATTGCTTTTGGTTGTGATTTTTCGGAGAATAATGGCGCTCTTCTATTCGAAACTTGTCACTTGATATACAGACATTACCTTAATATTAGTATAAGTTTCATGCAACGTGCGAGTTAACTTTTAAAGTAAGTATATATAATGCTTAATTTCCTTATTTAAACCTAGGCTCAATCCCGTCGCTTGAGCATTTGTATCCATTAATTATCATCGCATTTCTCATCCGCTAATCCTGCTGCGGTTTGGTGTAACCTTAAATTGTAGGTCTATTTGTTCATCAGAGTGCAAGCAACAGTTGTCCAGCGTAGGTGGTGATTAACTGGGCTTGGCGTTGCTTGGATACCAAAAACTATGCTCCCTCTGATGTATATACTAGTAGGGAAATCATTCTCTTTTTTTTCTTAAAATATGTGTATTTTTAATCTCCATTTCCGTATGACATATCCTTCGGGAAATCGGCATCTCTTTTAGTGGTTGGATAAAAAAATTAGACAATCTTATATGCATATTCCAAACAAGTTTATTATCTGACGACGTTATTCTTGATATCGCAGTCATAACTGAAAATCGCGATGATCATCCAAGGTCACTAATCGTAATGGGCCAAGTTTTCCAGGAATACAACATGAAAAAAAGTAAGACGTAGACCAAAATCCTAGTATGCGGAAGAGAGAAGCTGAATGGAGAAGTCACCCAGAGAGGGGAGAAACTAGAGCAAGTGGATTCCTTCACCTATCTCGGAAGCATCATCACGTGGGACGGAAGAAGTTCCTGTAACGAACTTCAAGCAAAGAATAGCCCAAGGTCAGAAGGTGTTCATGGGGAAAAGACAACTGCTGCGCTCAAATAAGATAGAACGGCACACCAGGAAACAGCATGTGAAAACACTCGTGTGGAGCGGGGCACTCTACGGATCGGAAGTATAGGCTATTGGAAAAACTGACCAGAAAAGAATAGAAGCCTTCGAAACCTGATGCTGGATAAAAGGAGGAGGATGCTGGATGCTGAAGATAAAATGGACGGACAAAATAAGAAATGATGAAATGTACAGAAGAGTAGAAGAGAAATGGACCATATGAAACACCATCCAGAAAAGAGGAACCAGATGAATCGGACACACGCTGAGGAAAAATATGATAGATTTGTGAAGAACATTATTGAAGGCAAAATAGAGGGAAAAGCCCCCAAAGGAAGACCCAGGAATAAGTCCACGGACCAAATAAAGAGAAAAGTACATAGGAAGAGATACCAGTAGGTAAAAGAACTATCATTAGATAGGTAAAGGTGGAGGGCTGCAGTCAACTAATCCTAGGATTGAACGACCCCTGAAGAAGATTACGTTATTCTCTATTATATCTCTTAGGGTAGCTATGTTAGGCTAGCATCTAACGAACTTCAACTTACTACGGTAGATCATATCATGAGAATTAAATTAGGGATATAGATAGCATAACAGACTGGTTTAAAATGTCGTATTTCCCACAATCGATAAGGTCTGCCAACGAGACAAATATGGGGTACTAACAGAATACGGGCTAACATAAGGGCTGCAAGTGAAACCATGATGGCTGCCAATGAGACTTTAAAGTAGGTTGGTCGACAGCTTATGTAGCTGACTTCCTCCCTGATGCTAGTTTTTCAATCTACAACGAATTGCTTACATTGTTTCTCATAACCCTGCATTACTCTTGAATTTTGTTTATGCCGTTGCAATATACATTAATACAAATGGTTTTATAGCTGGTAGCATATCTATAGACTAGTGCATGTAGGTGTAAGTTACTGGGTCGTTATAGCGCCCAAGCTACACATTATTCAGGAGGATTGCGAGGTAATATGTAGATGTTGGTTTGTATCGCAGTAATTTTGTTTTTCACGTTGGTTATCGTTGGAATTTGACTTACTTGACATGCCCTCTATTGAAACTTTGAATAAATGTCTTGTAGCTAAAGCGAGAACACTCCGTGAAGTCAGTTCTTTGTACTGAAGAAGCCCGGTCGTTCTACTTGTTCATTTTAAAGTGTGAAAAAAATAGATACTCCTATTAGAAAGGGAACGAACCGCAGTTATTGATGAGCAGCGATTTATATCGGCTGCGACGAAAGGCCTAGTGCCAGTTGGTTGAAAGGTTTATTCATTTTACCCATTTTTTATGTGGCTATTGAAGCGTGCAGTTATTTGATATGATTTAAATTTACTTTTGTATGTAACTCTGTATGCTTATTAGAAGAGACAAATCATATTTGCGTAATGAATGTGACATATACTCTCCCATTAATTGTGGTACATGGAAAACTCGATATATCGGGCAGTTATTTTTTTAACGAATTAGAAAACTACTTCTCTAGGCTGGTATCTAGTCAGTTGCCGCATTGAATAATATTTCCGAATATAATGGAGCGATTATCTGCATCGGGCCATATCTGACATGTTTAATTTCTGGCAAGAAGAAATATCGAAAAACACACTGTACGAGACGTGGGTGTTACAGAACTTCCTGATGAGTTTTTATCACTGAAGTGAACATTTTAAGCTTCGATCACATTTTTATTTATCGTGAAGTTCCTGGATCTAGTATCTCATGTGGTCTTGCTTCTGAAGCAATTTGCCAAGTTTTTAAGTTTCTCTTTAGGAATTTTTCCCTGAATAATACATTTCCATATCCTCTTACCAGGAAAGTATCATTTTGCTCCTTTGTTCTTGTCTCATTCTTCCTTGTATTTCCCTGGATTTATATGTATTACTTCCGTCAAGGCCCGGTTCACTCCTGTTACAGACAAGCTTTTTCTCTTCATGCTTCCGTTCACCCGCGTCTTCTCGACTTTTTCACTTTTTCACTCTTCCTCCATTTATTCCTTCTCCGACCAACAGTCACCCCTCCTCGCTCCCGCCTCTGCCTCTTTCCTTCTCTCTCCCCTATATCTCATTCTCCCCCGTCTTCCATGCGTGACCCAGCCGCCACCCCGTGTCTTGGCTCTCATGTATCTCCGAACCGGCGTCCGTGCTTTTCTAACTTCATTTCTTCAACCTCTTTTATCCTTTCTGTGCTGAGAAAGTATTTGGAATCCTTTAAAGGAAGATTTGGTCGAAGTATTGATTGATTTGCACAGGATCTGTTGGGTACGTTGGTTTTGAAAATTTCATACCAGAATATGCACGGGGATAACATTAACGTATCCTAGCGTGGCGTTGGCGTTCATGGAACTTGATGGTATTCTGTTCAGGACCTCTATCATATTTGAGAGCAAGTTTTTGTTTTACTTGGATCAATATATGTTACTTTTCATATTATACATAATACTATGGAGGATCGGGTTGGTGTAGTGGCTAGAGTACTAGATAACCATACGGACGTCCAGAATTTGAATTCCTACATAGAAGAATAACTTTCAGAAGACCCGATCTTGCATCCTGTGTCTTGTGGAGGCCATTTCATGTGTGTACCTATTGCAAGAGACCTTTTTGTTAAGAGCATGATGACTCTAACGCCGGGTATATCTCTACACTTCCTCCAATTCCCCAATGATTCCTCCCTTACCGACCAGTCCGCTGTGGCGCAAATGACCTCAGCCTGCCCATATAACCAGCCATCAAAAAGTATCACTGCAACAATAATTTCAAAAATATAAATATGGCAACTTTTTTTAGATTTTCGAAAACTTACCTGTGTGGATTTTTAGCTGCTTTCATTTAACTCATTAAGTAATTTTCGCAGCGAATATCCTGAAATATTTCATTCAATTTTTATTTGGAAGACCTAGGGATGAAGAGCGATCTTTCGGAATGCCGGCAGTGGTGTCCCGGTGGAACGCCTCAGAAATCTTCCCCTGCTGGGATTCGATGCAAAACGCATCAAAAGAGTTTTGACACTTTTGGTAGAGTTGGAAGTGCAGGGAATATGCTCAAAAACTCAGTACATTTTCCTCTCCACCAAGTTTTGGTGACCAGTAAATTCTCCCGTTCTCTTCAGGGGCGACCACATTATCGGCAGAGGACGCGGGGCTCTTATAACGATTTTGTCCGACAAAAGGGAAAACACTGAGTCACCGCGCACAAAGTTTTTTACCTCGCAAGTGCCACTCGGGTTCTTCCACAAAAAAAGAGAAAGCCCGACTAACACAAAATCCGGTTTTCAACCATTTCCGTCAGTGTTTGCCCTCCCCTCCATATACACCACCGCCTACCCCTTGCGTTGAATACACCTTGGAAGACGCGCCGGAGTCAGAGGGAGGGGCGGGTCCACCGACGAATAAGGCGGCAAGCCCGCCGAAGAAAACCTTCTTCTCAAAAGAACGGAGGGCATTAAATTTTCAGAAAAAATATAATGCGCCACAAATCAAACAAAGTTCGTTGAAGGGGAGTTCGTTGGGAGGGGGGGGGGCGTTAGCTGACGTCTTCTGTGGGAGGAGTAAAAAAACGGGAGAAGGCGAGTTGGTCGACACACTGAAAGGAAGGGGAGAGTGTAATTGTGGAGTGCTCGGGTTGAATGCCAAAGGTTTAGGATCGGGAAGAACTGAAGGGGAAGGAAGCAACGAAGGCTGTGGAGAAGGCAAAAGGATAAACAAGGCGGGTATGGGGCGAGAGAGGAGTTTGGGGGTGGAAAATAAAAGAAATGGGGAAGGACTCAGAAGAGGGGACGTGTCGGGGTATGGTAGAAATGATAAAAACGTCGAGGCGGAGGGTATAATGAAAAAAACACAAGCCAGTAGAGGGGAGACAGAATAGGAGCGAGACAGAAGGGTAGAGAAGTAGGACTGAACGAAGGGGAGGATTGGGAAGGAATGGTGTGGGGTGAGGAGGGATTGGGAAGAATATTCGTGAAGACAGAGGGAAGGAGTATAATTTTATCTATCTCAATCTACGTACTATACTGCCAGCCTCCGCGGGGTTGTTGGGACAGTTTGCATGAAAACCTCTTTCCAACCTCGCCCACACGATTGTGAGAGTTTTGTTTAACTTTCTCCTGGCTAAGCCAGCTCAATGATCTATCGATGCTTTTATGAGGAGACTGTGATTTAAATTGTTTTATTATTTTTCTCTAAAACTAGATCCCAAAATGTCCTGGAATGCCATAATAAAATTATGAAACAACAAGAAATATACTTCAGGGTGAAAAAGGATAGGGAAGGGAATAGGAAAACGGAATCGGAAGTTGGACGGGGCTAATAGAACGATCCGTCTTGCGACAATTACGATGTCTAGCGCCAAAACATGAAACGAAAAACCGGGTTTCGTACCGTGTAAGATCTTGCCTTTTCGGATTGACTGTGGTTTTGCACCGTCCCTTTTCGTCGCAGATACGGTTTCGTGCATTTTTAAGAATGGCTATTCCAAATCGCTTCCGTTCAAAAATCGAAGTGCGAAACCTTTGAATATCGGACTTCTTCGTACGTTTCCGAACCGGAATGAACCCCTTACAGTACTACGCAAGTACTCCTGACAAATATGCTGCCTCTTCCTAATTTTTTCTGCTCTCCTGGCATGGAAATTTTTCGAATGCAGTGCTTATAATGTTACCAGTATATTCTTCCGATGATACGTCCGATGGTGGTTTGGATGGAGTAGACGGCAAGGGAGAATAAGGCGAACTGGGAGAGCCGAAGGTGATGTGGTACGCGATCGAGGGATGAGGGGTCATTCATCGCCTGTGCCCGCGCGTGGCGGTCGTTTCGATTGGTTCCACTTGAAGGTTACGGACGGAGAGATGACATGAGGGTATGGTGCACATAGTGACCGTGGGTGAAGCTGAAAACCTTGACACAAGGATGGATTATAGATAGGCTAGATATGGAAAAGGTTCTCTGTGATAGCTTTAATTTCAGACGCAAAGTCTAGCCCAAATAAATGGATACGAATCACAGAAAGTCAAATGAGCAAAAGTTGGGACCAATTTTCTCCTCATTTACCACCATGTTTTGATAGATAACCGAATACGCTCCTTGTTGGGTACCATTTTTAAGTAGAGCCATGGCATGAGTGCATTTCCCTTTACGCATTAAGTATTGTTACTAAGTGGAAAACTACGCGTTATCTATTCATCATCTTTGAACGATTCTCAAGTGATACCAGTCACCGCATTATATCAGTTACCTAAGAATCATTGTTCTACTCTAACTAGATTTTTGAAGTTTGTGGTAGCGGGGTTGGAACTCAAGCCATTTTTATGTTATTGTGAATTGAAAATGAGTTTAGTGTGATTAGAGAGATTAAAGTAATTAAGCCACAGGAATCGCGCATAGTAAATGGAATTATTTGCGCATGAGTCTGGAGTCTGTCACATGAATTTTCTTGGTGGCCATATCTACCAATGTTATGGCAGATTTTTATAATCTTATCAGTTTCATTTGATTTTCCTGAGCCTTTCCAAAGGTATTTACCTATTCTGCTTTTTGAAACAATGCCGTCGTATCTGAGACCTTAATTAACTGTCAATAATATAATATTCTTACAATAAATTATTAAACATGCACGAATAATCTTTCTAAATGATGACCAACATCCTCAGTTACAAATATCCTGTGCATCTTCTCATAATCCGCTAAAATCTGTTTTAAGGAATGTGTTTTCAACAGAGTGCTGAAAACGATTTTAAAGCAACGAAAAGCTGGTCGCGTTTCATTTCATTTAACGTAGTAGTTAAGCAAAGCTAAAAATTGAAATGGTACTTTCTTTGGATTATTAAAATCATGGTTGAACTCTTGGTAAGGGTGGTGATAGATTGTATTTGGCTGTGCGATGTGAATGTCCTTTGGTATTTGCTGGTCGCCGTCTTCAATTCTTTATAAGCGCGCTGGCTTTTTAAGATACCGTGTCAGTTGTGAAATGTTAAGAGCGAGCTACTGAATTCCTCTTTTTTATTTGGTTGACGGGGACTTGAGCGAGCCAAACAAATTATCGTAAAACGGCTTTGTGAGACTAGGCATTACTTTCTGAGAAGAGTAGGCGCATGAATTATTTATTGGGTGAATTTTCATGGAAAATTTTCGGGTAAAGCTGAAAATCATACCATCACAGTTCTACCATCAATGTATGGAGAGTATTTTTAAAAAGAAGTTAGTAGTAAAAAACATCTCATTGGTGCTTCGACAGTTGTTTGATTTGGTATTGCCGTGCCTAAAAACATAGAGATAGTGTCAAAATTTTCCGGATGAAACTTTTCTTGGTCAACGGTTACAAAAATGGGTGTTTGTAAAGAACTCGACGATTTTCAGTTGCTATCCGACCATAATCTATGAATTATCTCTACAATCGCCGGACTGATGCCTAAATATATATGCAAGTTGATAAATATATATGTAAATTGTATGTACTCCTGCTTTCTCGTCAGAGGTTTTTTTTGAAGTATAAGCTCTCTTTTTCTTATGGAATTTAATTTTTTTTATTTTCGCTACACATACATCCAATTACTGAGATGATTTAAGTCACGGTTGTGGGCTATGTTTTATATTGTGTACGGTCTATTATGTGCATGTGGTGCGTCATGGCATGTAGATATTTAAGGGGAAGGGTTTAGGTTTAATTGTAGAGAAAATTACGTATATACCGATTATTTATGAGTTAATGTCGGAAATGTTATTAAGCCTCCAATATGCAGTTTTAGTCGTTTTATTGTGTCCTATGCGAAAACTTCACCTGTGAACCAGCAAAACAGGGAAAAATGAGCGAGGCAAAAGGAACACGCCGCCCATCTTTACTTCATGCGTAAATGCATAATTTTCGTGTATATTAATGATAATATCTCTTAGAAAATGGAAGGCTGGATAGTGGCAAAACTTCTCACTTCTCTTGAGAACCGGATCAACCTCTTTTACTTTACTCTTTACCGGAGCAAACTGCTTTTTAGCATTGAAAAAATATATCCGCGATTAAAATGACTGTTACATGACACATGGTAATCCTGTCTTCAGGTTGTGTCCACTTCATGGTGTGTAGTTTAGGTTGTCAATCAGAAAAGTCAACAGGAATGAGGCACTGCTGTGACTTTTGTTGCTGTATTAGCCGGGAACATGGGTTATTTCAACACTGTCGGGAATACCACCGCCTTGCATGTCCTCCATGGGAAACGAATGTTACTCGCATCATAAAACCCCGATTGGGCCTGTACACAAAAGCTTCAGTACACAGTCGTACAACGGATTTGAACGGAAGCTTAGTGGAAATCATTCAGATTACGTCGAGTCGGAGGCAACTAAACAAGCGACATCTGCTGCTTCGCCTGGTCTATTCGTGCTCGCTCAGGAAGCCATAGGAAGTTCTTTGTGTTAAAGCTCATACGCCCATCCAATCTCTGTATCCGCTTTCACGGGGCCCCCGCGACTCGACTATACCCTTTCAGCCCCCTCTTTCCTTTAATCTCATTGCTGTAATTTCAAAGGAATATGCTGGTGGTTGGTCGCCGTGCCGTATTCATATGTCTAGGTAACAACCACATGCGTAAATGAGTTTTTGTGTTCCCATATAATTACGCTTAAAGTGGAAGGACGCGACCTTCATTTCATGTGACTTACAAGCATTTAAATCATGGCTTCACATTCACTTAGTTTGATATGCACCTGCTCGTAGTTATTAACTTGAGAACTTTTTAGAAAACGATGAGGCACCGACCGGAAGAGATTGTTACGTGCGAATCCCTGAAAATCTTAAAATTTCAATTAAATGACATGCTAAGTGTTTAGTTCTAATTAAAATTTTCCCACAAATGGGTGAGTTGTTTAACCTTGCACATAAAAATGAATCGTATATATGTTCAAAGTGTAACTAAACAAATTTTTTAATCGTGACGCCCTGCGTTAATGGCTGCTGGTTGTGTATCTTTTGATTCCTAGAAGTGGTTATTGTTATAGCAAAACAATGCATTACTTCAAAAGTAACTATACCACCAAGCTATAATGCATGAGTTGTGTCGCATGTTGCAATTACGTCTACATTTGTTGGATTGGGGAACATAAACTTATTATTATAACCACTGCCAGCTAAGATAACGGTATTGAACCGTGCCGTGAGCTAGAATATTATTTGCTAGAAAGTGATACCGAAGTTAGATTTTCAAATACTCGCCTCCTTGAGTTGCTCTTGGAGGTCTCAAGTTATACCATATACTGTGGGATTCTGAACTCCACACTCAGTAAGGTCATACCTTGTTGGCTTCAATCCATTCTACGTGTTTAAATATTGTCTTTCTCGTGAGGTATTCAGATTTTTCTCCCTACACTTCCAAGATCATTATTTTTAGTTTTCTGATGCTCAATTGGTTGGTGCTTGGAGAGTTCTGTTCATATTTTCCGTATTTTCCTTTAATTGTTCTTTCTAAACGATATTTCCCATTGTTAAATCCTTACCTCTTCCACACTAGGCCACAATTTTTTTATCTATTAGCCTATTCAGCATGTTCTTAAACATTCAACCTTCCCATTCAGTCTTTCACGCTGTCTCCCTGTATTCCGAGTTTTCTACCCCATGTTTCAATATCTTTTTATGCCGAATTCTTCTTAAAATCCTCTGGTATTCCTATCGCACGGAAATTATTTTCCTTTGAACTATGGGGAGTCTTTTATTTATTTTATCTATTCATTAACTTGAACGGATGAAGAAGGCATATCATATCAGACATTGGTTGATGCAATAAAATCGAATTCCTGAGTAACTATGCAAAAATAAGATAAATGAAATAATTATAAAGAAGATTATAGGAGCAGTATCAACTCTAATGAATGGTACAGTTACGGATGGGTTTCCAAATGAGCTAACTATGGGCCAAATAGTTGGTCATGGCTGGATAGAATATTGAAAACAAAAAATTAGTGCCAGTATTTTTTGCTGTACTATTAACTTCATGTCTTATATGAATCATGTTTGATAGAATTTTGTGTCACGGTGTATGTGAAAATGCAATGACAATGAGTATTATTGGAAAACTTTTTGATGGAGGTTGCCTTACAACAGACTTCGACCTATGATGCCACTTAAAGGTTTCCCGAAGAGAAAGAGTGAATACTTAATGAATGAATATATTTTTGTTGAAAGCATTAGATTGCTTACTCAAGTGTCATTTAAGCATATTGAAGGCATTTGTTACGGAGAAGAGGTCTGGGGCAAGGATGATTACCTACAAATCTGCCCACTATTTAATGTACCTTTTATTTACCTCCCAAGTTTTAATCAATAGTTCTTGGACGACACTCGTCTGAAGCACGGTCATGTCTGGTCCGCACTATAGCTTTCTCTTTTCTCGTTTCAACCCTTGCTCATGGCTTCTCTCGACCCCTCCCGTTTCTCTCCCGTGCGGCAGTACAGCAACCTTTCTCTCATTTGCCTCGGAGACGTACCCGACGTCTCCTTACTGCCTCCCGTGTTCGTATAAGTTCCACCCCTCTTCCTCCACCCCCTCCCCACTCGCCCCTCATACATCCTCCCTACCCCCCTTCCCGTCGACCGTTTCCAGCGCGGATGTGCAGCGTCGTGCTCTATCTGATATTCCAGTAAATTGCCCCTCCATGGCGTGTGCATGTCCTTCCCTCCAAGAGTCGCCCACCTCCGGAGATAAAAGAAGCTGAAGAAAAGGAAGAGGAGAGAAAAAAATGAGAAGCCATGGTGGTGGTTATTCCACGGGGTCCCCCACTCATACATCCTGGGTCCGCATTCCTTCCATTTCTACTATTTCTTTCTTTTTCTCCGACTGGGCCGCTCATGTTGACACGTGGCGAGTCTCCCACTGTCCCACCACATCCAAAGGGCTCGTTCCCTTCTACTCCGACTACACACAAACACTACGCTTCCAGCTCCCTCTGTTCAACCCCCCCCCCCCCCTTTGCCCCCCACCGCAACCGACTCCACAGTGGTACTCTTGCCCTCTCGACCCCCCAACCCGCCGGGGTAGCGTGGGGCTGTAGATGTAAGTTTTAATGGCAGAGGAGGGACAGCTAAGGGTGGGCGGGGAACTAACCCCTGGTTAGCAATGCTCGAGTTTTAATATCGATATGACTTTTGTATCGAAATAGTCACGGTGTTTCGCAAAAATAAGATCGAGATCTATGGATATATCAAGATTGAGACACACAGCTACATCGTCGATGTGGTATCTCATTCAACATAATGTAACGTACGTAAGTACATTCCCTGTTCCTGATGGATTGGACCCACACTGAGGCGCTATGAGTTTGTGGAAAATGTAATAAAAGGAAAAATAGAGGGGCAGGTCCAAGAGGAAGGTTGAGGAATAAATGAGTAGGCCAAATAGAGAAGAAAGCCAATTGGAAGAACTACGTGGGAGCAAGGATTAATTAGGAACTTGGATTGAATGGGGAGAAATGGACAGGTTCAGTGAATCAATCAAAGATTTGAACGACCAATTTTGACTCGCCCATCACACTGTTCCCTTTCGTAGTTGGAACGGTCGAAGAGATAGAATCTCGACGTAAGACACGGAAAACTGGCTTCGCGTTTAATAATTTCTCCGTATTAACCAATCCTTTAGTTATTGATCGGCATAGTCCACATTCGTGCATTGATTGATTGGTTCACATTTTCTTATTCTTATTAATCCTAATATCCCCTCTCTAAAGAGTCTCTTCCATCACACTCACGAATAACTATCTCCGTCTGGAATAATATTAAGTATCGAACTATCCTCACTGAGATAAGTATAAATAAAATATTTCCATGAGATGAATTTCTTAATTAGATGTTAAACATCCTCTGGACCATTAAATATGGCAGAAAACGATGTAAAATTAGGTACGATGGATGCCAAGTTCTTGTAATGGTTACGTTATCAATTTCTCATTTTAAATTTGTGCCATAATGCGACTAATTTGCTCTCTCCAGGCGTTTATTGGCCCAACCAGAGGATGGTTTCGTTAGTGACATTATTAAGAGAGCATATTTTATGTATTGGCAAGGGGGCAAAAGTATTGAAAAGCACAGTCGACGCAGTAAAAATAGTTTAGAGAACTGTGGAATATGTTCAAACTCGGCGGGGGGCATCCGTAAATCTTTATACAGATATCATGTAAATATGGCGCAGTATATCAGCATTAAGCCAACTTCTAATTTTAATCTTAACGAACATTCCTAATTACTCGATGTTTTCCAGGCCTTGCTTCATGATTGAAACACTATTTTTTTTAAATAAGGGAATCTTAGTATAATCAAAAACTAATTGTATTGACCTTGAAGACCAGTATTTTGCAGTACAAATAATGACGACTCAGTGAGTTAAAATCTAGTCGGCAAGCTGGAGAAAACTTGTCAATGGTCTGTAATAGTATAACCATATTTTATTCTCCGAATCATTTTCTACCGTGTTCGTGTCGCTTTCATTCGTTCTTCATATACATTCCTATATGCATATTCTATTTCATTATGTCTCAATGTGCATACTATATCATATCCCGTGATGACACATAATTTAGCTAAGCGATACAGAGTATAACCCGAATGCCGAGTATCGCGCATCATGGTTAAAACATCACAATATCGTACCGCCCGCTCTTTCTGGCTTCCCCCATGCAAATCCTTCTTCCCTGGTCTGCTGTGACCCTCCATCATAAGTCCCCACGTACAAAAAGCATTCCCGCTGCTCTTATGACTACCCCTTTCCTGCTCACCCCCTGCCTTTTCCCATTTTTCCTTCCCTTTCCCCCCCGTCTCCCTCGCCCTCGCAATAGCTTGTGTCCGCGAAACGAAGGCATTTTTGCCGTCCGATTCTTCTCCGTATGTCTGTGAACGAGCGGTGTGGGGAAATGTTTTGAAGTGTTTTTGTGTAGCGGGGGAAAATTAAGGTCGGATGTCACCGGGACCCCCTCAAATGTGACCCCTACCCTCGTCTCTCTAAATAATTTTCATTCCTTTGTCCGCTGCCTTGAAATGTATCCCATTTGTTCGCTTCAACGTAACTGGACAAACTGAATTGCCAAACAAAGGTAGATCGACCGTCGCGTTGTCCGGTGAAGACATTTTTATCTCGTGTGAAATTTTTATGATTTACGATGAGATCTTTTGTGCCGTTGTCATATTCATAGCACTCACAACCTTTTCAGGATCCAGCATGTTCGATTAGATATCATGGTTGGATAGGCTTCATCTAGATGCAATCCGGTCAACGGGTGTATTCTATACTTCTGGACGTGCACCGAAGGAATGAAATAGGTAATGAAAAATATTACTTAACTAGACTCTGAAAGGAAAACAAATCCCCCAATTGCTTGTCAGTTCTATTAGCCAGTCTCCAACTCCCTCAAGCTTCAGATTGTATTTCGTTGCCCGCTTGATGGTGAAACCTGCGGAGGTTCTTACTTACACACTTGGTGTAACTGACTCACATACTTGACCAACAGATGGGAGAACTAGGTTTGTTCCTCAAACATCCATTTGGTGTTATGTTTTTTTACACACTTACATGTCCATGCGTAACGTGTATTCCGCCGTGATTTGAAAATTGCCTTCGGATGAATTTTACTCTGTGGCCTTAATGTTCTGTCTAAAGCGTCTGTTACTTTCTATCCTCTCTCATTCCTTCCAAATTTCCTTTGCACTGCCTGCCTCCTCTGGTTACATGTTCTGATTATTTCTTCTATTGTACTCTTTATGCGTCTGTCATCTTTCAATTCGTCCTACAGATCTGGGTAGAAGTGCAAGCACACCTATCTGGAACATGATGTATCGCCTGGAATCCATTCTGTAATTACTATTCGTCGGAAAAACCTGTAGTTGTCCTCACCTAAATCTTCGCTTGCTGCATTATTCCATTTACTTTCCGAAAGACAGCTTGAACTCACCTCTTAACTCGCGAGCTACTCTAGTCTTGTATTTATTTGTTGCCGTATTATCAGGCTCCATCAGCAGCCGTGAGAGAATTTGGCTTTACCATACCACCGCCTCTCTCCGTGTTCTTTTTTCGTGATTAAATTTGAAATCCACTTAAATCGTGCAAAACTGCTTCTCAAATGGTATTCAGTCCAGATATTAGCTGGGAGGGGTGCTCAAATGGAAGAAGAGGCAGAAGAATGGGTCAGTAGATCAGTAATCTTCAATCCGGAAGTAGGTTGAACGCACTTCTCAACTCCTCTTAGCTACGAGCGGAACGCTTTATTCCATCTTATTTTTCATATTTTGCCAAAATTATTTCATACTTTGTCTTATTTAATTTTGACTAATTTTTCTCCGTACTTTTTGGTTTTCAACAGGATTTTGTTTGGCTAAATTTTTCCAGACAATTTGTTTCTTCTTATTTTCACAGTAGTCTTTGTACTTCTTTTCCCTCCAACTCTTCGTGGGACTTCATCTTTCGTTATTATTTTCGTCAATTTGAAATTTATCATTCGCCAGTGGAATTGCATAGCCATTGCCTTTTATCTCTTTTGTTCTGAAAAATATTAGCAGATGTGGGGAAAAGTATAAACTTCTTGACGAAAGGGAAACACTACAACCATCAGTAGCATTCCAATGAAACAGCTTCTCACTCGAGGGGGCTTCGAAAAAAACATCTTCGCCTGCGGAAATCTCAATGGAAATAGATTCGCTCGGAGGTCAGTTTTATTTTTGTCCAGAATATTTTGTGTGAATTTAATTTATTTTCTATCTTAACGCATTTGAAAATTCGCAAGTTTGTGTATTGTGGCCAGGAATGAGTAAATTTGCTAGGAATAATCCATTACTTTCAATCTATCTAATGCTGGCTCTGATTAGTTCTGAGTGAGATGTAGGCGTTGTATTAATAAAGTAAACTCACCTTTGGCATTTATGGAATATGTCTTTACGTGCTTTCTGAATCAGGATTAAAAAATCAAGCGGGGTTACACTTGTCGGTAGAAGTTGTAACAGATATTGTAGAAAGGAAAGTTGATCGGGAAAGTGAATAGGATGCAAGGTTAATAAATGGCGTTGATGATAATTTTCATTGATATTTGAAATATCTTGGTGAAATAAGCGGCATTTCGAATGGGCGACAAGAGGTACGGCAAAAGATACTTGTTTGGGTTAGTAAAAGAATCTGAAATTCTTCTGAGCTAAATAAGAAAGGTTTGAAACATTGAGTGTGCGGCTGTAAGAATTTATAATGGAAAATTCGTCCTTAAACATCTATAAAACCATAATCTTAGTCAGAAAAACTCATTTATTATTACTAGAGTCTCACCGATACCGGAAAAACACGCTCAATATTCATCAATTTTCTTTGATTTTTCGTTGCAATAAATTCGCCGTATATATTCATTCGGTACGTTGACAAAAGAGGCCATCAGTGCAATATTTTGATTGGCCATTAAGTGAATGAGTTAGGGTTATATTGTATCGAAAACATTCCCCTTTATGTTGTCGCTCTCCCAAAATTTTAAAGTTATTGATTTAGTACCGTTTTTTACCTGACTCATTACTTTGAGAAAATTAGCTACCCGCGAAGGAAAATATGAGCCCTTGTTAATGTTTGATTTCCGTCGAATTTTTATATCATTTACGCGGCGGTTTGATTGATATTTATCACATATGCCAAAAATAAGAATAATAACAGTCCGCTTTGAATGATTTTTTAATCCTAATTTTTTAATATTTTGGAATATAAATACTAGGTGAGAGTCTTCAGTCCATAGAACCTATCTTCTCTTAGTCTTACCCGTGTATTTTCACTCGTGACCGTAAGGTTCTATTTAACAATTTTACTCGTAGCTAGATGCATTTTAATGATTTAGAGCGATACAATCTGATACAATGATGACAATTGTGAGAATGTCTCTCATATCGTGTGATACCGAAAAGTTTATTTTCTTTATTTGTTACCTTGCGTGATATAGCTTGCAATATTTTCCAAAACTGACAACCGATACATCTTAATGTCCCCTGGTATTTACGTATGTATTCTTCCAAGTTTTATTTCTCTAAAATTTGAAAGAACGGAAATTTGAAGGATAATAAATATGCATAGCGTAAAACTTGAATAATTTAGTTCTTTTACTTTTTGAGCGTGCAGTACCTCTAATTAAACTGGCTCTGCAGTAAAATATTCAAATTCCAACTTTAAATCTTCAAATTTTCACTGTCGTATAATCTTCTATAAACATCACTGTCGAATTAATCCCTTGAACTTATTATGCACTGTATTTTTATGTGATACGGGAAAATCTCTACCTTAAAACTTCTGCCTAAGAATTTACTTAATTTTAGGTTACTTATATTGATTTTGCAATCATTAAACAGCTCCTTATAATGCATGGACCGAAGAGATCTATTAAATTTGGAAGATGCCGCTAACCATCAGGGGAAATACCTCTGACGCGGTACCCGAGTGTGCGAGAACTTTCCGCATTCGAGGAATTGTATTTTATTTAATTGCTCTTCGCGTCAAAAGGTATTAATTCTAAATGATTATAATTGCTAGAGCTTTTTCAATCAACATATTTTTGGCTTTGAGGCAAGACTGCATTTATTCACCAATTAGGTTCAAATTCATTTCCTCGGATGTTCAAATAGTAAGCGTTAAAGGGGAAAAGTAGTTATGCTCCTTTCATTTGCTTGGTGTTCTCAAGTGGTGATGCCTCTATGGATTTCATGCGTTATCAATCATTCAGGTGGAAAATATGGTTACTGGACTTCCCTTATTTCAGGGAATGAGAATTAGTATTAGCTGCAGAAAAGACGAGGCGATAAAAAATTGGAAAGGGTGCGACGCATTATGCAAGTAGCGAATCAGAAAAGCCGTAATCGGTCGACTGTTGTAATTTTTTGACACATCTTATTTCAAATACAAATAAATCACCTGAAAAGTGACGGTATGATATGATGACTCTGCTGCACAATTGAGTCCACCTGGGACTTAAGCATGTAAGGTAGTGCTTTTTTACATGCAGACTTTATTCGTACATAAAATGCAGCAAGCATAAACTAATACATTTATAAATATTTCAAATATTTCCTAAGGCTTGGTCATAGCATTATCATTGAAATGTTATATCTTTGTGTTAGGCAGATTATTACCAATTATTTTTCTTGCGATAGGGTGTTCTGTTGCTCGTTTTTTCTTTGTGTCGTTCTGATATTCATAGATAATCTTACGATCTCATATCATTTGCTTTAATTGCATAATCCCAAAAAATTGCTATTTTATAATTTATTAGTTAAAAAACTATTTTTATTCTTTTTGCTGGTTTCAATTCAACAATTTGGAATAAAATTTTAAAGGATATTTTTTAGTTTAACAAATTACTCAGAGACAAACTGGATAAAATTTCAAATAATTTGCATATGTTAAACTTTTAAATAGTATTTCCAATTCTTAGCATATTTTACTATGCCAAGTCCTGACTACTATGATTGAAGAATCATAGCAGTCAGGATTTAATTAAAAAGGTCAGGAAACAAAAGTTGAGTACTACCATTGCATGGCTTCAATGGGAACTGGGTTAAAACTCTTTATCTAAGGTATTTAGCTTTTTAGGTATTCTTTATCTTAGGTATTTAGCTTATATTAGGCTTTATCTTAGCCTATCGTCTATGATGGGACTCGGGGTTAAGTTGCTTACATTTTCCTAGTGCTCAACAATCGTGATGACTGGAGAGCCGTGAAGCGCTCTCACTCAGATGAGAATTTAAGGATGCGTCGTGTCGTTTTTGAAGCGGGCGATTTCCTGTCGTCCGCTCTGTCCCGCACACTCGAATTTCGGCGAAGAGTCGATTCAATCAGGAAAAAAGAGAGAGACAATTTTTTATTCACGTGGTACTTTAACGCGAATCGATATTAGAGGGTAATAGTGGCGGCTCGCTGGTCTCGAAACATCCTTCCGAGGCTATATTTTCCGCATTGGGAATTTCAATTACCTTCGTTCAAAACTGATGTCTCTCCATCTCCGTCTCTTTCTCCCATAGTCTGCGCTCTCTTTGGCATGAAAAAGATATAGTTTATGGGAGGATATATTTTTTTGCATTGCATTATCTTGTTCATATTCATAGCGTTCCCTTAGGTTTGGTGATATAAATTTTTGAATAAGTATTTGGAAATTTCACAAATGATAACGCAAGCCTCGCTGCGTAAGGCATTTACTTGATCAAAAGGGTGCATGAACGTTTGTGCAATAGAATATATTTGTCCATTAAGGTTTTTCGTCTCGTTTTTGTGGGTTCGCGAATGATTTACGTCTTTGCAAGTCATAATTTTGAAGGGATATTTACTCTCGTTGGTCTTGCTCAAGTTCATTCGTCACGAGCACCAACCATGCACAAGCTAACGCAGAAGAATGGATGTAAGGGACACTTTGGAAGACATTCATGGATACAAACGTCGTGGATGTTGAGTTCATGGTTCACGGTTTGTGGAACGAAATATACCGTGTTTTTCCATTGGTTTGTTTGTGCATTCCAGGCATTCTAAATGCCATAGAACTAAGTAAATACCTTCAAAAGGGTTAACCAGCACAAAGGCGATGGTCTTTATGCAACAGACGTTTATGCAACAGACGTTTATGCAATTTTAATATTATTTAATTCTACACTAACCTAATTTTGTGGTCAGAATTGCATAACTTGTGAAGCACTGTATTTTTCTTGAGTACTTTGCAGCTTTAAAGAAGATTATAAAGATGTAGTCTCATGTACAAGCATTGCACATGATAAAAATGGCTAAATTTCATTTGAATGTTGTTTTCCATTTACCTCACCCTTAAATGACGCAGTTTAGTTTTAATTTCACATAATTTATCAATTAGAGAAGTGCAATAGACGTGAGTAAAAATTTATTGATTTTTACAGATTCAGACCTCTTCCTTCCTTCGCAATATCTGCATATTCCTCTTGTTACACTGTCCATTAAACCCCTTCTCTTTTTCCCTCGTCTACTTACCCAACATCCTGGTCTCAATTATGACCTTCAGAATTCCTCCACTTCTCATTGCTCGTTCCTGCTTCTGTTTATCTTCATTTCTGTCCACTGCACTTATTCCATTTTCCTCAATGGCTATATCTCAACTACCTGCAGACGAGATGTAAAACATTTATTTTCATCGCCGTAAAATCTGTTGCGTGGGGAAGTCTCAAATTTCAGATGCTACGTCGTCTTGGGCCGCCTCATGTAATTGAAAACTCGAAACATTAGGATAGCTTGTGTGCAAAAGAACAAGATGCGGCAAAATAAGGCATTACATGACAGAATTTCATCATTCGACATTATTGGGGTTCAAATTTTCAGTTTTTTTCATCAGTTTTTATTTGGATATCAAACTGGTAGCTGCATGTTGACGTTAGTTTGCATGAGGTAAATAGGCTTGGTATAGCCAAAATATTATAAACTGTGCCTCGAATATTACGGAGTTATCATAAATCAGGTAGTTCTCTTCCAAGTAGGTATATCGTTTTGCCACAATGGTTTTTCCCATTTTGCTCACTTGCGTATTAGGTCTTTTAAGTTAACAAATCTGTTGGCTAGGCAGGAACCAAAAATATGTGGGCGAAACTAGTGAAATTAGCAAGGGGGCGTAATTTTTCCTAAAACAGCTCCCCGTATCGGATGATTTTCTTAGCGATTACTGTGAATCAGTTTCCATTTTTCGTGTCGTAAAATCGGGATCGATCGTAAATTTCCCCGATGAAAGGTTGTGATTCGCCTATTTTTAGGCGCCCAAATGCGCACACCGAATCATTTGAATTTCCGCTCGGCTACCATTTTCTCGCCAACTCTCGGAAACCAAAGTTAATTTTAAATTTCAATTTTTTTCTGTACGTTTAGAAACTCATTCCTTCAATTTCAGCTAATACCTTGTGCTCTAAATACGATAAAAATGACAGAAATATTCATACTGAATTATATCATCCACGTATATCACAACAAAAACTGTAAAAATCGATAAAATTTTAAGCACTAGCTGTCACCGAGTTCGACTCTTGTTAGCCGTTATTTTTTAAATGTAAAAGGAAAAATGTAACATTTGAATCCCCTAAGTAGTGATTGTCACAATTGAGACTGATATTAAGGGGATTCATATGAATATTTAGAAATAGGATTAAAATATCCTGATAAATATTTTATTTCCATTTCTTTCTCTCTTCCATTACTTTTGCTTCAATAAAACTAGCGACTTGGTTTATTATCTGCGTGTAAAACATGTTTTTTTAAGATGATAAACTAACAATCAACCCTTGCGAAATTGCGATTTTAAGTAAAGATGATGTTTATTGATTTAATATCATTATTCAGAATTTAACGAAAATATTAAATGCGAAAATTATATTTTGGTAGGCTGTTGCTCGCATTGTGTTCAGATTTAGATAATCAGGTCAAGGAGTATCATTTACCCTGTGTCATAACCAATGGTAATTTACTTTAATCAATCAAATCCGTGGCGTATGATTATAATGTGCATTCATCTATTAACACTAATCCCCTCTGCAGTTTATGAACAGCTTTTAGGCTGTTCAAACTTATCTTTTATGTTACGTTAAGCTTATCTTTTATGATGTAAACGTGGCCAATAGCCGTTAGAAAAACGGCTGATTCTTTCTGAATCGTTGCAAGAGCATACGCAGCTTTTCATCGATTTTAGCCTAGAGCTGACGCTGCTATTGGCATTTCTGTCGATTTCTATTGGCTCTTAAAAAAAGTTTGAACACACGCACAGAACTGCTCGTTCTGCTGGGTTATCCTTATATCCTAGGAACTAAAAATCGAAAAGTTGTACTTTCCATCTGGTGTACATTGATGAATAGAGTGTAAGGGTTGACAGGAGAGAGATACGGGTAATGAAGGGAGGAATTTATACTTAAGTGAACGTAGATAGGAAAGTTGTCGTATCGATAAACGTACGTTTTGAGGTGAGATTCAAAATACGGAATGAATAACAGATCAAGTCTTGCGAATCGTACATTTGGTGGTTTTAACTGTAGTAATTATAAATTCTAGCTTTCATGTTATAACTCCAGTACTTCTAGCTGCACTAAGCACTTTTTTTTCTTAATTTGCTTGTTTTTTTATTTATTCTTATTCGTTTCGGCTTCCGGAAATTTTGGTCGCTCTCTCTTTTTGTATTAATTGACATTTATAAATATATAGCAGCGTGATTCGGTTTTCACTCCTGAAAAAATGTCAGATATGTGTATTATTTTTATTTTGTTGGATTTCCTTGGGGCTTGAGTTGTTAAAATCAGTTGATCAGACCAATAGTTTATATTACAATGAGTGTTGTAAAGTGTAGGTTACCCGCATGAAACGTTCTTTTTCCTCAGCGCATAAACGTTGCTTCCGCGCGAATACGTTGATATCCCGCGGGCCTATCTGCTTTGGATGATTTGTTCCCTTCCTAGTATTCTTTGCACTCGAGGAATTTCCTGTTATTTCGTTTGTTTTTCTGTGTGACCGATGAAGCTACTAGCGGAGAGATGCCTACACAAGATCAGGATTTTCCACGCTCCAAATAAATTGACCAAATCCCATTGAACCGGTTTGTTTCGTTGGAACAAAAGGAACTCACTTTAGAGCTTAAAAACGTACTTTTTCCCTCCTATCACATTAATCTCATGTTATACATTCTGCAATTGGATTATATGTTCAGTGGCAACGAAACATGGATGTGACTAGCGTGAAATAACCTTCATTTGTGGAAACATTTTTTTTGCTTTGGGTGCCTAGGGCCTATGCATTCTCGAGTCTATAGATATTGTATTCGTCAAGTTTAAATTAAAAAATCGTCCAAAGTCCAATGGTCATATCTTTGAGTCCTTTCTCTCTTTAGTATGTAAAAATGCTCTCAGTTTCATTATAAGTGGTCCAAATTTAATATTTAGATTCGTTTTTAAGAAGCCATTGTTAGGTTCCATCTTTTACCTATCCATGTTGCGTTTGTATTTTATTCTCCTCGCAATTTTTCGGCTCCCGTTCTTTTTTGTGCTCACTTCCGTTAATTGGCGTGTGACACTTTTCCAGTAATTAATGTCTTGACCTTGCCCTCGCATGGTTTCTCGCAAGCCATGCTGCTCTGCTGTGAAATCATTACGTAACATTTCTTTCTTTTCCTCACGGTCCCACTTCAGCTCTCTTTAGTCCTCGAGTTCGATTCGTTATCTCCGTACTGTCGTTCTGAGTTTGACGTGCCTCTCAACGCTATCGAGGGAATCGATGTTTCGCATGACTGTGGAAGAATGCAAGGTCTTGCTGTGTGACAAAAGACGTGCTCTGACTGTTGGGAGCCCTTGAGAATGTTAAGCAAAAGCCTTGTGGCATTGGTTATGAGAAGCCCCTCTCTCTTCCAGGGACATTTTTTACGGCATTGCAGTCCCTCGCGGCTCTCAGGTGATGCATTAAGTTGGACGCTAGTCGTTGAAAGAATGTCATATTTTGCGTACGCTGCGGTACTGAATATGCACGTTCCAACTTATTGTTAGTAAGTGGCGTTCGCGAGTGGTTTGTTCCTGTATAAATATGTAGGAGGGGTGCTCTATTATGAAAATGTCATCTGTCATTGTCCGTAAACATTGAAATCATACCTTTTCTACGGTGTACTTGATTACGAACGAAATTAATTTTTTCCCGTCTGCCTGATATTATTCTCGCCATTCATGCCTAAAAAGTGGCTAGTATCAAGTTGAGTTCATATGCATACAATTTGACTTGCGAGGCAGAACGTGGTATTTGTACGAAAGAGGAAGGAATATGATAGAAAGCACGGGTGTTATAACAAGAGACAAAAGGTATGAAAAACTTTTGAGATAGGCCAGACAAAGGAATTATTAATATTTATGTGAAGATTAGACGCGAGCTAGGCTGAGTGAACAAAAACAAGAAAATGTCCGAAATTCGACCGTCAATTTGGTAGAACGTCAGATGATGAATAATGATACCTCATTTGTTGTTTCCTTTCAATAAAATTGTGTCGTTAGTCTTCCGCCGAATAAATATGATAGAAGATAAAGTTGATAAAATTTATGATGTATATAACACGTCAGGTGCGATTTGAAACTGCTTTGTCTCCATAGAGTAGGGTTTATTGCATGGAATTCTGGTCATACAGGGCGAAGCTATTGCTATAACTGCCCTGAATTCATAATGGAAAGAGGGAAAATGATTATGTAATATCGGAATGTTCTGGTTTGAAACGAAGTATACAAAATCCGCTTGATGATGTGCTCAGCTGTAAACCAGTCCTTAAACTGAAGGCAGTTTTAATGAATGGGGGTTGGCCTCACGTGACACGTACGTATACTTTGAGTGAAACATACGTCGTGAGTGTTGGTTTTGCATACCCTTAATATGTGCCGGCTGTCGTTTCTGGGTTAGTCACGCTGGAAACCACCGTACAAGAAATGTTTAGGACCACGCACAAAAGCTTATTCATCTCCCAATTACGACATCAATCAATGAAGGGAGTACAAGCCATTTTTTTGCATTGTACTTTTTCCTAAAATACTTGGTTTCATTGGTATTATTTTTGTGGAAAAAGAATGTTAAATATCATTATATTGGCTCCCTCGACAATTCCCTTTAAATTTTCAGGCTAGTATCGCGTGTAAAAGTGAGCCATGGCTGAAATTACCGTAATAATGGCATCGAAGTATGAATCCCCCTCTTGTGAATCTACTTCGCCCTGTGAATAGGTCCCTGGCTCTCAAGTATGTGTGTTAGAAGGCGGGGTAAATTCTCGAAGCGGGGTAAATACTCGAAGTATAATGAAGTTAGATCACAGCCATTTAGAGAAGTATATCTGGTTTTTTTTCCAGAATGTAGCGAAAGCACCTAATCACACGTTCACAGTGTCAATGCGGGCCAACGTCTGCTGTGGCGCTTTCGCAAGTAGATGTATACATGTACATGAACAAGCATCAAGTTTTCCATCAAAATTAGACGTCCAATGTGGACAAAAAATTTAGTAAATGATCGGATAAGTATCCCTCCGCTAGTTATTACACATGAAACTCAAATCAACTTATAGAGCTCCTTCCAACACGTACGTGAGGAAGCGTATTGGTCTGTTTGAAATTTGAACTTGAGCTGCTAAGCAGATGGCCCTTATTATATTATTATTATTATTACATTTAGCCAGTACATTAATGTATTTATAATTTATATAAATGCTCATAACTCCTTTAACATTGGTAGTATACTTATTGGGGTAGGCATACCGGGTAAATTACTCTTCATGACAGGTAGTGGTAGGTTATGCTGTTGCATTCACAATCTTGGTTTCATTAACCTTGCCGGGGAATAGTACAGTGTACTTAGATGAGAAGTCACTTCTTTCCGCACACCCTTGAGGTGGCCTACAGGGTATAATGTAGATATCGACCTGTTATCGGTCGCCTTCTCGAGTAATTACTACAACTATTTAGGGTACCTTTATGTTTTCTTTTACTATCAGTTACTTATCAGTTTGCTATCCACTTACAAGGGCTGTTTTTTTGAAAGAATATTGCCACCCTACCGTTACCATATTTCTTAACTATATTCAACCATAACCATAGCCATCTAGAAACTACACTCACTCCCGGCCTTTCCCATTAATTCAGTATTCCATAAAGCATTCTTTGCTATATCCAAAATAGTAATCATTCTTCTCCAAATTTATGAAGTGAAACTTCTTAACCGAGGCCTCGCCAAACTTCATTTTACGGAGAAAAATGTAGAGACTAGCGATAGCATTGGAATGCGTTACGCTTGCTCCCCGGCAGTTTTCTTTTATTTCCCAACTTTAAATTAGAAGTACTGATTATTCTAAGTCCAGACTAACGTATTACGACAGAAAATATATCCTTTGGTATATTTTTACTTTTTCATCACTCGTTTTTTCTCTTTCAATTGATTCAAACTTTGGATATTTCCCTTGCCATGTTAATGTTGGAACTGACGACCCTTAGTGGATCAGAATCGCTTTTTTTTTACGTAGTAACATCGTTTCTTCAAATTCCATACTCACCACTGAAGTTGAAAAGCCATGTCTTTCACACTTACTCGCCCTCTTTATCTCCACTTTATTTCCCTGGGAAACTATCATTTCACATCATATGTTGCAGCGTTGAAATTTAGTCGTTCTCCGCGTGCTCCAGAATGCTTCTGGTGAATTTAAAATGGCATTTAACTAATGCGCAAGTAACATGCACCAGCAGTAATATTCATCACCCAGGTCATAGCCTGTACCCAACCAATGCGGCCGGGTTTCAAATGCAGCATTTCCATTCTCTTGGGGTTATAGTTTCGAGAGTTCTTGATAGGTTGGAGTCCTTATACAGATTTTCTCCGGAAGTATTTCCCCTCTAGTGGAAGGGAGAGAATGGTTCAGGCAATCCACCCCTCCACTGAGTTAGGCACTCCTCCCATCGGCGGAAAAAACTGGGGTAAGGCTTTTGAGAAATCAGTCTTGACGGGTAAGGACTCTAAGAGGGGTTCGAGACGCGGACAGTCGTCGGTGCCCTAAAGGCATCCATTCGTCTTCCCTGTTCCCTCTCCCATTTCAGCTCTCGGCGGAACGAATTGGCGTCCGCGTTGATAGGGAGGGGGGGAGTGAAGTATTTTTCGGGAGAATCCTTAGGGGCGATTCTCCTATTCGACCTACGAGTTCGTTTTCGATGAATTGGTGCTTGAGCTAAGCTTGGGTTGAAGAAAGAGAATTGATGGCACCATACAGTACGATATGAAGGTATTTAGCTTCTGCTGAAACCGGCTATGAAAATTACGTTGAAATTCCGGAGAATTTTGCAATTTTCCGGTGATTGAATTCCAACACGTCAGTTGTACTTTTAAAAGGTTTAAGAGAGGTAGATTTTTAAAATAATTTGAGAATTAGGAAACCTGGAAAGTATGGCGGTCTGCGCATTGTCCTGGCAAGCCAAAGGTGTATGGTACGATTCCCAGTCCCTGTGGATTTGTCCCCATAGGCAGTGGAACAATTGTAAATTCAACAACGAGTAACCTCGTTCCAAACAAAATACAGTAATATTAAAGAAATTATAGGTTTCAAAAAAAATTCTTGCAGCTTACTTTTTTTGTTTAGTAGGAATATCTCTTTAAATCGGTGTAGAAATTCAGGCAAATTTTGTTTACAAACATTTAGTCACGTAAAAATTGATTAGTTTTTTCGAGGGTAAAGTCATTCATCTTGGTATGCCAACAGTTATCACGCTAAAGTGAATTTTATTTCTTTGAATAATGAGGGTGTAATAGTGTACTTAATTGCATTACCAGGCTAAAATCCTCTTTGAAACACCGCAAATTTTGTTTGCAAAGTTTGTTGATGTTTGCAAAGGCCGCTACATTTTCCTCTCAAGAGTCCTTCGCGTAGTTGTAATGGTAGACATGATATATCGTGCGATAAATTGTGTGCGATATATATTGTTGGAGAGGAAATCTCAGAGAAAATTGTACCGTGAGACATAGGCTTTAGAGTGTTTTTTTTATCATTCCCTTTTCAAACGTGGTCACGTGCTTCGGGTGCCCTTATTGTATTCAGGGAACCCTACGTGTCGTACCCTTAATGCCGCAGTTAAGCTTCGACAAAGAACAGGGTGGGAAGGGACAGGCGACCGATGAGAGAGCATTGGAATAGGGGACCTTTACGAATGTGCCCGAGGTGAATGGAGGGGGGGGGGGAAGAGGATGGTTCCAATCGAATTTGCATCTGGTCGAATTTATGGGGTATTTTATTTCTGTCCTTCCCTTCGCCCCCATGAGGAGGATGGGGGGCTTATTGCCTGATTCGAATACAAAACGGCAGTATGGATACCTACACACGTGTATGTAACCGCATGCATACATATTTGTGTGTATGTGTTCGATTGTAACGTTCAAAGGACGGTTAAAGTTGGGGCATGCACCAAAGTATCGGTATCACCGCACGTCCCGATACGGGTCTTACCCTTCGGCGGTTTTATATTTCGACCGCCTGTGTTCTTTTATTCGTGTGCGGGCTTCGATGCAAAATATTAATTCGCGGCCAGTTTTTTTTTCCTCCCTTCTCCGACCATCCCTTCCATTTGGCCCACTCATCCTCTTCGTTTGAAAACGACCGCGGCGCCTGAAGTTTTGATTGGATGCCGCTAATTTATTTTTTATAGTTTTTTTTTACTTTTGGTCGAGCCCCCAAAAAATATTGAAAAATGCACGCGATTCAAGGAGTCGAGGTTAAATTTTCCGCCGACCATGTCACCTCATACACCTTTCCAAAAAGGCTTGGCCGAAACGATGATTTACAAATGACCAGGGTGACGCTGTTTCGGCGATGATTAAACGTTTATATTTCACGAGGGAGGTTACTTACTGGATGAGGTGGAAGATCCTGCGGGATGCGCGTCGATTTCATAAAGTTTATCGGAGCGATATTCGTTAATGTACAAATTGACATGAAATTTTGCTAGCTTGTATTAATTTTCAATATGTGTAGATGAATGCCAATAAAATTTCATGTTGCCGGTTTTGTTTTTTGACAATTAAATGCTACTTTAACACATAGTCTTATAGCTTTGGACATATTTCTCCTATAATTTCATGGCATACCTTCAGATTTTGTCGTAAACGTAAACGTAAAAATATACACTTCATACTATCATGATGGTTCCCAATAAATATCAAGGCATCATGCCAAATAAAAAAGACGTATTCATATAAAAATTTCTGTAAGTTTTACTATTCCACGCCATAAACCTAAGTCGTAAGAATGCTTTACATGTGACGAGAATTTTTATTATAATTCTTGCATCTTGTATATAAAAATGTTATAAGAAGATAGGACTACAAACCAGGAAACAGTATGTGAAAATATTTATGTGGAGCGTAGCACTCTGTGGATCGGATGAGTGAACAATGGGAAAAAGGTGACTAAAAAAGACTAGCAGCCTTCGAAACCTGGTGCTGGAGTAGGATGATGAAGATAAAATGAAAGGACAAAATTAGAAACGATGAGGTTTGCAGATGAGTAGAAGAGGAAAGGACCATGTGGAACACCATACCTAAAAGAAGAACGAGATGGATTGAACACACCCTGGGACGCAATGGGTTTGTGAAGAATATAATTTAAGGCAAAATAGTGGGAAAAGTCCACGGAATAAAAAGGAAATTAATGGACCAGATAAAGAGGAAAGTACATAGGATGAGAGACCAGGAGGTAAGGGAACTAGCTTTCGATGGGGAAGGATGGAGGGCTGCATTCAGCCAATCTTAGGATTGAACTACCAATGAATTATATTACAAAATGTATGGTTATTTCCAACATATAAACGTGTGTATTTACGTGAATTTGGTCCAAGATATTTTTCGTCTAACTTGTAAATGTTTTAGAATGTGCTCACACGATTTGCGCCCAACCACCTTATTTCACCCCAATATTTATTTCCAGTATGTTTTTGGAGGAAGTTCATTGAACGGAAGAAATCCGGCTCTTGTGAAGCTCAAAGCGTTGGAATGCAGAAGCAAACACCGAATGTTTGGGCGCGTGAAGCACATTATCCTTTCCTCGGAAAAGTGCTCTCAAACAGGTCGAATTTTTATTGGCTGGATGAAGCTATGTTTTCATCCATTCGATCATGCCGTTTACTTGTTTCGTTCTTTCTTTTACTTTCTACGGTACTTTCACCATTGACTGCGTTGCGGCATTGAGCGAAAGATGCGCTATCCTTCTTTTCTTGATTTCGGGACTCGGCTAGTATTACGCTTATTATATATTATTGTAGATTACGGCTAGTATTCTTTATATAGGTTTCTTTGATTTTCTTATTCAATTTTCTATGAATGATTTGTTAACGATGTGGGTTAATTATCATATTTTTTCCTAGAATGCCTCCAGAAAAATTAGAATATTACGTACGGTCTGGTGCATCCTTCAGTTCGGGAAAATCAGTATTCAAACGGGGAGATTTGAAATTTTTTTCAAGTTGTCCGCCACCATGCCCAATAATTGGACTCGTATTCAACTGTGGGAGTAAAGACTGATAAATCCTTTACGAACTTCCGTACAATGATTTGTTAATGGCTTATGCTTCGGGTGGAACTTTTTCAGCTGTAGAAAGTCTCCCATGCATCTTTAATTTCATGCTCTCTTTTTTCTCTGAAAAAAATATGTTGACATTCATGTCATCAATTTAATCTCTGTTCACCAACTGTCTCTCTGACGCGTGACTGACGTGGAATTTAGTTGAGCGAGGTTTTCCTGCAGTTTTAGCGTCTTTAACTCTGCATACCTATTTCCTTTACCAAGTGCTTACTTGATTTCTTCAAGTTTCATTTTTTCTTTTTATTCTTCATTAATCATTTTTCTCCATTAGGTATCTCCCAAAATTTGAGGGTAAAATATTTATTTAATTTTAATTATATCCTACGTGGTTCTTGTTACTTTTCTCAGCAGAAGGAATGCTTGCTAGTCATATTCATTCACGAGAGTATTATTTAACCGCTCTAGGTTTCTGGGGTTACCGTCATTTTCAGGAAAAGTTATGACCTTAAAGAGTGACGTGTACGCGTCGAAACACGAATCTCCTAAACGAAAACGAAACGAAACACGAATTACCTAAAATTTACAAGTATACACACCTATTTGTTCAATGAATAGAGTAAACTTTTTTTCCCCAATGAATTTAATAACTTGCGACCATGGTTTCGACGATTAACGTCATCATCAGGTCCGAACCATCACTAAGTCAGGAACGTTAATCGTCGACACCATGATCACAAGTTATTTAATTCATTGTGGAAAAACAAAGTTTACTCTATTAATTCAAAATGTTTAGTAAATGCCATAAAATACCGCCGGAAACCACCAACTATACACAACTACATTAATGAATGAATACCTATACACTATTTACTTTCAGTGTAAGTGGCCATTATCAAAAGGGCACAATTTTCGAGCCAGTATCCCTTGAAACCTGGCTTCGATGGTCATTGTCCTTAATACTTCCCTATCCCAGCAAATTTCCTTTGCTTCTGTTACAGTCATGAGCAGTTTCATTAAATTTAAGTGTGGTTTATGCGCGGATGATTGAAATTAAAGTGTGCGTAAATAAAGTTTCTCAGAGTTGCCGTTATTGTTAACATGAAAGAGTTTCAGTTAGTTTTAGTCTTCAACGATTTATTTTTCTGGATCTCACTGCTTCCATAAGATATGGGATCGATTATAAAAATAGTTGAACATCTCACAAAGCCTTATTCATGAGTCGTTAATTTTTTTAGTTTCATTTCGCAACATCCGTTTCGTTTCACATCCTCTGCTTGAGCGTGACGTAGTGCTTCCCCAGTTCCCGCGGTAAGATTGAACTCCGCCGGCGGTGGCGCCATCGTCGACCAATTTATGTTCGCGGCCGATGAAATGGCCTCCGCTCACGAACCAGCTAGGGAGAAAAAAATGGGCGATGCCCTTATCTCTTCGGAGTTTACTTAGATAAATAATTTGTCCCCACCGCTAAAAGCCCTCTCACGAATGCACCGCGCTTTGAGCTACGGTAGCCGATCTCCATCGTTCCCCTAAAGCCCTGTGAAAGGTCTCGCCTGCCGCCGCTAAACTGCACTTTATTAGTAGACCTCGTTAGTTTGCACTTCATCGTTGGTGCATGCTTAACGACCAAGTGTTCATAATTCCTCGGTCGATTCATAAACCTTATTCGTACATGGCAATAGAAGATAATGACTCTATTCTTTCGACTTATCCTCTACTGAAAGATAGGGTGCGCCGAGTCATAAGTTGTGCCACGTGTGCCGTAAATATATCCCTCCTTGAAGATACCATGCTTTTAGTGCTCACAAGTGTGAACTGTAATAGCTAATAAATTATTTTGGAATCTTCAGTTTGCTCTCCAATATTTGTCGGAAACGAAATTCTGATCTCTAAAAATTCTTTTCTTTAACTTGAAAATGAAAATTTGCCTTACATATCTAATATAAATTAAAGGACGGTGAAGATTATGAGTGTTAAGGACCCAAGGAGCAATAAAAATTCTTCTACAGCAATGAACAATTTGTTAAAGGATATTTTTAGGGAAATTTATAGATCAAACAATTATTTTGACTCGAGAAGAGAAAAAGGTTGGGAAATATGTATGTTCCACGATGTAAACCAGTAGTCTTTCTATCGTGGGGTGCATCCGGCGTTCAGTAGAGCGTGAAATTAAAATAGTTATCGCGTTTTCACATCTTTTTAGATGTATATCATAAGATTTCGGGATAATATGCCATGACTTTAGCAGATAAAATGATATCGCAAGAGAAAACATGCACGGTATCCCGGCGACCTGAGTCACTTTTTGCAGGTTTTCTGCTTCAAGTCAAGTGTTCGGATAAGAACATTTATCTGTACCTAATATGTGTTGTAGGAGTTCCGTGTTTTCAAAAATGGATATTCGAGAACCAGAGCTGGAGAGACTGATATACGGAGCGATAACTTTCACTTTTGTCAAATTATATCACTGATGAGAACGTACATGGAAAGTTCTGGGCCAATCTGTTTACAAACACGTATAGATCTCATCACCCTAATAAACCATTCTTTGCTTATGACTCTTGCATTAGTTTTACTCTTGCATTGTGAACTCAAAGTGGTTCCACCTGAATAACCTGATCGTGATAACCATTTAGCCACTATCGCGTACACTGGGTCCTAGTAATATGTTACTGAGCACTATGAGCTAAGGTAATCCTTCATGGGTTGTTACACATATTTCCAGGTACAAGATGTCCGTTCTAAAATCTGCCACGTACAATTAACATCGCGTATCATATGGTTCCTGAGTGACTCTTTCATCTCGTTAACCTAGCTGCAATGTACATTAAAGCAAATTATTACTGTAGAATCGGTAGCATGCCTTTTGAGTAGCGCATATTGGTGAATGTTACTGGTATATTATAGAGCGTGTAGGTGATAAACACCCCCGTGCCTCACACCCTTGAGGTGTTTTGCAGATAATATGTAGGTGATGAGGCCGCCACCTTCTTTAATGGCCAGCTGACGACTCACATGTATTTTATGAAGTTATGGGACCCATAAGCCATGGCAACCATTCAATAAGTATTGGAGAAACATTCAATAAATTGATTGGTTTCATAACTTATGGCATGGAGTTCTGAGTTCGATAAGTAGCCAAGATGGCGGATGCGCAATGAGCCGCTTGGATGCGTAATAACTAGATAAAAGAGTTATTTTTCGATAGATGACCAGTTAATTTAATCTCACTAATTACTATGTGTATTAGCAATAATTCATGGGCTAAATATTCATAAGTTTTATCCGGCGGTAAAAGATTAGATCAAATATTCGAAGATATTGACTATTGGTAAATAAGTACTGTAACGAGTAGATGTGTTCCAAATATTTTTATATCTACACTATATGGAGCTCATAACTATTGATTCCTTAACAAAATGTTCTTGCAACCGGCCATAGGAAGGTTAGAGGGATCGTCAGCGAACACAGTTATTTGCGGCAGCCATATTTCTCTTCACCTGATTCCTCTCTTCAACTACCACGCCAAAACTCCTCCGTTTGTTCACCTATCCTTGCATCGCGCCACGTTTCGCATCATTCTGTCCTAGTCTCGTGAAACCAGCTCTCTACTCGAGCAGTACTACGACTATTACTCGCATTGAAAATAGTTTTTCATACGTCTGGCCCATCGCTTGGAAGGAGGCAAAGGCTCACCAGATGGGAAACTTCCGTCAACGCTGAGCTGACCGTTCGGACGCATTCACGCAAGATCGCGGACAAGTGGCGCGGTCGTAGCCGTGCTCGCGAAACTAATAAGCTTTGGCATTGGAGTTTCGTCGAATGTTTCGCACAAGAGTTGCTCGAAGAGAAATGCATCCGCAGCCTCTTTTGCTCGGCCCGCGTTTCCCAGAACTTGTATCAGCCGTGGAACAAGCACATTGTCCGGGGTGCCCATTTTCCCAGAACGCTTAATCCACTTTGAAACAAGGCTCAAGACGTATGTCGCTTGGATCCTATACGTGGGACGAGCAGCGAGTAAACATTGTGTTTGCAATGCGACGGATGACAAAATATATGGTCAAATCAAAGATGTTTATCTTCTAATCGGGAGGTTTGCAAGGTGTAATTGCATAGCTTATGTGTATAGTAAACTCTAATGTTGAAATGTAGCCATTACTCAGCATTGGTAATGCGGAATAGCTTGGTGAACTTTTCTTTGGCAACAGAAAAAGTAGTCTGAAATTAATTTAGAATACATGCTCTCGACGAAAAAAAGAGTAAATCATACAAAATACCCCTAAGGTTTATCTAAAATTAAATTTTACGCACCAAAGTAATAATAAACCCTGTGATATCTAATACACATTTAAAATAACCAAGTATTGCTGCCTTTCACTCCAACTAAAAACGGTACAACATTTTATTTCTGATGGCTGATGCTGATATGGCAGTAGTGTATGTACGATCTATTTCGTATCTAAAAGTATTTTCAGTGCAGCTTTGAAATTTTCGATTGTTGAAAGCCTTAGTTTCACCGCATATGACTCCTTACTTTACGTGAGAAACTTGTATTAGTCTTGGACTTAATTTATGCTTGAAACTAGGCCGAATCCAAATGTCGTTTTTATAGATTTTGATTTAATCTTCAAGTGCGGAGGATTAAGTAAAACCTGGTTTTACAAATTATTCCAATGGGACCAAAAATCCTTGGGCTATGCAGTGGGTTTGCATTTGAACTCAGCATGTCTCAGGAAAATTCCTAATTTTGCGGAATAGTTCCTCTTAGAATTATACCTCTCTCTATATAAAGGAATAATACGACGTGAACGGTGGTTTTATGGAACCGCTGGACAAAATTCCTTGTTTGAAAAAATAAATTTATAGGCAATTGGCAATTGGGTTATCCACATTTGAAACACTGTCATAGCGGTTTATAAGGGAAAATACGTAACATCTATTGGCGATAGGGGTAATATGAAATCATTTTTCTTTTCATAAGGTCCATGTTCATTATACCATGAATCTTAAATAGAAGAAAAATGTATATTTTCGTTGAATAATGACCCACTAATAAATACGTTTTATTAATTAGAGAAATCTTGTAAAGTTGATGTATTTTGTGACCATTAGTTTTCAGGGAGTTAATCCAAATACAGCAATCAAAAATATCTCATAATCTCCATTCATAAAGATCCATTATTTATTTTATTCCTCCATTCTGATCACATTTTCTTTTGATGAAATAAAGTCAAGTGAAAGACTGAACCCTATTTATCTCCCGTTATTTTCTACTGGCATCTTTGGACCATGACGGAAGGAGATACACGGGCAGAGCTGGATGAGTGTCGCACCGTTCCTATCCAGCTACGTGCCGAAGCATGGTTCGAGCGTCTTCAAGGAGCTTTCTTGCTTCAAGGAGCTCGTGCTTTCTTTTCTCTCCGATCGGATTAGGCGCGGTCGGTCGCTCTGCGTGGATGCGTTGAGCCCCGGGTGATACTTAAGGGAAACGGCACAATGAGAAAAAAATGGCGCGGAAGAGGGGCTTAAATGGGGCAATAGGAGGAGGGGGTGGTATTGGGGCTTCCTTATTCCTTACCTTGACCATTCCGTGTGGCCCTCGTTCCGACCATGTGTTCCCCAGAGTTAGAAGTCCAATTGAGCCATAAATGGTGAGCTTTGAGAATGGGGAAATTTCATGAGGGGAACGTCCACATAATTTATTCTACGTATTTTAGTAGTGTATTGTTTTTTATGATTTATTTTATCTCCCGGAAAAAGAAGTTTCCAATAAATTGAATGAAAATCCATTAAATTTTTACAGGAGCAAACATTTTTCGCCTTTTGTGATTCCTCTCTTCATCTCAACATACCTCGCATATCTCTTCATCCCACCCACGGAGCCCATTCTCTTTCTTCCTCTTCCCCCATTACTCAACCTCCTCTCTCATGTGATAGACTTTAGCAGACCATTACCTCTCTCATTACCTCTTTCAAACTTCTACTCTGCAATTTCCATAATTCTTCTGATCGGCCTCCATATCAAGAAATTTCTCGTTCATCTTCCTCTTCATCCTCCCCACTTTGTCCATTCTCCTCTACACTTATATCATAAGCGCATAAAATGAACCCTACATCTAGTATACAGTTGTTAGTATGAACCTATTCTACCGTTTAAGGCCGTTTTACGACAGCAAGTTTCCTAAGAAGCTTAAGCATATGTTGTGCATCATCTGAAAATTCTAATAGCTACCTTTAAAAAAGATAATGAAAATTGGAAAAATCGATTGATCCTAAACGGCATCTCTATGATGGTACTCATCATGCGGTATTGCTTTTCTGCTCTGCATATATGTCATCGGGAGGGATAAAATCGTGCCATTGATTAAGGAAATCATAAAGATGTCTAATTTCATGGTAAAATATCATCGAAACATAACCTAAGTAATAGTAGAACGTTAATTTCCGACCTGATCGTACATTTCCTAAATATCGCAATTGTTGAGTTATTCATGAGTTGACGTTGCAGAATGTGTAATGAAGCTCAAATGATTTTGTACTGTCTACAAAATTTTATTTCCACCTCTTGCTACACGTGTTTCGACTGACTAGCAGTCATCATCAGGCAAGACTACTGATGACTGCTAGTCAGTCGAAACACGTGTAGCAAGAGGTGGAAATAAAATTTTGTTGACAGTACGAAATCATTTGAGCTTCATTACTCATTACGCTGTTCTACGATATCTCGCCTGAGAAAGTGGAGTTTGTTGCAGAGTGTCACTGAACGGACTGCGATTTTGTAGTGGTATTGTTGCAACTATAATATATTCATTCATAGTTGTATATTGAGGTCACACAGAGTCACTGCCGTAGTCGCTTTCATTCGGCTACGAACGAATTGATGTGTCACTGAGCGGACTGCGATATTGAAGCGGTTTTGTTGCTGCTACAAGTTTTACACTTAACGTTTGAATATTAAAGGAGTCACCGTTAGGATAATAAATGAGGAGTATGATTAGTTCTGTATACATCGAATATGTATATCATTTCTTCCTCTTATCCCTCCCATTGAGAATCAATGGGCATTACTGTTAGTAATGAGCGAACAAATGATTTTTTTTCTGAGGTTGATTCCTTCTTTCGGGTTTTCCGCAGCATTGGTTCATGTTGAGGACAATATTTCGCCGGCTGTCCTGCTGGCTTCCTCAGGTCCATGTAACATGGACCATGGTTACTCAGGTCCATGGTTACATGGACCTGAGGAAGCCAGCAGGACAGCCGGCGAAATATTGTCCTCAACATGAACCAACGCGGCGGAAAACCCGAAAGTAGGAATCAACCTCTATCAAAGCCCCGCGGAAGCCTTCATCAGAACTTCATTTTTTTTCTGTAGGAGTTACAGTGGTACAAATTAAATGTTAAGGAACTGAATGCAGTAGTGTGTGGTGGTACAGGTATACATATACCAGAACTCTTATAGTAGTGTTGTGTACGGTACTCCTATATTGGGCTTTCTGAAATCCAATATAATTTTCAAGTTTCCCCGAATGACACTCGTCATGCTTATAATTGGGTGACGCTCACTCAATTATCCTCCGCCCTAATCGTTCGATGACACGCTTTAAACATTGCTTTGATTACGCATTCAAAACGTTTTGAAGAGTTCATTTCAACTTGCATGATATATCATCCGTAGTAAGTTGTGGGCGTGCTCGCCATTCCACATTGATAAGCATTCACGGAGGCATGTAAACGAACCTTTTGACGGCAGTTCAGCCGTGATTATACGTTTGATTCAGATAATGTCATCGAGTGGAGCTTAAATTTAGTATTAAAAAATCCATCGCACTATCCGGTTTCATAACAAGCCTTATCAATTTCTTCCAAATTATCGATGAATGGAAAGAATTTCTTTTGTGCGAAATCAATAGTAAATTAATGAGATTATTTTTTACGATGATTATATTGTTTTTAGATTTTGGTTACATTCACATAAAATATAATTATAATATAATCTTAGTCACAAAAATCAGTTGCAAAAAGAGGGAGCAGTCAAAAAATGATGGACGCAACGCTTTTAATAGAAATGGAAACAAACGAGGCACTTGAAAAATTGATTTCTTGATTCTTCTTTCATTGATTGCGGGAAAAATTTCTCGTTAAATCCTTTAGATGAATTTATAACATCATACTACTGGCAGTAAGGTAATTCTTCATTATTTTCGTTGGAGACCAACTGGAATTAAATTTGAAGCCGGAAAAATACCCTATTTCCAATGGAGGGTCGGTTAGAAAAAATAAAAATGCGGTGGGCTGTGCTTGATTGAATTATTCCGTCATTTCTTAGTAGCGACTGAGCACTCATTGGTTCGCACATATTTTTATGCTGTTTAATGGAGTATAATGCGTTTCTTTCCGAATGTGTGCCTTCATAATGAACGTTGTTTATGTTATCATTGTTCTCGGAAGTTTTCCAATGGACTCTTTATGCTAATGAGCGTCATAAGTACCAAAATTTACGCAGACATTAATGTTTGGGCGTATGGTCCAATTTTTTATCCTAAAATTGAGAACAGTAACGTTCTTTCTTCCCTTATCATTGTTTTTCGATACCTGTTTCCAGTGGAAGGTGAAAAGTTGACGCCACGACCTTATAAAGCTGTTTACTCAAAGACTTGCCGTCCCTGCGATCGGAGGTCGCTGCCCAAAGCTAGTTAAATGGATTTGTTGTGTTTGCATTCTTTCACACGCAACGATTACTAGCTACATTTCTCATTGATCGCATTGGAGGACCTGACGTCGTACAAGATGGAAGATAATGCTCTAATTTTTGTATTGAATACGACGGTCGAGCTCTTTAAAATGTGTTTATTTTAAGCGTAAAACATCCGTTCTAAACTATTAGGTGTCAATTTTCACATGCTGAATATCTAAATATGACTCCGCTTGAGAAGTTGTCATGGGAATTGCTGTCGGCGGGTGAAGATGAAATGTTTTCAGAAGCGTGTGACAAATTCGATGCTCGAATGTCCTGTTGTCTAAAACTCGCTCTCCATTGATGAAAGGGTGGCTAAAGAGTCTGTGATAATTTTCTGAGTATCATGACTGCAAATCGTTTTCCACTGGAAACGTTTTAGCAAAACAGATTTTGATTCGCTGTTTTAGTGCCTGTTAAACGTTAACCGTGGAACGACGCAGACTTGTCGTTGAGCTTATAGTGTCTGGAATTTTGGATTTTTATTCTATAATAGACTTTCGGTACTTTGGGGAAAGTTTTTCTATGAGGTAACGCGTAAGCATCGGCTGGCATACCAATATAATATTCAACCAAACCGTGCTGTAGATTGAGAGGGGTTTTTCACTTTAGCCTATTACCTACTTCTCCGTTTCATGTAACTATCTCTTCGATAAATCAGGATATTATAAACGGGTGCTAGATTTTAGAGAGGTTAATGGTAGGACTAGGACCATTATTCAGTCAAATGTGATGCTATGTGGAATATGTAAAATTGTAGTTTGTTTCAAAATTCTACTATAGCGTCCGTATAGGTTTATTACAAGTCTCAAGCTAGGATCGATTCTTAAGCACGCGTACTATTTTCACTCAATGTAAGCTTTGATGAATAGAAAGGATTGGGAAAAAATAACTACTGCGCTGAACTAACCACCTCTGTCAGTCACTGTTCCGCGCAACCTTCTGCCACCAGCATCTACGACATCTGTAAGCTTTGCTGACGTCGGCCACATTTCCGCGAAATCATCCGACTCGTACACTCTCCCACGTCGACTAATACCGCCCTCCAGTAAGCCACCCGGCAGTGATTTTTTCCGCTCACTTTCTCCACTCTCCACGCGGAACGCCCAAGGGAGTTGCACATTCACACGGGCCCTGTCTCGGCGCGAAATCCGGGCGACACATCCCGCCACCGGGAATCTTCCATCCCGGGGTGATACTTTCATGCTGGCATCATATATTTCATCCACACTTTCATGGTGGAGTTGCTTACTTTACAACGTTTTTACGCCTTGTGAATTTTCTTCTTAAACCCGTTCCAACAATTTTCCATTAGGGGCGTTGCCTCCTAATATTTCTATATATTCCGTTGACATCTCCTAGGTTGAATATGGTTAATAAAGCGGCTTCAACCATCTGGTAGTCACACATACTGTAGTAAAGAATCTGAAGATGTTGTAAGTATATGCATAGAGAATTCTACATTTAGCTTGGCATTTTTGGCATAACCGGTTTTACAGATGTGGAGACAAATATTTTGCCTGTCATAGCAAAGCCATTATTTGTCAATGGTGATATCTTAAACCACACTATATATTTGAGGGGTACTATGGGGTTTCAGAAAGATCCTCGTAATTTTTTTCTTTCCTTTCCCACCAGGAGCTTAATCTTTCATCTATTAGCTGTCTCCTTACCTCAAGTTTTACGAAGGGAGGTATTTTTCAGTGAAGATTATTAGAATCACATCCAGTTATATGTGGATGAGTGTAATTTTAACCGTAAATTTTGGCGCAGTTTTAACCGCTGTTACTTTCGGTGAGCTGATGACTTAAACGAAAATCAAAGGAATAATTTTGAGTCAACCGGGAATAGCCACGGATTATAGCTTACGGAGTCACCCGCAATGCACATTGAATAGTTAGTCGATTTGTTGCATTGTATATCATCTTAAATCTTATTTATTGAGTTTTTTTCGGTATCGGTTACTATAACTCTTTATTTAGACTCATTTTATATAGAAATACTTCATTTTCTAGAGGACTAGAGACACTAGAGACACTTTAATTCATTTATACAATATCAATGGAACTTTTGTAGAACTCTTTTTGGGCATTATGTCAGCTGATTGTTAGGTGCATCGAGAGCTCTTATCCTAAAAACTGCATCTCTGCGATATCTCACTTCCTTTATATAGAAAACAGAGAGTTAGTAAAGTTTTCCCTTATTCATCCCTGCTCTACCCTTCCCACAATTATGAAGGGGTCACATACTGACCAGCTCGACCATCAGCCACTTAAAGCTTTTGCCCACGATGACCTAGCCTCTGACTGGCACTGGATATAGACCTTGCGCAGAACGCCTTTGGCCAACTGAGGTTCTGTATGCTCACGTGTAGACCGCTACGGTAACGAATGTCAAAACCGCCCTAAGGATAAGCAAATCATTTCTGTGAATAAAATTTGCTTTCTAGGAGTCGTGAATATGCAGTTAAAATACTGCTAAGTACAATATTAATTTCCCTGCTTCTACTGGCATCTTCGCTCCTCCAGCCAAATTAAGATTTAATTGAAGATACCAATACAAACGAGAACCCGCGCAGTCAAATATACTTGGAACGAATCATGATAAGTGTATATAATTCTATGATTTTTAATTATTTATCATTCTACTATCTTCATCACTGGACGGTCGTGTAGAAGTTTTGCGAAATAATGCGACACCTGTGTGTATGCAACAATGATTGTTGCATTGTAGCAAGTAAATTCCAGTTTTCTTCCTTTTCTTCTTCCTAATTCTTTTCCCCGGTCTCCCTTGTCATCGACATTGTTGACCTACTACCCCTGGCTGACGCCCATACATCGGTTACCGGTGCTTTATGTACGTACCTAGGTGTCGTAGCATTTCATTGAAAATTCCTTTTTTCCCCACTCCACGGCGGCAACGTCAGAGTATCGATGGAACGAGCTTGAAGAGGGATTTCTGAACGCGATGGTGGGTGGTGAGCCGTACTCTTCAAACTGCTCACGGTCTCTCTCTCTGTGAGCGGCGGGCGGGTGGAAAAATACACCCGCCTCCTCCCGTTCAGTCCCTCATTTCCTCCTCGTTTGGAATGCGCCCATCGCCGCGTGAGAAGAGGGGGCTTCACGGGGAATGAGCCGAGCGAGCCGTCATTCCTCAGCATCAAGCCTTCCAAACCCCACTATCTCTCCCTCTCTTCCGACAACAATGCAAAAGGTTCGAGAATATTGTTCTACTCGGGATGTATTGTGAGTGAGAGAGAACAGAAATCATGAGTGCTGCTGCTCTCTTCTCTCCATCTCTCTCTTCATCTCGCGTGACAAAGGAGGGCCGCGTTTGAAGTCCGCTTTTGCAACAGGAGTGAGCGTGTGTGTCTGTGTGAGCCAGGGCGCAATTCGAGCCGTAAAGCGTGGAAAAGAAACGGGGACACGTTTGCGCGTTTATAACCATGTGTCTCCGCCGTAAACACACCTTGAGCGTGTTTTGTTTCAGATAAAGAAATTACTCACTCTAAGTGTTGTGTTTGCTGGAAAATTGCGAAAAACCGTTTGGCAATTAAAGCTGCCGATCGTGAATTGTCGACCATTTCCGTGCCAAAGTATCAGGAATTTTGCATCGCGCTAAATAATGTGTTATACCATGAATTTAATTTTTTAAATCGAAAATAGTCAGTATTAATCAGGGAAAAGTAATACGTATCATCTGATGTACGGGAGTTAATAGTTTTGAAATCGAAATGAGTATTTAAATTATTAAGTACTTAATTTTCTGACTTTTTCCCAACCAATGACCAAAAAAAATGTGTGAGATTATGTATTTGGTGCAAAAATACATCAATAATGAACACGTGGTCTCGTATCTCGGCATATACTTTCAACATAGGAAATCAAGCACGTGGCAGGATCAAACGGCGAAAAATTACGTGTCAGACCTCATATATATTTTTTTTAGCTTTTCAGGTAATAAACCAATGTGAGAATTAATTATAAGTAATTTGTTTCAAGACATATTTATTTTTCGACCAAAATCCGTCTTATTTCTCTCATGCGTGCTATAATTTAACAGACTAAGCCATGGTATTTATGAAAGCCAACCTACAGTTATAAGGTATGTTCGCGAGAGACATCTGGGTAACAAGCGTATTCAAACCACGACAGTTTCATGCAGGATTCCTTTAACACAGCCGCATCATTATGAAGGCCGTATTTCAAAACCTGACGTACGTTTGATTACGTTTCGCTGTTTACTCTCTGTTTGCGAAAACCTTTGATGAATACGGGTTGGAGCTTGGGAAGGATACAGGGATGATTTGTGGGTCTCTCTGGCCATGGGGAGTTGGATTTGACTGGTGAGTTTAGGTTGGAATGTGGTCGGAGGGATCCGCTTATGGAAATATTTATTAAATCTCCTTTCAAATGTTTGGCCAAAATGTAGAAGGGACCATAAGCGTATAGGCCTGTTTGAATGCGGGTAACAAGGAAGATTATGTTGACGCTGAGTGGTTTATCCAATATGTTGAGTGTGCGGCAAAAGCAGAGATTGGCACTGTGAAAATGCTGAAATCGTTGGAAAATATCCTTAGGCTACATGGTGTTTTAACTATTTAACATAGTATATTTCTACAGTGGCAGATGATGATACAATGAATCCTGGTTTATCTAAAGCGCATCATAAACTTCTTTAGGTGACATCGATTGGTCAACGTTTTTGTTAAAAAAAATTACCATATCGCTTTGACTAGTGTGTGAAAGGTCGGATTTGATGAAAAAATCACTTAAATCCAGACTACGAATCGGCTAAAGACTTTGTATAATTATTTCACTTGCTTCATATTCTGCCTGTTACGCGATTATCAAGCCATTTCAGTCAAATATTTTGGCCAATATTATGGCAAGAGTAGCATCGGCTATAGAAAAATCATAGAATAGAGGTGCCATTATGGGTAGATGAGTTGAAATAATATGGCATTCAATGTTGAGAGTGATGTGTGGAGAACAATTACTGACATATTAGAACTGCAGTGGGTGTGGTAGGAGATCTCCAATGGGTGTCATGTCAGTCAATATATGTAGGTGGATAAGTTCCATTATAGACCTATTAGTTGTTAAAATAATGAGTTCATCCGGAAGGATATAAAGATGTTGTATCTTAGACATTTTAGTGCCGACTGATTTTCATCCTGATAGAAGTCAAAGTAATGATTTGCTGAAATAACGTCGGACTCAATCTCGTTGTCAATGTAATTGTCCTCACTGAGGCTAAGAAAAATGAAAGCATAATGATAATTCTCCTAGAACAAGGGTCCTCTATGAGTGGAGAGTTCCATTTAATTTACGCGGTGGCATTCAATAAAGTTTATTGAATGACAAAGAGGAAAATTGACTCTTAAGAATGCGAATATTATTTTGAAAGCTTCACTTGAGTACTAATTATTTGTTATGGGAACTATGGTGTAAGCGGGTTATTGTATAAGTAAGTCTATAAACCACTGTCTGGAATATTTTAAATTCGATACCTATGCTTCAGGGAAGCTAGGTATGCAAAAATTTTATGGCAAACATTATATAGCTTCCGGAGAGTATCTCTTTGTTTAGATCTTAATTTTTAAGGTTAAATTTTGTTCTGTTCTTGGTGAAGTAGTCTACTTCGAACTGAAAGTTGGTAGACGTACGACGAATTTAACCTCACTGATAAACTAGATTGCCTTAGGCTTAGCTCACCGCAGACAAAAGCTACCCGTTTTGTTAACATATAGACTAGTGTAATAGAATCACCAAATGAACTTCCTTATATGCCCACCTTAGATCTTGCTCTACAGAACTATGAATACTGCCGTAGGAGCTACAGAAAACACTCAGGAAGTCGGGGTGAATTTGACTTTCCAATTTCTGTCGTCGAAGCGATAATAAACTACGAGGCTCTTGGGGTGGGTGAAGTCACCGAGCTCCTTAATCGTCCCCTGTCCTCCGTCCTCCCTTGTCTCGAACACATCCACGTCTCGCACCCACACCCGTCTCTTATTCGTCCGGCTCCGCGTCCCACCCGCCCCCGGCCCGCCGTACCACACCCCACCTCCCGCTCCTACATCCCGCGAGCGCGGAAAAACAGTCGACGGGAAGGAGCACTCATTACAGCCTCCTTAATTATGCATGGACCCAGAGGGCGGAGAAGGTAAGGTAAGGTGGAGGGCGAAAGGGGGCGAGAGGAAAGGGCGGAGGGCCAAGGATCTTTCAGTCAAAGGCCCGGATAGAGAGGATGAGGACACGCTGAGGGGTACATCCCATCCTCCCCCCCGCCCAGTGCCACGCCCCCTCCCTGGGTCCGCAAGGCGTCCTCTTATTTCCTCCACACAACCCCCTCCCCCCCACGGTTTGCTTTATTTTTTCCAGTCCCCCGTGTTCACATCATCCATCCGCCCCCTTGCCGTTGTCGCCCGGAACCAAGCCTCATCCTCCCAACTCCCACTTCCCGTGCATCCTGCTCAACATCCTCCCATCTCTTCTTCCTCCATCTCTCTTTCTCTCTCATGTTTCTTTTAAAGGTTAGCTTCAGGGTCACGCAGAAGACGACCTCGTTTGTTCAATCGAAATAAAAAATGGTAATAAATTTTTTTCTCGTTCGGGAGCGCATGCGTGGTCGTCAGTTGGATGAGCTCGGTCGAGTCTGCCGAATTAAATGTCTCAGTTTTTGGATTTTTCTTTTCTGTCTAAGGATGACTCCGAGGCTTCACGGTGGCCAGAAAACCGTCTTATCGTAGCAGAAGGCACGGACCCTAATCCTGGCGGTGACTGAGATTTTTCGGCAGAAATTCCTATCCCTTGAAGTATATACGGGTTTTCCACCAGGTTAGGTAGTTGTTGGCCGACGTTTCGATGCCCTGAGGACGATGGCGGAGGTAGCCATCGAAACGTCGCCCAACAACTAACTAACTTTGTGGAAAACCCGTGAAAACTTCATTAGTATCATACGCCGGGAAAGAACCAACTCAGTTTCCTATCCCTTCTCGGGCGCTATGTTCAGAGAAATTAAAGCGCACTATTGCGGATGAGAAACAGCAATGTTTATGCTTGAGTAACTACAGAAAAATATGACGAATTTTTAACTGACGTGAGACTGGACGCTGAAGATGAAAACTAGACATTTTTCTTCATTTATACAATAAAAATTGAACTTTTGTAGAACTCTTTTCGGGCATTATGTCAGCTGGTTGTTAGGTGCATCGATAGCTCTTATCCTAAAATCCTAATCTCTGCAATATCTCACTTCCTGACGTTTTACTCAATGTCTCCCAATCGGATGCCCCTTAGATTCCTCGCATTCTGCCTATCCTTAATCCGTCAAAAATTCTAAACATCTTCCTTTTTCTTCCAAGCTTCCCAAATCTTCTACCCTCCATTAACACTTCCAATATGCCCTCACTTCTCTACCTGCCCTCCATTGAACTTTTTTACCTTCATCGAACATCCGCCACCCTATTCTTTCCTCGACAACCACACTCATTTTTCGTCTTTAAACCTACATTTTAAAAGCATACAGGCTGTGTACAGCCTTACTCCGCAATGATCAATTTTCCTTTCAGTTCTCGAGTTTTATACACTCCATATTACTTTTCTCAACAGTCTTTTCTTTACATTTTTGATAATACGCCCCCTCATCAAATCCAAAAGCTTCCAGTCGACAGAAATCTTTCTACCGCATCGAGCAAGTATCCTATTTAGGTGCGTTAAGCAACATTAGAACATTAGTATATTTTACAACATGTCCACCGCATCATCAATGCTTTGAAGCCGGCAGTATTGGGCAATTATCACTATGGCTAGTGTTTTGTTTTCTGACTGGAAGTTGATTACGAAGCTCAATATCTCTATAGGTATACAAAGTGCAATCAAACACACTATGTTCAGTCGCCGTTGAGGCTATCGTCCCACTTCATTCCATTCATGCCGTTAAATTTTATTTCTCTGAGGGACCTTTTGAGAGGATTCTGTTCGATAATGGCGCTTGGCTCAGTTAGTGTCCGCATGTGACGTGAGGCACCTGGGAGTGAAGGGACATGCAACGCTTCTAGGAAATCCTTTTGTGGAAGAAAAGGTCATCTTTGAATCTGTAGCGTGAGTGTCACCTTGAGCTAGATAAATACAATTTTGGAGCGTCGGAGTGTCCTAACAACATCATTCCCTCTTTGCGGTATTTGTTTTCCCTCGAAGTGCCTACACTTTTTTCGCGACCGTCATTGAAATTTTCGGAGGCTTTAATTGAGAAGAGAACTGTCGGTAAACAGTGCAGGATTGACGGCCTAATGTCCGTCAGAATTTTGTAATGGGTGTTTATTTCTTACCTCCTCTAAGTAATTTGGAACTCAGTTGGAATTTTAGCGATGTAGCGATTCTTGTGAGATTTATGATACGCATTTGCACAAACAAATGCGTGAAAGGCGCAGAATTTGAACTATTTTCCCGGTCTGCAATTACATCTTAGATTATAAAATTTACTCCAATTGTTTTTGCAGTAGAACTGTTAAAAGTTTTGAAGCCATTCGCTGAGAGGTGAGGGTATTTTGAAGAGGATGTCATGTCAAAGAAAATGTTTGACTAGACGCTTTGAGCAAGGAAGGGAATATGTAATGGAGTCACTCCAGTAGGAATAGTGGGCAGAAGCAATTTTATTGAGGGAGAAAACATAGGAAGCATAGTGGCATTAAGAAACCTAGGAGTAATCAAGCAAGTAGCGGGAAGGCTTAATGGTGAAAAAGTGGAAGAGCTTCTTTGCTATGGTATAGCACATACCTTATTCGCCGCGGGTGTTTGGGACCCTGCAAAGAAAGATTTAACTCGCGGAGTAAATAAAATACTAAAGAAAGCCGTGCCCTTCGTTCTAAACTGCTACGAGCAGCAACAGAACCACTGTAATCGGAAATTATAGCTCCTGATTGATAGAGAATTCTGGATAGCTTCTGGGTGTGCCGGTAATAGGTGCTACCGGTTCTGGTACTCCTAGTGTCTCCTAGTGACGCGCACTTGCCCCGCGCCTTTGAAGGACTCGTATTTTGGAAGAACTCGGTAGTCACTGGGTGGAGAAATATAGCTATAAACATCTGACGTGACGCTACATAACCGGGTCTGATATAGATTGCTCTGTATCTTAATATTAATTTTGAAGATAAAATAGAGGGTGAAGTCCCCAGAGGAAGACCTAGGAATAATTTCATGGACCAAATAATGATGAAAGTACATAGGAAGAGATACCAGGAGGTGAAGGAACTAGCATTAAACAGAGAAGGGTGGAGGGCTGCAGTCAATCAAATGTGTGATTGAATGATCAATGAATGAATTTATTTAAATTATTGCACTTTTTTCTAGTTTCAGAAATTAGTGAGTTTTATTGCAGTTGTCATCTATTTTTGGAATTAAAAGTTTTAATTGCTAAGAATTGCAAGATTGGCAAGAAACTAATTAGTTTATGTAGTAAATAAGGTAAATAAAAATTCAACAAATACATTTAAAGTAATAATATATCAATTTACGATATTATTTTCTAATTTAGCGCTCGAATAACTTTATTTTTAGAGCTTTGAAAATATAGTTTCCCAGGGCTGCACAAATCACAGTTCACTAGGGCCCCACCAGGCATAGTTGCCCGAAGCCTCGCCAGTCATAGTGGTCTGGGGCTCCGCAAGCCCTTGGGGCAGCCCTGGCTGGAACAAAATGGTTGTACAGATGATGGAAAAACTAGGTTGGGACCGTGAGAGACTCGGAGGCTTCATACTTGACTTAAGTTACTTGACAGATTCAAAAGAGGCGAGTTACAGTATAAGAATATTATTTTGGGGAATATTATTTGACACCGCGCTTTATCGCTGAAGCTGATTGAAGGGACATGTTGCAGGAGACATGCTGCCATACTTATAGTACAGATGTTTCGTCTTTTCAGCCACCTTTGGTCATTTTATGAAAACACTGTCACTCTAACATCAAACCCATAGGAGAAATCATGCAATAGACCTCAGTTAACATAAAATTCACCCCTGACCTCTATCTCCTATCATCCCTATTCCTCCCCTTTCATGGCTCGGGTCCTACTACCCCCAACTACTCGCCTCTGCAGTATATCAATTGGCAAAATGTAGGAGAGAGATACTAGAGCCGGCAGACGGTCATTTCATTCATAGTGTTCTGCCTGTAACAAATACTGGCAAATGAAGTATTTTGTGACCGGCTCACCCTTTAGTTATCCAAAATACTACCAATCAGCTATTATAATATACAATCGTGGTGGTTCTGGCGTAGCTTAAGTATAGGCATAGGTGTTATATCTGAGTCACTGATCGGAAAAGCACTTCTGCAAAATTGTAGCTTTTGGGTTTGCATTTCAGTGAAAGCGAATGAATGTTTCGACTGTGAAATCCCAAGAACGTGTATTTCATTACCCTATCACTTTGTGAATATTACTGACGTAGCTATTCCTTCTAATCAACGTTGACAGTTAGCGGTTGCAAATCTCCTCCTTCGAAAGTTGTCGGCCGGCAAAGGAAATTAACATGTCAGGTCACAAACGATAAATGGGACACATAAAAGTCTGAATCTACTGTCACATCAATGAGGGGGTAGGTGGCGAAAACGGGCTGTAATTTAGGTCAGGTTGTTTATGGATCACTCCCTTTCCACGCTCCTTGCCGCAGGGTCCTTGCGGTGGCTCGTTAGATAATATGTAGATGTAGATGAGACAGAATTCCGCATGATAAACATCCCGTTCCGCAGGTGGGGACACCGTCTCTCTTGGGTCTTGTGCGGCCCGCAGACCGCTCGCCTATGTCGCATGACTGTGTCACGAAAACGTCCACCTAGAGACAAGTATCCACTCTCACGCTCCCAACACTGCATCCCGCATTACTCTTGACCCTCCCGCTACGGTGTATATTCCTGCTTATGTCTCTTGCACTAAGAGGTTTCCATTCTAAAGCCATAGCCAACCCTCCTCATTGTCAAGGCCAGCAAAGCATCCCTGTCCTCGAATCAAGACAATGATTTATGCTTAGGGATATGTGGAAAATGTGTAGATGTCCACTCACTCTGGAGCGTAGGTTGTGCTAAAGTCTTAGGAATGGAGAATTACTCTGATTTGTTGCAATTTCCATTAAATATTTAAATTTTCTCGATCACGGTTTCACTACAATTCAAAATTGACAGCGCAGGTCGCTTTACCACGAAACCACGAGCAATTAAATAAATTGTGGAAATTGTAGTCCAAGAAACTTGTCCTTTGTTTCCAAAAAAAACACCAAGCCCGAGACTTCCAACTTGTGCTAAAATTTGTAAGGTACTGAGCAACTTTTCCACTCGCGTTTGTTGCATTAAAGTTGAAAATTACATTTAAATGCTGAAATGTTTGTGCATTGTGGCTTTGTAGTCGGTAGCATACAAATTTTCGTCTTCATTAATATAGAAAACCATGTTCCGCATTATCGAGTATAATAATTACTTGTCTTCTAATTCCAATTATTCTGGCAATCAGTGAATTAGATGTCTATAGGCAAGGAGGCTTGCTTATTACCTACTGGTTTTCATTCAATACGAACAGTGCCTCTGAGTAAATTTAATTAGCCTTGCTGCAAAGTGTCACGTATAAAAGAGGATTATACATTGAATGATTGCTCACTCGTTTGAAAATGTTCATTCACTAACGATTGAAACATATTTTACTTTCAGTTTTGTGTTTTGTGATTGTCTCACGTCACACAAAATTTTTTTTTACATTAGATTTCAATGTAGATCTTGGTTGTAGGATAGCGTTTTAGTTGTCAGTTTTTCTCTTAGGTGAGGATTGAAGTTGGAAAATAGAGGACGTCATTAAATAGAGAAATGGGAAATTTTTGGAATATTTAAAAAATAACCATTGTTATTTGGCTGCGTGAAGAAGTCTGAGAAAACTCTCGGTTAAAACATACTGTGGAATAATTGCGTTTCGAAAAAAATATTTGTAAATAAAGGCTCCTGAATTTGATTAATTTATCGAATTGTTGGCGTATGCATAAGTGAAACTATACCGTGTGTAGCTTTCCCTCAGGTCTGTATAAAAATGAAAAGTCTGCTTGTTCTGATTCACTGGGGAGTCTAAAGATATGCGCATAGGCTGTCACTCCACCCGAGCATGGTTTTGACGGCTGCAACCTTTTGAATGTTCTGGAAGTTGTGAATTTCAAAATTTGATCCAACGTATCTCCTCCGCCCTCACTTCCTGATCCTCAACTTTGGTTTCTGATTATATATATATTTGTTCCATGCATCAATACAAACTCTCTCTCTCTCTCTCTCCCTCTCTCTCTCTCTGTCCATTGTCTTGAAGTCGAACGATGGAGTGGAGCAAAGTTCGCGGCATTGAGATCCAGAAAGATTTTAATGTTACTCCGTTTTGATTTTCAGTTTGCGTCGCGTGTAAACGTGGCGGAAGGGTGATATGATATGACCTTTTTTCAGAATTTTCCCTTTCATATTTCCACTTTTGGAGGATGTCACATCTTCATTTTTTGTTTTATATTTAACATGTTTTTTTTACAATTGATTGAGTGAAAGCATTTAAATGTGTAGAAACGTGATGTCTTTTTCTTCAAAAATGTCTTATAGCGATATCTTCAAATACGGTTAGTCATTGTCAGCAAAGAAATGCCAGAAAACGTGTTCATGTTAGTTTCTGAATTTTGCACTAGTTGGCAAATTAATATGTTGAGAACACAGTTTTTTTCTTCGGCACTGATGTTTGCTCTTCCATCGATTTTATTTGCGACAAGTCTAGTGGAATCATATTTGTTAAATATCGGAGCATTTGACATTATGTTTAATCCTTAGTTAAGTCCAACTGTCTCATGTTAAACTTTTGAGCCCTTTGCCCGGCTGAAAATGGTGCGATATTTGGAGAGCGTATGTCTATATTTTTCGTAGCTTTTCTAGGGTACCTCATTAGAATGAACGCCGGGAAAGTATCATGTATTTTTTGCATAATTCCCGATTTGTGTCATCACAAACTACACATATACATAAATTCGGCCTGTCTTTAAATCTTCTTGCCCTATAAGATCTGCCCTGCGAGTCTCGTTTTGATCTAACCCTGCTATTTACGCTTTAGCACAAACGTCCACAGGGATATTACAATCTAGTATTTAAATTATGTACCTCCTTCGTGAATTTACTTTTGTACCTCCTTCGAACCTGCCATCAACATATATTCCCTTCCATAATGTAATTTCATCCCCAGTGTACTTGGGGTGCAATTGGATAGGTGCTACTGTTCTGGATGACGTCACCAATTTCCTAAAACATGCTAATTTGACAACTAAGCTGGTGTACATTATGAAGAACCATGCATACACTGCTTTGAAACTTTCCTCATTGACTATGAGTAGCTCGAAAGAACAGTGGAGGATCTTTTATACGCTGTAATATGGTGTTAGAGAGGAATAATGATATTCCAAATAATAAGTTCTTTCACAATGGGCGCTGATTCATTGCTTCTTCCAGCTCACTTTAATTATTTTTACTTATCAGCTATATGTACTTGAATTGGTCAAATTTTCGCTATCGTTTCTTTTTATCAATATGAGATTCAGGGCTAAGTATTCTTTGATTATTTTCTGTCAACCCACCTGTTTGGTCCGATATCTTTTCCTTTCCTCGTTGTTTTACCCCGCTAAAGCTTTCCATCACCCGTTTCTCACAAGTCATCCTAGTCTTCTCCTGAAGATCATTCTCTTTACGTTCCTTCCATTAAGGCCTTCAATAGGGTCTGAATATGTCCAATTAGTTTTCTCATCTTGACATTGTCTTCCATGAATTCCTTTGCCCCTTTCTTTAGTGAGCTGCTTCATTAATCATCCTGTCCTCGTTTTGCATTTTTATCTTTCTTCCCATTGACCTATTTCCATCACTTACAGTATTTTCGATGCCTTTCCGTACTCTTCCCACAATATTTGTAATTTCACTAAATATTTTTGGTCCTACGAAAGGTTCAACAAAGTAATTAGTTTTATTTTCTGTTGGCTCTTTTAGTGATATAGTTTCTTAATATGACCGATATATGAAAATGTCTACGATTCATTCAGCATACTTGGTAAAAAATTTGTTTACAATGTTCTACAATACATTATCAAGAAATGTACTGTGACCAAAATATGAATGTGTTGAAACGAAGTTTAGTTTCCTGTTAAAAATCTTGAGCATATATTTTCTCTTAATTTTGGACTCGGATGTTATTGGAACAGACTTGGTGCATGTTTGTAAATATTAGCTGTAAAAACAACACAGTACAGAGAGTATGCTATTAACATTTTAGAGAGAAATATTAATAAGTTATTTGTCGCTGTGTTAAGGTCGACCGAGGCCAGATATATTCGTCACTTGCATACTTTTTATTCTTTATTACAACTGAAGTTTTTATAAGTTGCTCTCTTCAAACTCTATTCTTGGTAATTGAATCATTGGTGTCAGAAACCTAAGGCTTGCTAGTCTTTAAAACTGAATGCTTCAAAGTGTAAATACTTATTTCTACCTGCTTCCATTCCGCTGCTTTGGATGACCCTCAGTCAAATAAACTTAGGTACTCGCTACTTACCGTGAGACGAAGGACGCGAATATCTTTTGGAAATGACCTACTAGTGCAATTCATTCCGAGATTCTTCCGCATCAGAGGGGCTTTGTTTTTGGTGCACCTATTCATCAAGCACCAACCTTAGAATATCCTCCTTGTGCTTATGTAATTTTTATTACTTCGTTTTTATTAAGCTTAGTTGATGCTCTGATGTGACACTGGTTTGTCTATAGTTATTCTTTTGTCTTCCAATACGTTGCCTATACGAGTCAAACCTAAGTGAGAGCCATCTCTTAGATGACAATGAGTACATGTCAATTCCTAAAAAGTATCAATTCAATGATATAAATTCGGCATTTATCAATAAATCTGGATTTTATATCTTAACAGATGAATGATTTTTTACACTATATTTGACACTCATTTCGCTCAATGATGAGGTACATTCTAAGCATAGATTTATTAGATATATTTAGCAATGTATTATTTAAATAAGCCTAGTATGTGCATTTTACTCAATTTATTATAAATTCTGTATTGTCTATATCTCTGAAAACAGTAGGTCAGTATTTTATGGAGGCACCTTGTAAAAGTTTGATGTGATAACCCGTCATAAAAATAAAAAAATAATCGGGATGGTTAATTTTGTACCGCATCGTACCATTCCGAACACGTTACAACGGGCTCTGAGAGTCCATTTATGTAGTTCCCAATGGTTGACAAAAGTAAATGAATCTCCAAAAATCATGTAAACACTTGATGCCGAAGTTTTGTCTATGTGCTGATGAATGGGAGCGTAATTTGAGTGTCTTCGGTAAGGAATGTATTTTGCGGACAATTTCGCTAGTATGGCTATGAAATGAATCAGGCACTGATTTTCGGGCGAATGTTTTTGTTGTTTTCTCTCTGTGAAATCTTTTCTCTTCCTCACTGATAATTTTGTATATAAATGGGACGATTACTTAACCACGATTACTTTTGGACACAATTTATATTTTATTTATAATCCACTCCTGTATGCCATTCTGATTCGAGACTTTCTATTTTAAAATAGTCTCATTTCTGTGTCGTTCACCAGTTAAATATGCAATGAAGTAGTTTTTAAAAAAATCCGTCAAAATAAGGTTTGGTTCATATTATTATTGCTGCGAGAGAGAGTTCTAACTCGTATAGGGATACGGGGTGTGTGGTATTGCGTATGCCATGTGCTTTAGAGATAACTGCACTATGAAAAAGATGAGCACCCCCCACTGTGATAATATTTATCACGACCGCTTTAGCCTTTTACAGCATCTTCAGGTACAGGTTCGAAAAAAAACGATACCGGTCGTAATAAATATTATTACAGTGGAGTTGCTAATTTTTTCATATGCAGTTGTTCCTTTCCCACTCTAACAGGCCTGAAACTACAGATTATGTTTTATAAAAGTCTACATCTTTATACAGTTTCATTCTTCATGACAGTATACTTCCTTATTCTCCATGATATCTATTCTTTGTCCGAATGTTTCCCGTTACCCTATATTTTCTTTTTAACTGCTTAACAACCCAACATTCTGCAACACTTGCTTGATCCACCAAGTCCACCTGAATCTCATTCTTCCAGCCAAGATACAAAGATGAAACCATGAAAAATACTCTCAGCTTGCACATGATGTTATTACATTTTATGATAATCTACATCTTTAGAGAATTGAACAAGATACCTCCCGGGTTCATGGAAGGATTCCACACCAGACATGCTGCACTCGCCCCTTTGCGAGGTTTCATCTGGCCCACAGGCGCACGGACTCTGACCCATGGGCGTGAACCAAAAAAACTGGAAAAAATGCGCGACCAAGTTACAAACAAGGAGATTACTTCGTTGGAAAACATGTTTGATCGCCGTACTCGAATTGTGATACTATTTCAGATCAGGATCACTAATATGTGCTGTTAATTATCGGAAACTACAAGGTTAAAGTTTAAGCATAAAGCATAATCGTGTTGGGAATTTCAAGCGTGGTGATGAGTTAGCTGCAATGACATGTCATCAAACGTCGTGTGAAGTGCCTAGAGAGGTAGGGAGTTTTATGGAAAAAGTCTATTGAACTCATATTTAATCTTATTTTTCCGCAGAAAACACTCATGTTGGGAAATTAAAAGTAACTTTGTAAATCCAGGAAATCTATTTCATATAACTTCACATATGGTTTCATCCGTTAGGGCGTCATCAGGTACAGTGTACACTGTAATTTCTAAATATTTTTAGGAATTTACCAAGTTACCTTTAAAGTTATTTTACTAAGTTTAAAAAAATTTGTCAATTTCATCATGTTAGGCCATACAATTTTCATTGAATGAAAAAAATTACTCGTTTAATCCATTGGCTCTTCAATTTATAATCTTATCCTAAGAATATGAATGTTTCTACTTCGACTTTAAGCAAAGTATGCTTGCAGCCCAAGGCTGAATGTGGAGCGAGAAAGAATCCTTAGTTTTACCCAAGCTAACATTTTTTTCCGTAGGAAACGATGAAATATTGAGCGTAGAGGAGAGTGGAGAGATGGCTTTCGCTGAAAGTGCTTCCCTTTGCGGTTCGTGCATCGTTCCGCCCCGAGGCTGCCTTATCTTCCCTCGCCTTTGTGACCGCGGACGAGCGAAAACATGGCTTGTCTCCAAAACGCGACAGTAGTTTGCCCACGCGGGCAGCAGAGTGTCACGCACGCCGGGGTCAATTAGTCAGGGTCGTCCTTTGTTTTTTCATCGCATCCCTCCCACCAGCTTTCTGCGTACACGTACTTTTCTATTTTCCACTCCCGGAAAAATGTATAGAAAGGCTCCAAATCCTTGCCCATTCTCATTAACCGGGAAAATAGATGGGAAATATTCTGATTCATCCGAGATTGATAGCTAGGCAATAGAAATTCCCAGGTTTGAGTAAAAATTCAGCTCCGATATTTTTATTGAGTTTTTGAAATGTTTAATGGGCTTTAGGGATAGCGTGGCCGAGGTTTCTAGCCGTAGATTCAACGTTGGTTCTTTAATCAATACTTTCATGAATAAATAATTTATTCTATTTCATATAATTTTTCGTCGACCGTAAACCTAATCGGTATCATAAATTAGTGGTAAATAACAAGTAATTAAGGGAGAAGGAAGACACAAGGTTTTGATGTGGTGACAGACCAACGCAACCGTGACTCAAACCCGCGATCCAAGAAAAAATAGTGTAGGTTTTTAACCCGCAGTGGCCTATAATAAGTAATAGAAATCATCGGTGTAATTTTCTTCACAGAAACCTCAAATCCCATACCTTCTCTCAAGTCAATCATGAATCAATTCTCCTCGTATATGATCGAGTATTATAGGATATTCGTTCATCTGAAGCCATCTTTCCATTTGCTCAGCTATCATTCACCCCTCGAACCTCTCTTTTTGTCTGAAGGTGTGCCTACCTAACCGAGTAATTAGTCATTATTTGTTGGTCATCTATCATTATTTAAAATAAGAACTGTTTTCAGTATCTCTGCCTCGGTGGCGAGGAAAGAATACGTGGTAATTTATGGTTGTTGAAGTACATGTTTTGTCTTCATTTGAATAGTTGATTTGTTTTTCATCCCCTGTGAACTGGGTGAAGTTGTTAACATTGCTTACTTGCGGCTCAGAACTATGTGCACCTTTCATATTTTTTATTATTTGTTAATTTATTTTATCAAATGACTAATTGATTTTTAATAAACCTTGAAAAAACTTATTACTTATTTTAGAAGACCTAATTGACTATAGAACGGATTAATTTCATTCATACCTACTATCCCTGAAGCAGTTAGATTACTCTTTCATTTATAATGATTTAATGAAAATAATAAGTTAAGTAGTACTATGCATATATTATTTAGTTTAAAGATGGGTGTTATCGTTTACCTGTTCATTTTACTTCATGTAACATAGTAATTTAATTTGATTTTAAAGTAATAATAAAATTTTGCAATTGCGTTGTGGGAAGGCAGAAATACGATTGAAGAATTGATGCATCCTCTTGTTTTTAGTTAAATGTCATAACTTGATTTCAGAAGATTTCTTGCCAACGTTTATAATACTATTATAATGATTTTATTTATACATTTTCAAAATAAATAAATTCTCTGAACTTTCCGTCGGGAAACAGAAATATTAACCATTATTTAATGTGCATTTCATTCATATATATTTTTTACTATCCAAGTTCCAAACTTTACATGTCGTTGTTCAAAGAAAAATGGCCCAACATAATCTGAAATCAGTCGAAACAATTACCTCCGTTGTTGTGGTGCTAACGCTTAAGTCTTTGCTATCATTACTCCAGCCGATCCATCTCGTTTAACCTGCCTTTGCTTTTCATCCCTTATCATCTTTTCAGCCCGCCTCCCCCGCACACGAGTTTCAATCTCACGTCCTCCCATGCGCTCTTGGCTTCTCTTTCATATACATATATATATGTATGCATGCCCAACAGCCCGCGCGTCCAACGCAGCGGCGTGCATCCAAGAGGGTTCGCCTCAACGACCTTATATGGCCGGGAAAGTGGGTAGGCGAGGCCAAGGGAGGACGGTACCCCGAAGTCGGTGTATCTGTGTTAGTGAGGGAAAGTTACGGGTTTATGCGGCGGGGGTGTGGACCAAATGGCAAAAGGAACAGTCGGATGTAGAAGGCAGGTTTCGTGGCCATACCTTAAGACCTCCCACGCCTAAGTTCTGGAGGCGGATACGCCTCTGGTGCCAGTATATGCTTGCGGCTTGAACGTAAAGCCCTGTACACTCTCCCACATGCGGGGAGACATTGCTGCGCATGAATTGGCCAGCCCTACACTATCCTGAGCGCATACCATCTGCTGGCATGTGATAATATTGCTCTCGATCGCTTGTCTACGTTAAGAGTTAGAACTCGTCCAATATTTCCTGCCATCAGGCGGCATAGATGTGCACATTTTCAGCATCATTTCTGTGCGAATGGAGAAATTTTGTCGTGGAAGGAAAAAGGTTTTGAAATGGCAGTGTTGAAATTTAATTAAATTATTGAATGAGGACTCGAATATTTTATATATTTTTTATTAACTTCTATACAATGAATCACACCATTACTTTTCGGGATTGGCGTATTCAAAACCGTAGTTACACATGTTAGACCTAGAATACTGGCTCCCATTTCAACATTTTCTTCACAATACCCTTCCCTTGCAAACCTCTTTTAATTCTCCAACACTCCGCATTGTTTTATTCTCGCTCTCTCGTTCTTGAAGAGCCAATTCACCCATGACTTTCACAGTCTTCCTCTTTCCTCTTTCACCATCCACTCTATTATCATTTATCTGTATCTTTATTCGAGTATCTCCAGCATACCTACTCCTTGGAATGCACAGCTCTCGGGCTTCCAACTGGGGGATGGTGGTTTTCGACACCGATGTTTAGAATGCGTAGTCTGCCATCGTCCTCAGGGTTCGGTGCCGATTGGAAATTGATGAGCTGTGATGTATAATTCTAAGCCTTTGCCGGGAAAGCCTTAAATACCTACTCCTTTCGTGTTTGTACATTGTTAGCGTATTCTGCCCTAATTCCTTCCTCAAATCATCCTACTTTTGTCGCAAACACCTTTCAATCACTCCATTTCCAATGCATTCTGCTTAATTTTATTCTTATCTTGACGATCCCAGGTTTTCCGAATTATAACATCGGGAAGAGAATACATTCGTACACAGTGACACGAAGTTATCCATACATATACTCCATACAGTGCCTACGTCTTACCTTCCGACATCAACGTACATTCTTTTGAGTAATTATGCTGATATTCAGTTCAAACGATTATGTTTCCCGCTAAAATGCGCGATAAAAACAGTCATAGCCGTTAATCACTCTGGTCATATAATTTACTGCATAGTTTTACTATTACCGCATACTCTTGCCAATGAAATTGGAACGTCACCCTTCAAAAATGCAAAGCAGTCACCCACGCTTGAATGAACTCTCGACTTGCTTACTGCATGTGGCGATGTGAAGTGAGGTGACTTTATAAACCTGTCAGTGTCAGTTTTAATCTCGATCCGCTTAATCTTTCTAGAATAATTTATCTCATTTATCTTTGTCATTCTTGGAAGGAAACCCATTCAGTAGCCTTCATAAAGTCATTCAACAACCCGTTAGATTTTTCGATCATTTTTTTAAAACTAGCGTGTCTTTTTTCAACTTGCCGTATATAATAAACATTTTTTTAACATTCATTTGTCTACTTTTACGCTAAAGGCCCTCAAAAGTAGCGATTCAATACAATGAGCCATTGATTATTCGCGTGCGATCTCTCCGGTTGAAGCATAACCGTTCATCTCTCTTCTCCCAGCGCCTCAAAATTTCGATATTGCTGGTAAACATACTTATAATGCTGCGATTCCTCGACTAACTTGCTTAAATATTGTACTTACTTTTCTTCATAGCATATTATAAATTTATTTATATCATCGCCAAATTATCCTGGATTTTCGGTAATCGTTTTTTTTTTTTCGTTTCTTCGTGATTTATCTTGCATCCATTAGTACGTTTAATCGAGAGTTTGCTGTAAATTCACACAATTTTCCCCAAATAAATAAACAAAACTTTAATAACAGCCTTGATTACGATATGGCTACATCATTATCAGATGTAAGAAGACCGGGTGATAGTGTAGGAACATTGATACCCTGGTTGTAATTATATTATATCTAGGGAAAAACTGCGATTCTTAATTTATTCCATCGACTATAGTATATGAATAGTTGGAGTCTTTCGAGTTGGAAAACTTCTATGAAACAATGCATAATTATAAGATAATCGAGAGAGGTTTGCAAGGATATGGCATTACAGATGATAGTGCTGATAGAAAGCCAGTTTCCCTGGCCAAATGGAAATAGCTAAGGTTTTTGACTTGACTCAACTCGCAAAGAGTTACATGAATTGGTACGTTAGCCTCGTACTGCTGAAACTCCACTCGTTCTAGCCGGAATTATCTGAGTTCGGTTCTCTAGTACTTTTCCGGATACTCGGTTAACCTATTGTGTTGAATTAAGTCCCCCCCTGAATTTCTCAATACATTTACAAGCTACCCGTTTTATTATCCTGTCACCGGCTGGTAGATACGGATGTGAGAATAAGTTTTTCCTACATGTGTGTGAGTACGTATGTGGGCTTGAGTGGGCGTTTCTTCCCATCTTCCTGCTTCCTCTGGACTCCAATCCCCTTCGCTGGACCATCCCTTTTACCAGAGCCTCAGACTCCACCCCTGCTCATCTCTTCTGGTCCTCCCCGGCCTCTCTCTCTCTCTCTCTCACACACACACACACACACTTTCAAGAGGAGACCGTCCTCTGCTTCGGTGGCGATAGGGCAGCCGGTTGGTGGCGCGACGTTGCCAGATTGTTAGGGTCGAGGGACTAAAGGGTGTTTTTTTCTAATTTTTTTAAAGAGGGAGGTTGGCCGGCGGAGCGAAGAGGAAACGGTGCAGGGATGTGAGGTGGCTACGGGTGGATGTGAATGATGGCCTTCTTGTTGTTTAGGTTAAATGGGATTGGATCGATTTGGGCCACAAGGGTGGGCTTCCCGAACTTGCAGGGGTCGTCCGTTTCCAGGATGTAAGATTCCGATGAATGGATCCCGGATTGAATCTAGTAACTTATTTATAAATAACACGTAATATGAGTATTCCGTATTGACAGACCTTATATGGGGCTAAAATAATTTAGCTTTCAATGTCAAAGGCATATAAAGATAAAATATAATTTCATCAACAATTCTCTTGTGATTTTCGCTTCTATTGAATATATTGACAATAGATAGAATGCATTGGACAGTGCTTTTCAATAATAAGTTTCTTGAAAGAGCAGCTATGCGTCAGAAAATGAAAATTGTAAATATTTTGAATTTTGCTTATGAGAAAAATATCTAAGTTTATTTAAAACCATACTGCTTTTACAGTAGCCAATGCAAAAAGAACCATGATTGAAGTATTTGCACATTTAAATTTGAAATAAGCTTTAACAAGTAATTGAATGATATATTAGTATTTGAATGTAAATTTTTGTAAGAAATCAAATATTCTGCTGTAAATAGTAGAAGCAATTCACGTGTAAATAAATGTTGTAAGCCCGGACTACTGTCGTAATGAACTGAAAATTTTAGGATTATTTGATGAATTTAGCGGAATATTTAAATATGTTTGTTGACTTCCAGAGGTAACGGGAGAATCAATAACCGTATTTGCTAGTGGGTAATTGATGGGGTGGATATCTTGGCTGAGGAAAGTTAATTCGCTAAGCAAGTGAAATTGGGATAATGGGCTTTGTTTTTTTTCGCTACGAAGGTATGCACATATGAATAAGGTCGCTGGCGAGGTATTCAAAAGAGTTTGGCTCCGGTGGCTGCATCACAGTAGGGGGTAGGCATTTGGAGAGTGGGAGTATGCAAAGGAGTCGCAACAGATGGAAGCATTCGTATGCCAGGCTGGGTGGTTAAGTGCTTCAAGCGGTCTGCAAAGGCAGGCCTGGACAGTTGTCAAGAAGCAACCGCGAAGGTGGTTGCACGTTTGAAGGCCAGGGAGAGTGAATTTTTAAAGGAAACCCGTGACGGAGTAACGCCAGGTTTAATAATATCTTCCTAAATAGTCTTCCAATACGGTGGTTGACACGAGTATACTTTCCAATTAGCAGCACTATGACCAACCGACTGTTATTCTCATTTATATTAGAAAAATTACACATTTAGTTGAATATTATATTTTTTAAATTTAAAAATTATATATTTAGTTGAATATTTTATATATATATATATATATATATATATATATATATATATATATATATATATATATATATATATATATATATATATATATATATATATATATATATAGATTTTATATATGAAGTCAGCTATTCTGATGTGCATTAGGATATCCAAACATTCAGTGAAATGTTACAATTATGTGCACATGTATTTATTTTCAATTATCACTGAAAACATTGCTTCAGTCTTTTAAAATCAGAGTTTTACACAAAATACGAACACTATCACATATGCTCTGGGTGGTGAAAAAAACACCCGGGCGGGATTCAAGCCTGAGACCCTTAGGTTAGCGGGAAAGGTTAATGCCTAGTAGTCTCCAATGTCTGGAATTCCTTATTACGCCTACGTTACCTCATCAAATGGATAAAATCTATCGCGCAGCCTAAGGAGTTTGCTTTCCATTTTACTGTTGTAGAATTAATTGCGAAATCAAAACATTATTTACCCTTGCAGGCGAAGCTATTTTTTGGTTTTTGGAATTTTGGAATTTGGAATTTGTTGTTTCTCGACCTCTTGCTAACCCTAAATTTTTTTAAATACCGAGTAGCTAGTGACATCAGAAGGTGTACTTGTATTGATGGTGATAGTGAATTTTTAGAATGGATTGAGATGCAGTTAGGAAATACTAGGAAAGGAACATTTTTTTCCTATTAATTATTAGTATCGTCACGAAAGTTTGGTTGGAGGACCTAGTGAAAACAGATTCCGATCCAGAAAAAGAAAAATGCCTTGGAATGGGATCACACTGGAACAACAACTCTGTTTCACACGCACTAGAGATTTCAGTGAGAACCATTAGTAAAAGACTACGGAGCAGGGCAGATTACTGCTTAGCTGATGAGTATATTGAAGGAACGTTTTGGCAACTCAGGCTTCCATTGCGATGATGCGAAACCTTACACAAAGGAACGTGCTTAATTAGAATTTTTTGCTCGTATCATCGGTTATGAAAAAGTTGTGTGCCAGAGTGGATTGAGGAAACCTACTGATAAACATAAAATTGGGGATGATTACTGAGAAAGATCACTGATTGAAACTTCTGGATGGCTCAGATGGCACATTAGAGTGTTGACTGATGGTGAATTACAGCGAGCAGTTATGCATAGTGGAATAGAAAATCAAGATGCAGAAATGAAAAATTTTGCAATTATCCACAGTATAAATTTTACCTCGACCTACGTTTCGATGTTTAGTCTCGCTCCGTAGATTATTTTCTACCTGTGTCCCCCGCCAGCAGCCCTCACCCCCCTCGAGGGTGGGACTCGTCAAATCCGTCACCGATCTGTGTACTTGCCTGCACGAGGGACTCACTCCAAGAGGTCAGTCGGAACGTTCTCAGACCTCCAGTAGAAACCATACTCCAGATTCAGGGCTTGGCGGAGTTACAAAGTGCTTGTTCTCATATTTGTATTTGTATTTTTACTTGCCGTTGTTCACCCTAATTCCAGTACCTCGTTTACCTCCCTCCTCTTGGGACACCCCTTCTTTCGGTTTTTCTCGCCTACTTCCCCCTTTCCCTCCATTCTTCTCCCCACTGTCCTTTCTCCATCACTATATAGTATGTACACTTAAATTCATTTGTACCTGATGATGGTGTAAAAACATCAAAACCTAGGTCAAGTAAAATTTATATTGTGAATAATTGCAAAATTTTTCATTTCTGCATCATGCATAAATTCCGCTCGATATCGGAAGAATCGTCGGATTTTATAGATAACCAAGTCTGCTCCTTGTAGCCTATTAAGATTATGCCAAGGAACTGGCAAGAGAGACATTGGAAGGGAGCTAGATAATAACATTGGAAGAGCGTGAAAAAAATTTAAAATATAGTTGAAGAAGTTATCTTTTGATATCTAAACTCTTTTGTGCCATTGTGAGTTTTGTACTTAGCCGGAGTAACTGGAATATGAATTAAATGTTTACCATAGTTCGAGGGATATTTTTCTTGTGTATTCGTGTTACTTTATGGGTTTAAGTTTTCGTCAACTGCGATCTTGTTATGTTTCTATACGTGAAAAAAGTGCTTGCTAAGAATAATATGTTTTGAGCTAGAAGATCGCAAAAGGGACATAATCCCTTGAGATGGTGACCGTGAAACTTTTTGAGAGATACCGATTTGGTAAAATTTACGATAATTGTGCTCTTCGGGGAAAAGTTAGAAAGTGGACGAGAATAATTGAAGAAAACAGAGCAGGCCATTTGTTACGCGGAAACATTCTGAGATATAGGTAGCTGTCGAAACTTTTCCTCCCTCGTGTAGGGAGCCGTAGAAAAAAATCGGATATGATGTCCATTCAAGCATCTCTGTGGGTTAATGAATTTCCTTCCAGATGAATGTAATTAAGAGCTCTAATGGACTTGGAGATTAGGAGGGATTTGTGCGCTGTTTCTTAATGGCGCTGTCATCTCTCATAAGCTTTCCTGCAATAATGCTGCTGAGGTTTTTCCCCTGGCGCACTGGGAGCCTCTGCTTACCCATTCAGTAGAATTTTATGGCCGAGAATTGGATACGGAGAAACACTGAGGTGAGTTACCTCAAAGTGATCGAAAAAATCCACTTGTATCATCATATCTTCCGAAAATCCGTGTCATTTACCGAAAGAAAGTGTTTATGCGGTTTATTTTTCTTCCGCGTAAATATCCTGGGCTCTACTAAGTGGAAATCAGCCATAGTCAGCTATATTGCTCGCACATTGTCCCCCTCAAATATAGTATCTTGTGTTTTAGGGTACAAGGTTAGGTAGGGTGTAGACAGAAAGTCTCTCGTACAATAGTGGCTAGTCTTGATAGTTTATAGCTGAATTTCTTATGAAGAACCGTCGTGAACAGTTCCACATGTGGTTGAAGTTATTTTGGGGAGGCGAATAAAAACTGAGGAATTCATTTACGCATTACTATATGGTTAATTTATCTTGTGCTAGACCAGGCAAATAGCCCAGTGCTCTCACTTTAGTTTTATATAGGTGATAACGAAAAATTTCTGATTTTAGAGGCCAGCAATTTATAGAAGAAGATACAGTTCACATCATGGTGTAATGCTATGAGTTCATTCGACATAGTTGTAGTTTAATATCAGTTAATCGGTATTGTTTTAGTATTCCCACGACATGAAATTTTGGTCACTGTCTAGTTGACCACAAGTTCAGGAAATGGAGGAAATTTAAGGGTATTGAGTACGGTTGCCTTGCGTCCTGAATATGCTTAATTACCCTGAATGTTGTAGCATAGAAGGCATTCTGTCTGAGTTTAATAATCTGCTCCTTACAACTTCCGTCCGAAATATTTCAAGTTAGGTAATCTGAAATCCATTTAATACTAACCTGAGTATTACATATCCGCTTATTTCCGGAATCACAATGCAAAAAAGCTTTTTTCTGGTGGCACATCACATCACAGAAAATGCTGCAATTCTAATGATTGAGTATACTTTAAAAGATACGTCACGTGATTGTGCTTTAAAAATAATGTATTGTTTAAAAGGTGTCGTGCTTAGAGGAATGTCATTTAGATTTGGTTTCGGAGCAGAGGATATTTGCATTATCTGTTTATGTATATAATTATAGTTATTTGTCTAAAATTTTGTTCTGAATGGCTTGTTATCTGGAATGACACCTTTCCTTCTTCTATTTTATTTTACGTTTTACTGTGAAAATTATTGGCAAAGAAATACGCTTTTATGCCATAAATAATGAATTTACAACCTGATATTTTGAGGTTATACTTCACCATTATGGTAGGCCTAGTTGGCGCTACACATAGGCAGGTTCGGATTTCATGGGGAGCGGGAGGGGGATGTGGTGGCTGAAGGGAAACTCGGCAATGGCATGAGTCTTCTCTTAACGGATGTCGCCAAGGGATGGGTTGGATAGAAAAAAAAGGAGGGAGTAAAGAGGAACGGAAGGATGAGAAAGTAAGGGGAACACGGTAGAGTTTTTTATTATCACCGGATCGGAGTCCCCTGAACTCTTACCCACTTCCCCCGGCTTCTTCCTCTCGTCCTTAAGGAGTGATGACCAAAGTTTCTCGGTCGCCACTGCTCCTCCCTCATTCTCCTTCCCCTTTTCATTTTCCGCGCCGCCAACGAAAAGGGATTCCTCCTGAGAGAGAAATGGGGAGGGAATAAGGAAACACGTGAAGGACTGCGTCCGTGTTAGGCCGTGATCTGGGAACTTGGGACGCGAAGGGTGGGTGGAGGAAATATCATTGAATTCAGTCCGCGTGTGGACCCGCCATGCAGTGTTGCCGACACACAGAATCAGATTCACTCGCTAGCTTCAAGGAAAAACTCGTCAGTTACTCGTTGGATGAAAAATGAAAGAAGCCACTAGGTGTCCCTCTGATGGAGAATCTATGAACTTATTTATCATGAACTTACCGTCATTGAACCCCTTTGAAAAGCTCTGGAGAAAGAAAAATCGTTAATTATTGATAAGTTTTTGATGGATATGCCGATGGTGTTTGCATTTTATAGAATTTGAACTATTTTTTCAATGCTTTACAGTTTTGTTTTTCACTGAAATGTTATAGTTCCTCTTAACAGTATTTTGACGAATTGTTTTAAAACATTGTATTATTCCCTAAGATTCAAACTTTAAGAAATCGCCTTAGAGTGTAATAAATAAGGGATTTCCACTCACTCTTCCTCTCGTATGTATCACCATGGCGAATAAGAAACAATTTGTTCTGTCATAATAGAAAGTTCTCATCAGTAGAAATAAAGAAACATGTTAAAAGGAACGGGATTGCTATAAAACGTTTTGGATCGAAGAAAAATGACTCATGTTTTGTCATTCAGTTTTCATTTCCTTTAAACATTTTTCCCTAAAAGTAGTGACATTCTTCACTGGACGCTAGATATTTTAGATGGTGTTACAGCTTGTTGTCGTGAAAGATTTAGCGACTAAGTCACTAGCTTGTCTAGCTTCTAGTCACTAGTCTTGTCACTAGCTACTGCCTGGCCGTGAGAAACAATTCGCTCTATCCGCAGAAACGAAGGGAAAAATAAAATAAAAATTATCTTTTTCCCCGGGTAGTTTTCCACTGCTACAGCATTTGTGGCCGTTTTATAATCCAATTTCCGTCCCAATAAAATATACCTTTCGGCTGATACATGTATATTATGCATATACATCTATGTATATTTTTTCCTCGTGGTGGAATTTCTGGAGGACTTAACCCTTCGTAATGAATGGGGTCCTGAATGTTATCGACCCACGGTTTGCCCTAAAATCAATTTCGTCTAGTTTTCCCGGTTTCCCCTTAATTAAGCCGCTGGATTGATGAATTATTGAGTCTCATGCCGCGTTTTCCCGCGTGGAATAATTGAGTGGGTTGTTTGTAAAGGGGTAGTTGAAGCTTAATTTTCAGAATTTCAATATCACCTGAGTAATTGCTCGCCCCAAGTTCATTGTCTCATTCGAGATGAATGCGACCGCGAGGTCCGTTAATTTGAGGTGGTGGAAGTGATCAAAGGAAAAATTTCTGTCTTCGCAATCTGGCAATTAAATCATATCAGACTTCGGGTTTCCTTTTTTTCATTAGGTACCGAAATCGCTACAAACTCCTTCAATGGCCATGAGAAGCATCAGGACTATTAACTTCCCTTAGAGATCGACGGCCGATTTATTCTCGTAGATATTGTTGTGCTTCCTGTCTTATTAATTGCAGATAATATTCTTGGTGTATCGTACTTTGGCAATCTGCTTTTAGCTTCATGAATGTTCTTCACTTACTGAAAACCACGTTAATTCTATGGTTTTTTCCGTTCAACCGAGGTAATCTTTATTCTCTAGCGTTGATTTCACTGGTGAAAGTAAACCTTACTCTCTGCCACCTAGATAAATGTCGTGTTGAATATTTCTCCAAATTCCGTGTGAGGAGTCTATTAGTTATTATATATCGCCTGCCATTTTCCAAGGACATGTAGAACAGTTTAATTACTATTCGTTATTTATTTTGGAAACTTATCCCTTCGACTATTTTTACGTTTCTTTCGATTTTCCGTTTGAAAATTTAACCATATCTCTTACTCTTTTATCGTTTCATTGATGCTTAAAAGTTTTTATACTGAAATGCAAATTCTTAACTTATAATCATACGTACTTTAGTTGAACAATTCCACCCGTACGTCATCACACATAATTCAAGAATTATTTTATTTTGAGACGGTGCACAACTATTTATTCCTGCATCACAGTATTGTATAGTATATCCCTGTCTCGCAGTATGATATGATATCTTACTCCCAGTAAAATGTGCCGGTGAGATCTCAGGATCAGGTGAAGAAGAGGCTAATAACTTCATCTTGACCGAGGCGAGTATTTGTAAAGCCACTGCCCCCGTGGTATATTAATTCACTTCTCTCTAAGGATGACAACTTTTTAACGATGCATTATTTTTTAAGGGGTGACCATGGTATTACAGGCTGAGAGGTCTTTCAAATTGTAGTCGGTCATGAGGTCCGTAGCTTTTTTGTATAGAATTTAAGAAAAGGAATCCAAATTTTGAAACCGGAGTCGAGGGAATTTATATGTAATATAAACCTTAGGAATAAGCAATACACGATTTCATGTAGCTACATTTTAAAATTTAGTGTAAATACAGGCTTGTCTTTGATTCTGCCGGAAAGCCGTTTTGCAAATCAAAATTTGTGATAGCTCCACTTTAATCGGACTACGAAATTGGAAAAGTTCATTTGCATAAAATTTAACTTAAACCAATGTCAACTGGTTTCTATACTGCAGGTAATATCTTTCGCAAAAAGAATACTTTAATGGTCTATCGATAAATATTCGGTAAGAGCAGAAGAGGTCCTTAAGTGCCTGATATTATTGAGTGGAAATGAAACTCATTAGAACTTGCTCAGTGACAGATCTCATTCGCGGCAGATTGCTTGCCAATCCGTTCGTTACTACAAGTCGTTGGTTCTACTTCGCCTTCTTCTTTTGCTCCTGGATAATTTACAGAGCCTGGGGAAGCAATCCTTTTTTTTCCTCCCCTCACTGAAGCCTGAAGGCGAGAATAATTCGATAAGGCATAATTTTTGCCGTAGACGTAATCAGACTCGAGTTTTCGTTCACGCAATAATGAAATTAGTGGATAGGTATTCTTCCTTCCTCACATTATTCTCACTCTCCCAGCTTTGACTCACCGTACCCTAGGATTGGAGCGCCGATGGCGACGCGGTTTAAGTCCATAATAGGTGTTAAAAAAGATTAAAAGAGAAATCCCGCCTTGCTGGGGATAATTATGTCATCATTGCAGATGAGCGATTATATTCTCATCTGGATATCTCTCTTATTGGAGGAAGAGGGAAAATTTTACTTGCAGGAAGTCTCGTTACGGATTAAGACGGTTTCCTTTAATAGTCTGCAGCAAAGTTTTTTTATTGGAATCCACAATTTGGTGGAAATTAAGTTACTCTGGAAAAAAAAATTGAATTGCAAATGTAGACATTTTGACATTCCTGTTTTTCATGGAATCGTTCGACGGACAAAAGTGTATGTACATATTATTTTTCCGCTTTTTGCAGTAATTTTCTCAAAAAAATTGTACCAAGCTCAAATAATTTAATTTATGAAGTTGTTCCCTCATGTGGATGTGCAACTTTATAGTCTAAGTGGTCAGATATCACGCCATAATATTATAAAATAATATTATTTCTTCAGTAGGCCTTTTTTCATATATAATTATCAAATACGGTATTGTGGGGCCAGATTATTTTTTTGTTATGAGATAATGTATTGTATAACCAGAGGGGAGCACGATTAAATACTCAATCTTTAAGAATATCGCTTCAGGAGAAAAGGATTTTTTTAATTCTACACTCCTCAGCCATTTATATCCTTTGTTATTGATAGGTATTTGCAAAAAATGCTACTCGTTACACTGGCCATACAAAAAAAACAAGCCTTACTCATGCATATATATTCGTGGTATTTCATGCTCATTTTGCATGTTATTATAGAACAATTTGGGGACCGGATTGGTGTGGTGGTTAGTGTACTGGCTAACCATGAGGACGGCCAGGGTTCAAACCCCTTCAGAGGAGTTAAGTTTTTCAGAGGAAATCCGATCCCTACTTCATTCCAGGGTCGATTTATTCGATATGTTGCACCATCGATATGGGTCTTCTCATCGACACGTTATCCGCCATTACTGTGCTAATTTTTCCCAAAAGTAAACAAAGCCATGTGTAGGTATTTGTTTACATTTAAAATAGCTGCCTTTACAACTCAATGTTACTTGCCTCCTATAAAATTAAACCTTTATTCATAATTATATAATGCCTTGATGATTTACAGATAGTTAAAAATATCTGAAAATAATGTGAAACTGGATAATTATGTAATATCATATGTTACGTTCCCTAGAAATGACGTTGTTTACAAATCATTATGCAGAAATTTTAACGACATTACTTCGCGTATCGATTTCAATATGACATCAGGCTGATACGATTTTTTACGCTGAATTAACTGATGTGGTTTTAAGAGAGCGTCAATATTCAAAATAAGCTATAATATCAAAGGTTTCTGCTCTTTATTTACCATATTTACGTCCAAATTCTCGGCATTTTGAATAGAGTGGTCGAAAATATCGTATACTAACTTCATCGAGGGTAAAATAATCTTCCTAACTACGAGATTATTATAGCATGACATGCTCGATTTGCCTTAATATCTGTGTTTTTCCTTGATTGTGCTACACCCCGCAGTGTAAAATAAGCACAGTAATGGCGACGCCGACTTTCCCCATAGTGGAAATCATTGAGAGGACCTGACTCGAGAGGCGAAGAATCGAGATATCGAACGACCTTGACTTCATTCAAGTACAGTACTCCATCTGTCGGATGAGACGTTAATCTGTGGTCCCCTTGGCGCCTTTCGTAAAGAGCAGGCTAATGCCGACGCTGGGTTTCTATCCACCCTTCCTCTCTTACCTATCCCCTATGGTGCAAATGACCTTAGCTGTCGGTCGCCTCCCCAAAAATCCAATCCAATTGAACAATTTATTGAGCCTGTTCGTGTAAAGGAGTTCCTGATCGTTATTAAAATGATACTAAATGTTTAGGAAATCCATTTCCGTTCGCTCTTATATGATTCCAATTGCCAACTTTAGATACTAAGCAATGAATTCCCCTTCCCTCTAGTATGACAATAAATTCCTGCCATTTAATTAATTTTCCGTTCCCGTAAAATTTGTGCAACAGTATCTCTTATTCTCGTTTGTAATTTAAATGATAGTGGCATATTCTGTATTAAATATTTATCAATACATTTATAACTGGTTGTTTTACCTTATATCAGTGGTCTTTAATAATTAAAATGTCCAAGTTTTTTAAATTGTTTATTTAAATCTGATTGGATTCCGCTGAAATTTTTAATCCTCTCGTTCCCCGTTGTTTCGCTAAATCGGAGTTATACGTGGCGCATATGCCATGAGATAATATAAACCGATATATGTATTTCAGAATATTCTTTTTTACATACGAGTAAAATTAAGCCTTTTATCTTTTGTGTGGTACTAGGTATATTGATGACACCATAAATTTTTTCTGTCGTTTCTTGGCGAAAGGTCGAAGTTCATGACATTTAGTTACTTGGTGGTTTCTTTGTGCCATAGCCCGTGTGCCAAATATACCTTTACTTCAATATAAGCCTTCACCAAAATTCTTATTTAGGTAGTTTATTTTGGGGGAAAGGTATTATTTAATATTAAATTTTATACTGATATTTTAAATGCATATAATTCCATATTTTTTATTATATCTTGTTCATACCTTTTTTTCAATGAAATCTCTAATTTTGATTTTAATTTTTCAGGATAAGGACTCCTGTTGGATAAAATTCCACGGAAGGATATCGCCTTGCCAATGAGAATACCCTGCGGATTATGTAGGTATGTCAAGCATCTTTTGTCCCGTTATCATGTTTTAATGGTTTATGAAACATTTTGATCATCTTTAATAAGTTGTCGTCAGACGTTTATTAATCTGCCCTCACGGCCTCGTCCGTATGTTATAGTGAATGTTATAAATGCCGCTCTCAGTATTGCTCGCGGCTACTATTTGGAGCTGCTTCTGTGAAGTATTACATGCTGAAGGGGAGGGTAGAGAGCTGGAGGATACCAACCTATGGGTAGCATTCATCTCATCGGGTGATGGAATGTTAGCGGAGGACGAGGGGGTATAACAGAACGTTAACAATAGCTGAGGGCCCTTTAAATACCGTTCTAGAATGAATCGATTCCATTAATTTACGCCTGAAACTACTAATGATGCGTGAAGTCTATTGCTACACGGCGAACGATTGACTTTAATCATCCCCATTCACCCATCGTACATACCCGTAACATGGTTTTTATGGAGGATTTGGGCAATGTTGCGCATGTTCTCGGATTCAAGTGTTATGGAGTAGAGAGAGACACACTTATCTAGTTTCATTGTTTTATCTTTTATTTAGGACCCAAATGAAACACTTTGTCCCCACGGAATCGTCTTCACATCGGCTCATTTATTGTTTAAATGACTCTAGACCTCATTCGTTAGCTTTCCTCTCTTTCGTTTGAAATCGTACTTAATCACTTCACCATGAGCTGAGAGAGATCCATTTACATCGTCGGGCTTCATTTTGCCGATTGGCAATAACCCTTCCCTCCACCCAATAGCCCTTCATCGTCAGTTGCATGATTCCTCGCGGTGTAATTTGCATGCTTTTATTGTCCTGCCTCCACCCGCGTCCTCAAACCCATTTTCCGCACTACCTTGACTCATCGAGCGCACAAGCGGCGTAACCCGAAGCCCTATGGGTTCTTCTTCGTAGGATGTACCTCGTTGAGGAAGGCGGAAACGATTATATAAAGGGGATGGATAAAGCGACCTGAGGGAGGATGGCATAGTGAGGTAGCGGAGAACGTATGGGTAACAAATCGTCCTAATTTCCGTCTCGCGTCTAAACACCTGGTACCTTGTAACGGGCGCTTTGACAGTGCAGCGGGTTCATCGGTGAATGACGACGCCCTCGTTTTTGGCCGTTTAGGCGTTCGTTCTCCCTTCCTTGCCGCCATCACGCAGGAATAAACTTTACAGCTTTTTCAAGTTACGAGCTGCACTTCTTCTAAGAGCTTCTCTCCTAATGTTTAACTTTTTTCGTGATCCTTGAAAAAGTAACCTTGTCATGCAGAACTTTGTTCAGCCACCGTTTTTGCCCATTTGCAGAAAGTAGAATTAACAGGCGTACAAATGATTAAAGAATGTAAAGTAAGAGTGTCGACTCTCGGTGGGAAGGGGAACCTGCAAAATTTCAACCAATCATTGGCTGTCTGTTGTGAAGTTTTTCTGTTCATCGAAAGTTTAAACAGAGTCTTCCGTAATCCTCGTTTCTTGTCGTTAAACTGTAACTGGATTCCTCTTACCTATGGCTCAAGACATCATTCATAAACGGTACTTTCTGTGGTACAGGATTATGACATTAACTTTCGTATAATTGTTTCTTTTACATTTACTTTCTTTTCGTAATCTTATCTGTCACTATATCTTCTGTTGACGGCCACTTGAACTCCCCATGAAATCCTTGGCCTTTACCTGAGTATCACATCGTCCACCCGTCTTTTCAAGATATGCTGTGTATTGAATTCGACTTTCACTCATTATCTCAAGTTGATTATCTCTGCGATGCACATCCCTTTCGTACGTGACCTATAGTGAAATGTCCAATCTGTATCCGTTCATGACCCACATATCCCTCAGTTTATCTCTTCACAGTCACCAGCAGCAGGTATCAATTCAACCATTGCTTAGCTACTGTTCTCCACTTTACTCTCTTCTCAGCTAACCTTTTCATAAGTCCTCATTTTGGTATCCTAACAATTTCCCTGATGAATTCTATTATTGGTCTCCATCTATCATGCTTTTATTCTATTCCACCTATTATGCTTTTCATTTATCCTTATCTCATTCTTATTCTCAAGAGATTACCATGCTTCAAGTTATCACCAATCTTAAGCTATCCTCTCCTTCCTGTACCAGCCAACCGTTTCTCTCATGCATAATTCTTCTCTTTGACATCTGTCATAATTATCCGTTTATACTCCATTTATCATCTTCATCTGTAATTTTTGGCATGAATATCTCCGTTCGTATTGCTTTCAGAAGACTCTCATGCAGAACCATTTGTCTAATCCATATGTCCCTTCCTCTCAATCTTTTCGTTATATTTCTTCTTTCTCCATATCAGCATAGGACTTCGTTAGTAATTCTCTCATTCCATTGGACCCTCATGATTCTAAAAAATCATTACATCTCCTCACTAAGTTTGCTTATTCTAATGGACATAACTTTCACAAAAATTTCTAGCTTTTCCGTCTCATATTCTCAAATCCCCCTCTACACATCTAATGTTGCTTATTGAGTTGCGACCTTCTCGCTCATACTCGTTAAATTGCGACGGTGGGCGTGACAGCAGTTGGTTGGAATCCGTTTGTTCAGCGTGTAGGATTTTAGAGGAGCTGTCCCCTTTTTTTCTTACTTTTTAATCGCGGAGAAATCCTCCCACTCAGTCAGGTGTCGCCCCTTTCGTCCTCTCCCTCGTCCAATTCCGTCTGCGAATTCACACCCTTTTCCATCTTTCTCTTTACGTTGTCTCCACTTTGCGCTCCCTTAATCAAGGGGAAAAGTACCGTTGCCGGATTCTCTCAACAGTCTCGACGGTATTTATTTCCCACCACCTCGTATTTTTTTTCTCTTCGTTTTTTTTTATATTTACTGCTTCAGCCACGTCCGAGTGTGCCGACCACTCTTGTCTCTCCCGGCCCGCAATCTCTCCAGCCTTGCCGCTACCCCTCGCCCCAACCCCTTTTCCTTTTCGCAAACCACTGGCCTCATCCCCAAATAAAATAGTGCAGAGTTGTTGCGAAGGAAGGATGGGGTTCTAGCAGAGTAAGCGGTGGTTTTTGTTAGGGTAACAAGCCGGCCGGGTTAGGTTTTTTTCTGGATAATAAAAAAGAGAGAGAGGTCGAGGACTGTCAGTGTTTAATGGATCCGGGGAAGAGGAAAATTTGTGAACGTATATTATATGTGTATATCATCTGGGTTGCCTCTACACCTCGCTTCCCTCTGTATCCACCCAGAAACCTCACTTGGCTGGCCGGGAGAAATTTGTTTATCGCGCTGTCCTGTCCCTTTCCCAGTCCGAAAACCGCTCTGCCACGCTTTGTTGAACCTTTTTTTATTAAACGCTTTTGTTCATTTTTTTTGTTTTCGGCCATTAGATGAAACTCATAGCCTGGTCGTGACTTTCACTGTGTTATTGCGAAGGTTCTATGTCTGCGCGCATGACGCCGTGGCGGTTTTCATATGCACCGTATAATAAGAGAGAATACAAATAAGGAAAAAAAAGAAATGAGTCCTCATATCATTAGGAGAACGCCTTGGTGCGTCCCCTCCTACCCATATTGTTTTGGAGCGCTCTCTCGTACTATTTCGTGCGGGAGTTAACTGTTTTATCGCCTCCAAGCAGGGTCAGCCGGTTTTCTGCTTCTTTTTATCTTTTGAGTGTTCGTCACCCATATTAAACTTCTTGGCGCAACTAATTAAACCAACGGTGATGTCGCTAAATGGGAGGAATTATGGTTTCCAAACCTTTTACGCATTGCCTGCTGGCTTGGTGTATCTCTTTGCAGATAACTTCGGACAGGGGTCTTTTACATTTGGTTGTGTCCTGGGGTAAAAAAATCGGTGTCACACGGTTTTTCGTAAATTTATTCATTAGTAATTTACAAAAATTCTAATAATTTGACTGCACGCACGTGTCAATTTACGGCAAATTTATGAAAATGGGGTTGTTGTTTATTCCAGTCTAAACGCTTGAACTCTGATGAAAGTACTAACTCCCAACTGTCTTTTCTACTCGCTTGCACTATTGCGTTCCATTTGCCAGAGGCGACTCCGACGACTTGAAAAGAATACGCGATTGATTTCCGCTACCTTTAGCTCCAGTTGCGATAAGATGATGTGGAATGGACTATTCTTGTGTGAGCGAATATTAAACCTAGTTTAATTAAAGGGTAGAAGCAGAAATATTTTGCACAAATATCGGTTATTATAGCAGCTGTTACATGTAAATTAGCAAATCATGTGTCACTGGGTAACTGTTGCGTTGGTGTTTTTATACACAGTATCGCAAACTAGTATGTTCGACCAGTCAATTCATTATATAAGTAGTTAGAGATATAATTATTATATTTTTTGGGGGCTATACAATATACCTGTCGGCCTACCGTAATCTCACTCGGGTCCTCTGCCGATCAGATGTTTTACAGTCTCCTTTTCAACCTTACCTAATATTATAATTATACCACTCTCTATGTAATTATAAAAACAAATATAACACCGATATATCAACCTTTGGGGCATGACCAAACCAACAAGCATACAATGTGTCTACTTTAAGTGCTTACACGATTATCTAAATATTTGTCAAAAATCTGTAAAATGTGATGATCTCTGAAGGCAATAAATTATTGACCTATACACAATAAACTAAAACAGTGACTTATTCAAAGAATAAATGTAAAGAGTTTGTGCTTGAAGATTTAAGCAAAATTTTGCATTTTCGGCGTGCATTTTCGCAAAAAGAAATTGAAGCACTTCGCCAGAAGAAATTCGCCAGCACGAGAAAGGTGGGGTGAAACATTTGTGTAACCAACTGATAGAGAAGCTAATAACCCCACAAATTATCAATACATGCACAGTTTAAATATGAAAAATGTATCATGAAGTCATGTAATGTGAAATAAATATATAACGCAATATGCCATACCTAGTTTTCCCTGTGCTTAAAATTTAAAAGACGATGATTGCGCCGAAAATTGTTGTGTTAAACCTCCAAAAGGTTGTTTTCATTTGAGGGTGTTTGGATGGAAAAGAGAGTAGAGTTATTGATAAGCGCGAAATTGAAGGATAAATGCAGTAGTACTTGTTCTTTAACTCTTTGAAGAAAGAAGGGATTAGCTAAAGATGCGTTGATCTGAAAACATTCTTAATTTCAGAGAAAATGATTCAGGAGGATTGGTATCGTTTCGGGGAAGTTTAAGGACGGACTTTCTATGGACCAATTATTGCTGGATTGTGTACTTACTACGATGATAAACGTTAGTATCAGAAGTTAAGGAACATTCATCGGGCATTGTTTAATATATTCAGAAACATTTACCCGTGAATGAGTTAATATCCCAGCGTTGGAGGAATATCTATTTTTTTGTGCTTCCAAAGATCAGAGATACGGTGCATCACTCCGCTGAGAAACAAAAGCCTAGTGCCAGTCAATAGTTGTCCGCTTACTGAATTCACCCCTTTTGATGATGAGCACCGCTTGTGTGCCTGTGATGTCGCCAGGGCTAATAGGTGGATCGCTCGCCGGTATTGTCGGCGCTGTACGAAGCCACATGTCCCTCTCATGCCGGTGCAACAATAGGTCACTGTGTTACTCTCCGACGGTAATTGCACGGTGACGCGGTCGTTTGCTCCCAATTTGAAACATCATGTGAAGGATGGGGTGAAATTTTATTTGTTTTATCAACGGCACGAGTGTGGTCGGAATGTTGGCCTATTATCGTGGCCCCATCGACCGTCGCGTCGTCGGGTATTGAAGATTCGGAATCCCACACGTATTGTTCATTGGGACTGGGCACTAACTTCACAATCTCCAGCTCATCTGCGTTTGATTGGAGCGGTGTAAATAATAAAATGTGAACCTTCTGCCCACTGACGTCTGGCTGTTTTGTCTGCGTGACTTTAATCAAAACTTTTGTGTTCCCAGTTATATTTTACTCACATTCTATATGTGCACAGGGAGAGAAAAATAATCCCAATTATTTGGACCTGAATGTTTATAAACAGCCTTGTGCGGAAACAAAGCAGAAAAAATTAACCCTTCATCAATGACTAATTATAGATATCTTACTTGATTCAATGCCTGGAATTTTAATATGGCCATTGGATATAATTTTAATCAGTCATTTTACAATCAGTTATTGGTATTTGGTCTATTTACCTTTCTGGGGTTGTCTAAAGACAATAAAGAAGGGTATCCATGCTTGCAAAAAACCATCAGCTTCCTAGTTTCCAACCACCGTCGCACGGTGGGCGGAAATCGAAAAAGCTGGCCAAAACCTCATCCAAAGGCGACTCGTTGCGCAGAAAAATTGACCTACCACTCCGCCGAAATGGTATTCGAATTCCATTCATAGTAGAGTATTTTCTTCGGACGGATTCGGGTGGTTTACCTAGGATGGGAGTGTTGAAATACAGTACCTGGGAACATCTCCCCATAAAAGTACTGAATTGAATATGTGGAAAATACATAGTTTACTATTTACTACATTATTTATTTATTACATAGTTTACTAATGCGTACTATTGTAATCCCGATTTCCAAAGGAAGAATGAAAGAAATAGATTTTCCTCGCTCCTCAGGGCTGCGATGCGCGGATGCCATGGCCTGAGACGCTGTGTTTTATTTTACATCGTTTCACAAAAATGAAAAGGGGGCAATATGGGCAGGATTATATTTTACCATTGCATGGTAGAAACTTCAATTTAACTACAGATGCAATTACCTCAGCGTCGATAAGTGGCGATAGATAAGTTTATCTCTGATTTAGTTAAAATTTACGATAAAAGCAATTGTTATTTAAATAGTTTGTTATGGACAGGTGGAATGCTTAATATACCTAACCTATTGCATATTATTATTTAATAGATGTTTTTTTAATTATTTATTCTCCAAAAGAATTATCACCGTGTATTATCTCCACACCATAAGATCAAACTTCGAATATTTTCGGTAAAAGCTTAGATTTTGGGTTTCGTATTTTTTCGTCTATTTTTATAGGATAATAAAAATATAATGATCTCAAATGAAATCAAATAAAGTTCTGTTATTGGATACTTATATATCTTAGTACCAAAATATGACACTTTTGTATTGATAGATAAAAGGAAATAATTGGGGTTCGCTTGGCTTTTTTCGATTTCCGCCCACTGTGCGCCGTAACCTGTTTGCAATGGATTTGACAAGCTGCTACGCACCGTGACCAAAGCGCTTTAAATTAATGGGTTTCTGTGTAGAGTACTGAGAAATTTTTTAAGTTTATTCCTCAGCAATCTCTTCCGATTCATCTCTCCTGAAATAACTGAAATGGTTTCATAATATTGTATGGATATTCTCTGAACATGTTCCCCTCCAATGCTTAACCCATATTATGTGTACATCATCTTGCCTTTAAATGGTTACGCCTGAACATTCCATTTTTGATAAAAAAGTGATAAGGTATGTAAAACACCGCATGATGTGTGGAAAACGACATGTGGAAAAATTTGGAATACAGAGACCATAAAATATACAGAAGCTGTGAAGAGAGGTAGAAAGTATGCCAAACTAAAGGAGGGGAGTGAACAGAGATGTAGGTTCCGTTAGTTTCAAGGGATCGATTGTATTTGGATTCATTATAATCCAAAACTCATAAAATTATCAAAAACTCCTTAAAATAAGTCAGACTAACATCGATAAAGACTAATATTCGAAAAAAATAAAAGAGATTAAACTAATGGATGTGATATATCATAATCTATAGAAAGGAAATAAAATTTGCTTCAAACGGAAACTTAAAAAATGTGAACCAACTGACTAACAGGTGTCTTCTTCCACTTTAGAAAGATTAAAATGATCAATAGGTATTTCAAAAATTTGAAAGGGATAGTCATAGACTTAAATGACAAAAGAGACATTATAACGTCCGCTCTTCTTTGGGATAAAATACAAAAAAACCACAAGTGCCCAGAAAAAGACTGGTTTAGTTTGGACTTCGGAAAGGTATGGGAAACACTTGGGAAGAAGAAAAGAGATTTGTGAGAAGAGGAAGAAGGAAGGGAAGAAAAATTTGAAATTAACGCAGTCTATTGTGGTTTAAATGGGAAAAAACGCATAACTCAGAAAGTGCGATATCTTTGAAGCTGTTATGCGATAAGGAAATCTCTAGAAATGATCCCCAAGTTAGTATTGTAGTCTTTTCTCTGAGGCATCAAATTCTTTGAGACGGGGCTCTCTCTCTCTCCTTCTTTCTCACGGACCGCGCCCTGATTCTTTCATCTCCTCCAAATGCGAGGGCTTTCTATTTTTTCCTCGTATCCCGGAGCAACTCCCCAAGTGAAGCTCAAATAATTGCGAGCATCTGCCAGATTTCACACCGCCTTTGTGTATACCTCATGCAACCCAATCGAGCGTGGAGAAAAACTCTGGAGCTGTGAGAACTTTTTTTTGCCCTCTTTGCGCGAGAATGATTTCTCTCCGTTGTTGAATAATGGGTCGCAAAAAAATTTCGATAAGCCCCTCTCACTTCTCCTTCGTTAAGGTTTAAAGCCTTTTTTTATTTTCTTTCCCAGCCCCAGGCTACGTAAAGCTCTCTTCCCTCTCGCCGTGCTGCTTCCTGTTAAATCTTTTTTGTTTAATTTTGAAACGTGCGAACCTGAACAAGGAGTACAGCACGGAGAAGGTATTTCATTTAGAACACTCTTGTGCTTCTCAGCCGACAATTGGAGTGCATTTCTGGACTCCGACTTGGAAAACGTTTATCACGGGATGATTACATCCTAGGGATCACTATTTCTTTAATTATTTCTATTTTTGGTCCACCCGGTTTGATTGCATGGTTTTGGATTTGATTATGGCAATTTCATGTAACATGTTGGCAATATAATTCACTCTATTGAATCCTTAAAAAATCAGTTTTCACCTGGCAGCGAAGACGTATTTGGTGTTATCCTCGGATAAACGTATAATTTGACTCCTTACGATGTATTACATTATTATGCAGTCCTTTATATTTTGTGCCATATTAAGAACCAACATTAAGCTGATTATCTTCCTAATGATTGATTAATATTTTAATGTGTTTCCTGATTATAATTACGAAATTAATTTAAAACTTTTAATAATTTTGCAATTAACGTAAAGGATATCACCGTAATTTTTTCCATCTGTTTTTCATTTGTTAGCAAAAAATAGCTTAATTCTGTACTCATAAGATTTGTTTTGTCACCGATGGAATAAAAATACCCATTTTTTGGTACTTAAAGTTTTGTTTCCTTTGAAATGTAAATTAAGTGACATGGTCGCCAAGCTATGGTCGAATTTGGACAAATAAAATTATTATCTTGACATGAAATAACGTAATAGAGTTCCATACATTACATTTTTTTTAAATATCATCGATGAAGGAAGGGTAATGGCCAAAATGAAGAATAATTAGCATTTATTAACTTGTTCTGGATTTTTTAAATATTTGTTGACTACCATCCTGAGTCGGCGATCATTTATACTATTTCTGTGAATTCTATTAAATATCGCACTATTATGCCTCTAATCCACTGAGTTCACGTACAAATGCTGTTCTGGATTAGTAGTCTTTCCATTCTGATGTGACTTGAATTAGCATGTCAACAATTTGGAAGAGTTCGTTCCGAAAATACTTTCGGAAAATTGGAAAAGACGTTCCGAAAGGGATGGACGGCTTTTTCCCCGTAAAAAAAGAAAATCAAAGCCGCTCCCCCGAAACACACGAATTCAGTGTTGGACATCAGTATTAGTTTGATTTTGGATCACTCAACGTTGATCGAGCGAAGGCCCTCTCTAGGGAATCAATTTTAGCCTCCAGGGACTTTCAACGTATCGGGAGGAAAAGAGAGAAAAAAAAGGGCCTGTCGTCACGCCCAGATGGTCTGGGTCGGCAGTACCTACTCCATGCGCGTACCCCTATAGCAGACTTTCAATTTCCACCGATTGCAGGCGGCCACCAGGTGCGTTCTCCGCCCCCAAGCACCGAAATACTCTCCTCTCGCTCCACAGCATATTTGCTTCCCCCCCACCCCCCGTGGACTCCATCTCCCGTCGTACCCGGTACCAGGGTGGTTAGCTGTGGTGGTAGCCTGAGGCCCCTGGGTGTCGTCAGGGATCAGTGGAAATTCAAGAGTTTTTCGGGGGTAAAACTTGGATCGTTAGCCATGCGCTTTATGCAAACAAATCTATCGGAAGGTAGGGGTTGTTAGCCATTTAGTGAATCGGAAGTTCACACGCTTACACGGTTACTGGAAAAATGAGGTTACACTACTTCCGTTTTGACAAGGATATTATTTCACTCATGAACTACTTCTGTGGAATAGGGTAAAGCGGAAAAGGAAGGAAGAAGCAATGTTAAATAGGCAAGCATTATGATTCTATGTTCTCGCTCTCTAATTACAACTGAAATGATAGAACTTCGAGGTACTCATCACAAAAATATGCTCAATAATCTTCATTTCTCCATTTACCTTGACTTACTTAATCAAGGTCAGTGATATTAAACCTTCTACCATCCGTAGGTGGATGGAACTAAGTTTTAGGTTTTTCGATAACTGCGTCATCATATACCACGATCAAACATATTTATTCATAATAATATCAATTAAAACAAGTTGAAATGTGGAGAAAATTTTTACATCTATTTGATTTAATATAAATGTATGTTTTAAACCTTTGAAGATACTTTAAAAATTCAAATTAAGTAGATGATACTTTCAGGATTTTCACCCTGCCGCTTTTCCTTGAAGCAGCTCACATTATAGAGTACAGATTGATGCAATGTCCATCAAAATATGTCTCATTCCTTGTCCATTTCTTCTTATCCCATTTCTCAATTCCCATACCTTCTCACGGTTTTTGTTCCAGCATCCTCGCCACGAAACTTTCGGCTTCTCTCAAAGCAGCGCGAATACAGTAGATGCTGGATTTGGTTATTTATTGGGAAAGATCGGCGGAATTTTATCACCAAGGCCACCGCTTTATGGGTTGTAGTTGAGGAGTAGGGCTTCGCACTGGGTTGAAGTCCCTAATTGCATCCCAATCACACCAGAAGATTGTAGTTACATATTCATCATAAGCTAGTCGGAAGCCTTATTTGGCTAAGGCAGTGAATATGATCCCCTCTGCTTTAAACAAGAAATTCCTCGTGTCGTTTGGCCATGTGGAGTGTAGGAATAAATCTTGATTGTTTGTTTAAAGGGAAGTGGGTGGAGTTGACGGCCAGCACCAATCAAACCACATAATGCAATTAGTTTTAAGAAATCCGATCAGCGAAAAATAATTTTCCTGTAAATTAGGTAGAATAAAATTCCTTACCAACTAAAAAATATCCAAGGAGCTTATAATTTCTCTACAAACTAAATCTAATATCAGATCTTTATCAGCGTATTCTATGGTTATTGACGTATGTGAATGCGTTTCAAACATTAAAGACTAAATTTTTAATGAAGGCTTCTGTGTTAGGAGAGCCCTGCTATCTTAGCGTTTTACTTCATTATGAAAAACTTCAAAATTTGTATACTTTTGACAGCAAAAATGCAATTTGTAACTTCTGTGCCTCGTTTGCTACCACATCAAACGCATTCGCTCTAAATTTAAAAACCTTCGAGGATGATACTTGCATAATGGAAGAGTCCTGGTTGTGCTAAAAATACAGGGCCCCAGTAAAAGTAAGTTTCCAGCGATTATTTGGTTCACCACACATCCGGCCACATGGATATTTATTTTGGGACCTAATGTCCATGAGAGAGAATATCAGCAAAGTGTGGGACTAGAGTTACCATGGGAGAGGCTAATATTCACGCAAAATTGTTGCTTACGATTGATCGTACGGTTGTAGTGTGAACCTATCGTTCGCTCATTTCCTACCCAAACCCTTTCAGGGAAGTCGCGGTTTGTTAAGGGTTTTTAGGGATTCTCCCCCGGTGCGATAAACGACGGAACAGGGTTTGAGGTGGGCCATTTAATGTGTCCGTGCGTCTGTCTACCCTTCTCCGTTTTTCGGGTAACATCTGCCTCGCAGGACACGTGCGTTTCCTTCCCCTTTTTTCGTGAAACCTCCCTGCCCCCGATACTCACCACCCGGGAGTGAGGTAAGGAGATATTGCGAGGACGGCGGGCCTCATTTTTCGGCCCCCGAGACTCCTCCTGCCAGCCGGGCGTCGCCCAGGAAGGGGGAGAGTAGAAGGGGAGATGTACGCAGGCTGACTGACGCCGTGCTGTCGGCAGTTCCCCTTCATTCCAGGGGGGGCAGTCCCCCCCCCCTTTCGCCCTCCACTCTATTTTGCTCGCAGAGAGTATACGCTCCTTATGGCAGGATGATTCAATTCTGAAGGGGTTGGGTAGTTATTGATGGCCTTTGGCACATATTTGGATTGGTTTTTTGACCAGAAAAAGGGTGGTTCGGGATGACGTATGTAACCTTATTACTATCTTTCTTTTATGAAAAATTCCCTAGTTAACCTTTTAGATAATACAATAATCCTGTATCCCAACCAGATTTTCGTTTGGAAAATTTGGTTGGGAAAAGAGGGAGTAGGATAAAGTGGTGTCATTTACTAGAAGAGGTAACGTGGGGTATATTTCTTGAAGGCAGAAGAGGTGGTTGCAATTTGAATTAACCTCCTAGGACACCTTGAAAGTTGTAATAGCAGGATAATGTTTGACAAACGGCGCGTAAAGCATTTATCCACATTTGGGCAGTTAGAGTCAAGGCAAAGCTGTGTAAGTCAAAGAGACGCGCTTGTTTGGAGAATCCTGATTTTATTGTCTCCTTGTATCGGTTTAAAATGAGAGATGTAGACATTCCAATGACTTTTTTAGGCTGTCGAAAGTTATGCGGACAGATATTTTAAATATGATCTGGCTTTCATCTCACTAATGAACTGAAATGTGGATTCGAAGGAAGCATTTTACTTCTGGGTATATGTGTAGGGATGGGAATCTGAGAAAAGAAGCAACGACCAATACAATAAATATGAGGGAAAGATATTTGGTACCTTAAATTTACGAAAAGCATTACAAAAATTCGAAATGGAAGTTAAAATCTTAGCTAAAAGCATATTAAGTTAGAATGTCATCTAGTTGGACAACTAAGTTTTCCCAAAGAGGTTATGAATCTTGGTATAAACTGTATTAGAACGGCTTAATATTGATTGCTCATATATGGTTTTGATTATGTAAGTCATTATCAAATTTTTTCATTAACGGATGGGACAGTCCTAGCCTGTGATGTTATAATCTCGCTCCGTCATTTATGACTCGATCGGCCTCAAGCAGCAAATACTGGCGAGATTCATCATTGACAACACTTTGTAGATAAAATTTTATGTACTTACATACAACAAATTATTGAAAGAAAAGAGAGACGAACAATTTCCTTAGAAGCCTTCATTATGGTTAGTGAAAGTTGCCATTGTGGATAAAGAGGCACTTGAGTTTTTAACGAGTGTTGGGGTCGTGCATTACTGTCTACTAATTCGATGACCCTTATTTCCCAAATTTCCCAAATTCCCAACCTAAATCCATATATATGATTCACCTTGAATTTTAGAGTTACTATGCTACATTTTTTATGAGTGAAATAATTCTAAAATCGGAAAACCTCCTGGTTTCTACTTTAATTATGTAACACCAAACTATTTATTGCGTGTCAGTACTTGCATATAATTTATGTCTTGTTTCGTACAAACCAATTTTCGTAGCAGTGTGTTTGTCCCATGCGATTGGTATTTGAAGGCATTCCGCACCATAGGAAAACATTGATTAAGTTGACATTAAAGATAACAATTCATGAAATACAAGAGGATCGTTTTTAATTTCTAACTTTTCTGTGCAAAATTAATCAGCTCCATTGCATGCTGAAGCGGGATTATGTTGACATCCCTTTCATCCTAATCTGTCCTTCAGATAGGGCTTAAACTGTTCGTAGTTGTCCCTGCGTAATAGATTAGGCACCGGAAAACGGCGCTGTTTTCCTCCATATATTCAACATTTCTATACAATGGTTTTCCAACGTACTTATCTCTTTCTCTTCATAACATCTGCTGAATTGTTCCTTTCTCTTGAACTCCTAAATCAATCCGAAACCAGCGCTTTGTTGTTGGAATGACCGCTAATGAATTCCGGGTAATTTGAAACGACTGAAAGTTTCCGTCGAGGATGTAGGTAATTATTCGTTCCTCTTCAAAAAATACTTGGCCCTTATCTGGCGTCTCTTTTAATTGTGATATGTCATTGAGTGTTATTTCCATTAAGGATATAGATTAAAGATTGTAGGTGTAAAATATGCCCGCATGACTAAGTGCGTCGTCCGGAAAAAAGATATCCTTTTCTTATTTGGTAGATAAATAGCTGGGAGTGTCTACTAACTTAAAAAAGTCTAATTTACGAGATCACGACCCTAAATCATTCAGTTATGAGAATAATTGACTGCAAACCTTTTTTCATATAAGTACTCTGTATATCCCTACGTATTTTAATAGCTATCCTGATCCATATTTTATATCTAGAAACTTGCATATTGCTTTGTCTTCCTCGTGGTATATTACCTGGTATATTTCCGTCTATGATAATCCAGGTGAGTTTCTTAGGTTCAATGGGTTGCGGTAAATTTGACTGAATCTTCCCTTCTTCGTCCTTATTCGGTTGACCATCTGTCGTAATGATAGAAACGATATGGGCGGAGGAAATTTTACTTACATTTAATTCATCCTCAATCGCGGAATTAATTTAGAAAAGGTTTATTGAGCATCTATGATGAAGAAAGCGCCAAATATTCGTTAGACCCTCCATCTCTGGCTCAGTTAAGTCTCTAGTAGCTGTCGTATGCATCATAAGCCTCCCCTCTAAACCCGTCGTGGTCTCCCCTCCTCCATGGCCAACCCTCTCGCTCAACAATACACTTCCAGATAGAGAAGGAGGCCCCGCCCATCAACCCAAACCCCACCACGCCCTACGCTATATCCTCGACTTCCCCTCCATGAGAGTCGTTGAAGTGCGTGGTGTGTGCTGAGAGGAAGCGGGCGAGTAGGGGGACTTAAATTATGTGTCGTTCGGTCGTGTGCACGTCGGTCTACTTTCCGAGCCACCGTCTTCTTCCCTTTCGATGCAAAAGCCTCCCACGCCCTGGTCCAGCTTCTCTATCCTCCACCTTCCATTCCCTACTAGTACGTACGTCACACCCTCCGTGGGAATTGCACGTATATATTACTTGGCCCTGTTTCCCTTATTCGAGCCTTCCCCACCAAGTAGTGGAAACTGCCACTTCCGTACTTCTTTCACAGCTCCTGACTGGACCCTTAGATTGGAGGCGGTGAGTAAACATGTCAAGACATTAGAGAGAAGCTGCTAATGTGGCTTTTGTGTTATAGCGTGATTGGAGAATCGTTAGCATAAGGTGGTCGGAGCGCAAATCATGATTCATTGAGTGTATATTTGAATACCTTTTAAAGTAAGTTTTAAAAATCTTGCTCGTCCCTTCACCTAAGAACTAAGTATGCGCTAGAAATGAAAATACGTATTGTAATAAATATGACGGAAAATTATTGAGAAGAATTGCTCTTTAGGTGTGATTCTATCTGTGATTTTTATTATTTTTGTAGTATGTGTTTTATGGATATACTTTAGTAACTTTATTGTAAAATTTACGTATAAGCATATCCGCAATTATTATTGATTATAAACTCTCCCATAATATTAAGTTGTGTTGAATGTGGTGAACGAGCGAAAGAAAAGGTCCAAAACCAAGACCAGCATGCTCTCCGATTCCAAGGATGAGAGATGGCGTGCTATTTATGAGGGCGGCTTTTCCACTTTGCGAGAGCTGAGGGGAAAAGAGTGAGCTCTGCAAGATTCAATATGGATAAGCAAGAAAGCTTTGCGAGTGGCTTTCGTATATTTTAGTTTGGAATAAGGAAGTTTTCTCATCGCTTTTAATTAATTATCACAAATGGGAATTAATCTCTTGAATAAGTTTGTTGATTTAGCAATTGACTCGTTGAATTCTAGCAGTCGCTCCAACAGTGACCATTATCTTAGTGGAATATGGGGGAAATAAATGTGGTAAACGTGTGGTGTATGGAAGAATGGACAGTTCAAATTTAACTCTTGCTTTTCCATAGCCGAGTGAGATAATTGAACCCACCAGTGGAGTCATTCTTAGAATCCTGTGGATAGTTAGCGAGTATGGAAGTATTTCTGCATATCCGCGGTAGGGTGTTAGTATTACTCTCTAGAAATTAGGAGGGAAACCAATTTCGTTTCTCTCTCAGCGATGACAAATTGTCCGTCTCCCTTGGCGAATACTCTTGGCCGTGCTGCACCTATATTCGCACCGGAATTTCTCTCATTAAAATATCTCGGTCAGAACCAAAACATTTCCGCTTAGTAAGTTCTGGGTGGCATGTATAAATCTTACTAATATTTTACTGATTTATATTCAAATTCGATCCGATATGGCTGATTTCATGTACATTTTACAATTTGCGAAATATACTGAAGTGTCTTTAATTTGCCTTTTTTGGGTAGGTACTATACTTTATTCAGTAGGTATTTAAATTTATATAATCATTAGGATAGGACTTTTGATCGATAGGTGGGGCAAAATGAATCAGGTAGATTTTTTTCGCCAGGTTAATGCTTCTAAAGCCAATGTAATTCTAAACCTTAAATGTCCTTGCTACTCTATCTTTGATCGCCTTAAGAACTACACTATACGTTAATCGTTCCACCTCTTGTATTCCATATCCTTTCATCTAACTGCTTATTTACGCTCTTCCCATTATATTAAGCATCGTTATCGTCATTCCCATAAGCTTGTTCTTCATTCCATGTCATTCGCTATAACCCTCTAATTTGTGCCATTTAGGCCCAAATTTATTATGTCTGGTTTACGTCAAAAGTTTGATGGCGCTGTCTTACGATAGCTTAATGTTACCTGAGAGTTTGGATTAAATAATTTACACCAGACTCTCGGTTATTTGACGTTTCCGTTATCGTTGGGAGAGCTAAAATGCATCGGTTTTTATGACCTGAAAATGTGTCAAGAGAATATACCACCAGACGTCACAAGACGCCATTAATTGTGAACATATAGCTCTTATATTAAATAGAAAATCATACTCCTTTAATGTTTAGGTACAAAAAATAGTTACTCTCCACAATTTTTTAGTACAACTGACCCATTTCAATATTCAAGTGTTGTCGTAAGAAGCAAATTAAATAGGTATTTGAGCTTTGATAATGATATTTAATTATGTAATTCAGTCTGTAGTATTGCAAATCGTCAATCAAGTGTGTATCATTATTTTAATCGCATTTCCACGGATGAAATTCGTCTACCGCCACATTAAGTGAAAACAAATAGAAATGAGAACTTTTAACGTTTCTATAAAAATTGGAATTCATTCGGGTTGGTGCTGCAGTCATCCTATCTGTACTGTGTAACCTGCGTGAAACCTCCACTGAGCTGTCACCTCTCTAAGCGGCTGATTTTTTTGGGAACGGAATTAATTTTTCATTCGTATTAGCGATGTAAGTTTTCCCTCTCTTCAGCGGTTACACTCCTAAATTGCCGTTATCTCATGGGTCCAATGGTGGCCAATTAACACAGGTTTCACTTTATTTCTTTATACTTATGGAGGTCTAATTGAAATAATAAGTTTCAACAACCTATGTTTCAGTCTACAAGTGAACGGAATTCGTACAACGAAGTGTTATAATTCAATCGTTAAATACCTATGTCTAATTTAGAAACATTTAACGGGAGACTTTATAAACCCGGTCTTTCTTCGACCTTTCGTCCCTAGCACTCCCAGTTCACGCCAGCATCAATCCCTTTAGGGTTTCCAATGGTGGGGAAGTGGAAGAATGCAGGGGGGTGTTGCGAGGTTTGAGGGGAGGGTGAATGAGGAGGGGGAGATTGCCCGTGTGGTTACTCCCGCGGCTGAACATGTAATATTGAGCAGCTCGCTATGCTGCCTCCATTGTCTTCCTCCGCAATCTCTTCCAAACTTCACCCCCTATCGACCTTGTATCCTTTTTACGCTCTCAACAATAAACCCCTTCGTCGCTCGGCCCTTCACCTCTCCCTCCCGCCCTTCAGCCCTTATTTCCACCCCGTTTGCACCCCTACCTCCTTCAATTTCCCACTCTTTTTGTTCACCCTATCTCCTCAACCTACTTAACACTTCGTCCTCGCCTCCTTGTGCCTCCTGCCTATCTACTTCGTTCTACCCTTAATTAGGGCCTATTTCATATGGTTAGTTTTAATTTTAGTTTTACGATAACCGCGTTTTTTGGTCTTCAAACTTCTCTCTGAATATTTTACGGCCTCGCTTTTCGTGCTTATTTTTTTTTTTGAAACCCTGTCTTCCGGCTTCATCCATTTTCTCCGAATTTTCCCCGTGTCATCTCAATTGCCTAAAATTAGTTGATCGACCGTCATGTTCCTCTTCGTTTATGGAAGGTCTTAATTCACTCCTAGCGTTTTTATAGCTAAAGGCTCCTCTTCAGAGACGGGCCATAATGGTGCCTTTGTTCGCATGTAAATTCTGATCCACTTTAATTTTTATGAGAGCATATCAATAAGTAAAATAATTGTCTTGCATCTGCTCTAATTATTAAAACCGCAATTATCATTCGAGAATTGGATTTGAATGGTTATTATCATTTCAAGTTTGTAGATATTTAAAGTAAATCCGTGGACACTATACGACGCTGTGCCTAAGCATACTGTGGTTTATTTATTTTTTCATGCATTTTCATTGTGATTTTATGCAAAATTATCACTTTGTGAATGAATGTTTCTTGCTAAATAAAACACATTTTCACGTTACTTGTTATAGATTTGTGTAACTCTGGTATTTCTCATATTTTTCGTCGCCTAGTATTAACTTTCCGTTTGCTACCTCATGCTATCTTTTGCATTTGGCTTGAGTTTTCAATTGCTTTGTATTTTAGATAAGAGATTTTGGCTTGCGGTGTAGCCAGTTCCGTCGTAATTTGCTAGGTTCATGACTTTGATTTTCATTTGGTGGGTTATAACTGCATTGAAAATTTTCAGACTGTACTATAACCGTGGATTAAATTGCCGAGGTTCTCTTCTTCTTCTCTATATAGATGTATAATTACAGTACCGTTAAAAAAAAAAGTGTAAAACTTTTCGGAATCTCATGATGGCCTCTATATGAGTTTTCTTGACGGTTGAACTTGTGACTTGTCTCAGAATAGACTTTAAAGGTAATAAAAGATGTGTCATTCATCCTCTCGCACATAAGTTTTTGCTTGATTCCTATATCTTTACTGCTATTCATGAAAAAAGAGTCACAGATGCATTTACTGGGACACGTGTTTGCGCGAAAGAACTGACTCAGCGAAATCTAAGAGAAACGATATAAATTTTTCAAATCTGTTTTAATTACATGCACGTCTGTAGAGTTGTTGGAAATGAAATACAACCCACGTCTTTAGAAGTGCGCAAGTAATAGAAATATGTATCTGATTATTCTACTAACTGTGATATTTCCAGAGGATTTGTGGGAACTATTGCGAAAGATATCTATCCATAAGTTAGCATCCATACCTGAGACTATCTGAACTTATCCCGCAGTTAAAACTCACATCCATAGCAGTAGAAAGCTAACTGTTTGAAGCTAAAATATTAGGAATGTATACGTTAAGAATGGAAAAGAAGTCCTACTATGTAGTTTCCTCTAAATTTCTGTTTAATTCTTCCTTGATTTAAACTCCGTATGTCAATACACTCAACCTTGCCTTATCCTACTATTTGTTTTGCGTTTGAAATTTATTCTTGTTAATTGATATTAATTTTATTATTGAATACCCATCCTCCACCTCACTTGTAGTATCTTACACATAGTCCATCACCCACTGGCCCATTGTTTGAAGACCACATTGCCATTCTCTGCCCTCACCTCACGACCCCAAATACTTTCTCATTCCTCCCGTTTTCCCTTTCCTAGCCACCTGGATTGGGTAAAAATAATTCTTCATTTATTGTTTTTTTACCTGAGGTTGACGCAAGGTGTTTTTACCTAAGTCGTGACAGTCAAAAAATTTATTTTAAACAAATATTTAATTTTTTTAATTTAGTCAAAATTACGTAGATGGTTCTGATTCTCTTGGTTCATCAACTATAGTCATCAGTTCTGTATTTTTTTCTTTCCTCTGCTCTCATGTCGGCTAATTAGTAAAACGGGTTACATTTGATTTGTCCGACAGTGTACGTGTGACTTTTTTCCTTCTCTTCGTGGTCGTGAGAGGTGACGAATTTTTTTCTCGGGACCTCTTCGATTGGCTCGCATCCTCACTTGTCTCCATTGTTACGCTCTTCGTATCCCGTCCGAAAACTTCTTGTCTTTCCATCGCCAACCTCTTACATGTTTCTTTTTTTCGTTCAGGCCTGTGCTCTCTCGATGGATCGCCCGGCGAAGACCCTCTTGAGCGCGCACCCCCCGCCCCTTCCCTTTTGCTGTCTTCCTAACCCCTTTCAACCCGTCACCACCCTCCTCTTGAGTCGTCTTTCTTTAAAAAAAAACCCTTTCTCCACGCGTCGTGCTCTATCGCCCCCGTGGTGAAAATCGGATAGATGGATAATAAAGGCATTGTGTGAAATTTTTAACCTTGGCGCACCCAAATTTTCACGACGTTGTTATCGACTTGGTTTGGGCTGGATGCTCTATTACTGAAATGCATGCATTGAAGTGATGTGCTTTGTTTGTGAGTTAACGTTGAGAGAATGAAGGAGAGACGGATTACGAATGAGACTCATGAGAAGTGAATGAGTAAAGGATGTCAGATGAAAGGGTGTACAGAGAAAGTCATGGGTGATTATGGTGTAAAAGACTCAAAAGAAGGAATATTGGAAGTCTAAAGAAGGGAAGGGATCCTATGAAGAGTTGAATCTGGGTAACTTAGCAAAAATGGTTTGCTAGTATAGAGAATTATGGAGGAAAACATTAGTCAGCTTTACGGGCCTTTTAACAGGACTTAAGTTTTTTGGCCGTGCCTGCCCAACCCGAAAGGGAATGCTGTGATGGGTATGTTCGTAACAATCGTGGATAAGTGGGTCGGACGAGAGACCAAGCGAATTAGAAGAATTTGTATAGTGCGAATTTTATGTTAAAGTTGATGATCATATTTTATTTTCTAGTTAAGAAATGGCTCTTTAGCTATCTAAAGAATTATTGTCTTCTCCAGTCCATATTGCTCGAGTAGCAATTATGGCATTGCTAGTGGAACTTTTGAGCTGAAATCCGCTAGAAAAGAACGCAATTAAATGATGTTGATGATATGAGGACATCGTTTTAGCTCCGTAATTCGTCTATCATACAGACAGAAGCAACACAATCAGGTAAATACTTTTTTTAATGGACATCTACTGGAATATTATATTTCCAACTCCAAAAATGACTTTATAGAAAGTTAAGTTAGGCATTATCGAACAATGTCTCTTTCTGTTTTGTGTAAAGTTATTGATTCGTCCTAAAAATGTCTCACTTTTCGTTTCATCCCACTCATAATTCAAAAATGGATAATTTGAAGTGACTTGTAATTTATTTTATGAGGAATTCATATTCTGCTAAATTACTACGTCGATACGTCTTGAAGGGCTTTCTAGCTTTTGTATACATTGATGCAGCAGTTGCAGGTTTTTGTGGTCATATAATTGTCGTAACGGTCTTTTCGTATATTTTCCATATTTACCACACACGTTGTCAATCGGTGCGTCGCCCTCTTTGTGACTGGTCATAAAATTTTCTAGATTTTTACATCCACCAGGATCTTTTTACCCAATTTATTTATTCATCTCAGCACCTGGCTTACCTCTTCATCCCGTCCATAAACTCTGTTAACAACATTCCTCTTCCGCGATTATTGAGCATCTCCCTCTAATCTCGGATTCCAGCATCTCGTAGCCCTTCGTTACTTCCTTCATGTTTCCTCATGAAGTTTTCTTTCCTCACCCACCATACCAAGCTTTTCCTCCTTTCCCTTCCTTTTCTTCCATCCACTTCTCTCAAACCAGCAGCCTATTCTCGTCTCCTTTTTCACAGAGTCAATGTTTCTGTAACATACATTGCCACTCTCGCTAATAAAATCTACAGTTGGTAATAAGGGAAGATGCTGTAAGATACGAAACGGAAGAAAGGAGCAATTATAATTGTGCATTTAATGGATTGGTTTGTTGATGATCAAAGCTTCATTTCACTGAGCGACTATCGAACGATTTCACTGTGCTGTGTGTGCAGAAGCTCGGTAATTATCCAGATTAAGCGGTAATTAAGCAGAATTATTCCCAAGCTATAAATATTGGCGTAATTTCTCTTTCTTGAGGAAAAATAAAAAATGACCTCGGAGGGATTTTTTTCCTCCAACAGTCTAAATGTCCCTAGAAAATAATCGCTGCCGTTAGGTAGTTATGTTTAATAATCGGAATATGTGAGCTGTACGCAAAGCGGGGCGGGTTTACGACTAACGTCACCTGACGTCATGGAAACTGCCAGTGGAGTATTTTCCATCCTCTTCCCGTAAAAGGGAAATGTATTGCGATTAACTGGATTATCAGTACGAATTTGTAAGCCTTAAGGTATAGGAGCTGTTTTTAGTTGCGATTTAACTGTTTAGAGTTTAATTTTATTATTGGCGTAATCCTTAGAAATGCTACCAAATTTACTGCAATATTGTTTACTTCAATTACATTTCTCGGTAAAAATACAAAAATGAATTATAATTGAAAAAGAGCTCTACCCTGGTTGAATGCTATTGACATTGTCTGAAGGAATATTTACCCTTTCATTAAGGTCGTTCATTGTAGCGCTTTGATATTTGGTTATCCCAGTAAAGGAAAAGGATAACTGTGTTAGGTGTAAAACATTGTCACGTCCATTCATCCATCAAATCAGGTAATTTCAATTATACTCCCTCTCTTTTTTTGGGGCGGAAAATTTTACGGAATATCTGCTGGATGACCTGGAATCGTGTTTCATACCGGTGCAAAGTTGAAAAACCCGAAGAAAACAGGTCTTGCTGACGGTTCGTCTGCATGTGACACAAACTCTTTATTTATATGAAGTACATTTCCTCTGAAGTGTGCGCCTGTATCAATCTTTGGGATTTTATTCCTCTCTCATTTAAAACTTCCTTAACCGGTGGATTAACACAGTAAATATAGTTGGCTCGTAAAAGAATTCATTTCGACCTTTAAAGCGTGTAGATGACAGAAAATAGGGTGTTATAATGATACAGATAATAGTAAATTGCCGCAAGAGAGCAACTTTAAAGCTTGTATAAAAGTGGATGCGTCGTAATGTCGTTTACGAAAAGTATCTGTGCCTCACTCACTAAATCGTAACAGCTGACATACTGATCCCGTTTTCCCAACACCGTCGGGGCGGTTCGTAGGGTGTGGGGTATATTTGAATGTTGCGCCGTTAAAGGCAGGGGTAAAATTATGAGAGATAGTGTTAAACTATCTCATGTCACGACATCTACTGCTACTACATTTCATCTGCTAATTTCCAATACAATTACCATGCTCTCGCTTAGGTCTGCGCCTGTAATAATCAAGAGTTCTACTCTCTTCTATTTAAGCCTAACTTTACCGGTAGATTACCCTGATAATAATTACCCTGGCCTCTTCAATCTCCGCGACCGGGACACCAGGGCCATCGTCGCTTGTTCACGCGAGTTCCTTGAGAGGGTTGCCTAGCGCTGGGTCTGAGGCCTTTGGGGTGACAGATAATGTATAACCTGACCCCTTTTCTTACCCCGCAAAAGTTCCCCTTGTACCGCCTCCCGCTCTACCACGTACCCCTTCGCCGCTCGTCGTCCTGATTAGGATCGATAATCGCCGTTATAAATTCATGCCATCTAGGGATTATGAAGGTGTTTGGATATGCATATTTACTGCTTTTCCGTTCCTTCTCTCTCACCAAGGCCTCCTTGCCTCTTGCCAGCACGGCAGTGTTTTTCGACGAAATGTGATGAAATTGGGTTCTCAGCGGGCTGGCGTTTGGAGTCCCACGCTGAGATTTTCGCACGCTAGCTTATAGTGAGGGATGTGTTATCGCGCTCTTAAGAGCTGCTTTAATAAGCGTTTCCAATCTCGGCACCCCCTCGTTGTTTTTTGCTGAGGATGGAATTAGTAAATCTGGGGAAAATTTGCGAAGTTCCCTCCCACTCTCGCTCCCAAGATTCGTTGGTGCCGGGTATTCGGCGCCTGTAATGTTGCGTTTATGTTGGTGTTATGAAGAATGAAGCAGAAAATCTGTATCCGCATTGAGGGTAAGAGTTTTAGAGCTCAAAATATTTTTAGAAGGATCGCTGCGCGTGTTTTTTTGTACAGTAGTACAAGAAAGTCATATCTTAACAATCGTTTTTATCACGTGTCTGTCAGTGTCGTCCGACCGCATTTTGAGTTATATAAATTTCAGACGCCCATACGGTATTTAATTTGTATCAATAGGTATATTGAAACACTCTCTCTGGTAACTTTGTGGCAATTCATTTCTAAAATGGATTTATTGAAAGAACTTTTACAAACCACAAAAATACAACTGACGACCCGGGTTCCAACCGGGATTCAGGTGAAACCTGAAGATGACGCATACGCGTTGAAACCCGGGTCGTAAGTTGTATTTTTGTGGTTTGTAAAAGTTATTTCAATAAATCCATTTTACAATTGGTATATTGATGGTAATAGAAATAATAGAATGAACATGTTTTCGCTTATCTTTGTCGACATATTTCCTTCATTTTCTTTGTCGACTTTCTTATTTATTTTAGCTTTTCTAATGTTCGTTTTATTTGTGGTTCTCGTCATTAATTCCTCCCCGTTTGTACTTTTTTTTTGACTATGTTGTATATGAATTTACGAAGCCTCTTGAATAACTAAAATGATGTGAAACTTATGTTATAGCACAAATTTTATGTCAAATCTCATTTCTTTCATTATTTTTTTCAATTGTATTTATACCCTATAATTTAAACAAGCAAAAGGATCCCCAAGTCATCCTAGCCTAAAAGAAAAGTTTTGGGATGCCTAATAACTCCTCAATTTTGCTACTTTATATTGACTTCAATTTTAATGCAAAATTTAGAATTATTTTTATGAAACAATGTCTATTATGCTGAGTGTCTCCCATCATCTCTCCGCTTAATTTTTCCTCGGATTATCGTCCCTTAACTACGAAAACGTATACAATCTGTCCTGGAACAGTGTGTAATTCAAAAGACTTTTGCAATGCATGCTCTCATTATACAGTTTTTGTAAAGTTAATTTTCCGTCCCTCCCGCTCGGTAATGAGAGATCAAAGATGTCCCTTTACTCCGAAGCCTCTTTATTCTCCTCGTTTCTTCATAGCACTCATCGCCCCTCCAAGCTTTTTATTTCTTCTTCGTTATTCTTTTTTCTCATTTTTTTAAACTACCCCGTCGAAAGCGTAATGAAGCCGTAAATGCCAGCGCAAGCGTGATAATGCGATTCCATCGCCCTTTTGCGATTTAAATTTCGGATTCGTTTCAGCAGAAAGGGAGGAGGAAAATAAAAAGAATGAAGAGAATTTAAAAAAAAATCAAAAAGGGAGTCGACCTTATTTTCTTCACTTGGTTCACAGTCAGTCAGAGTCCCTTGTCCTGCCGGATGTATCCCTCAGTAATTTTCGCGCAAAAGCCGAACCGTGTAAAGAGGGAGAAAGGGGGGAGTGAGCTGAAGGCATCGTGGGTGGAGCTTTTTTTTTACCGAGGAAGGAAGGAGTGAGAAAGCATCGAAATTGGGAAACAGATAGGGAGTCTTTTTCTTTTCTGGGTGTAACGAGCAGTTTTACCGAAAATTTTTCGAGCCTTTTCTACCCTTCCCCCCGTTCATGATTATCGTTTTGTTTCTTTTTTTTAATTTTTCAAGTCCCCAAAAATATCTTCCTTATCCCTCCCCTGGATTCTCCCTGATATTCTCTCTCTCATACTACTTTCCTTTTTTGTATTCTCCTCGAGAAGGAGAGGAAAAAAGTGGAAAAGTATCGGGATTGGGGAAAGGGTGGGTGAGGAAAATTTGGGTGAAAAGGACCGGTTGGAAGGGAGAAGCTTTGTAATGGAGGAATGGGTACTCGTCGGGAAAGAAGGAGATGGAGAGGAGAGGGTTGACTGCGGTGGGAATCGGAGCCACGCTGGTTGACGTATGGTTCTCATGCATTGTCCTCTTTGAGCTCTACGACATATAGATTCATTGTCCAGAATTTACGATGCATCAACGAGATGTAGGAGACCGTGCTCATGTAAGTTACTTCTACTGTAGTATACTTAGAATTAGTTGCGTTATTTAAATGTAAAAGCTCGGAAATCTGTGGCAGTGAGGGAACGATAGCAGTTATAGTCGACCGCAGTACTCGCTTGAACGGAAAATTGAATGATATTCATTTTCTAGTTGGTGTTGGACAATATTGCCTGTCGTGGAGTATCCTTTCTATAGGGAAGAGGATCTCATGTTTTCTACGCCTGGAGAGAAGTAATCCGGGACTCGCGGGAAGACGTGAAGCAGTTGAAAAACCAAAAGAGCGAAGGGCGCCAAGGAAAGACAACAAAGAAGAACCGTCTGTCATACATCTTCGAACTGATTTTACCAGTAGGAATATTGGTGAAACTGATGTCAACCAAGTTTACAAATAAGGGTGGCATAATGATTTTTATATGTGGTAGCAATTGCGCATAAAGCGTATTTCAGTGGATTAGTCCATACTCTTTGAACTGGCTCCACGCGGGGGATTTATGTAGTCTACATTTTGACAACCAGGGTTCTCAAGGTCTCAAGCGTTTATTGCAAAATTTCGAATGCAAAACTTATTATTAATATTAACTTTCCAGCTTCCTAAGTCCCAAAATCAAATTTTCTGATCAACGTATTCCGATACAGCTCCATTTAGATTTTAAACGTTTTCATGAAACAAGGTGCTGTCATTGTTGGAAGCATTGCCTATCATTTGCTATCATCTCCCATCAGCTCCTTAGTCGAACACTTTAACACGAGCCTTTCCCTCTTTTGCGTCAATCTTTGAGTGCTAACTGCCTCCATATACAAATGTATGTTGGTGCAGCCATGTGCACAACTACTGCCAGGAAGAATGAAGGTGGAATATGAACCGGAACCGTAAAAATATAAGATCAAGCCATTCTTTCTCTTTGTAAATCATCTCACTTGCCCCTCCTTATCATGTTCTTCATTCTGTGTGGAGAATTTTGGAGTCGTTATGATTTTTCATATTCATTTTCAGATTCAGAGCGGGTGAGAGACGTTTTTTCCCAGAGAGAGAGAGTGGGAAAGATAAAAGGTTGGATGTTGAGAGGGGAATGGGAAGACTAGGGGAAAGGGTGAAAAAAGAAGACTTGGGTGGTTTGTGTGGGGGGAGAAAGGGATTCGAGGCAGGTGCCGAGATTGGGAAATAATAGCCCATCCAAAATTTCAGGGACCAGAGAGGAAGGAGAGCTCGGGACTTCTCGATTGGATCCTCAGAAAGTGTGCTCGCGGATGGTGTGGGGGATGTGGAGGGATGAATGCTCCGATTCGTGGGAGGTCCAGAATTTTGGTTTAAATGATTTAGAGGAGGGCTGAAGGGGGTGTGTATTGTATGTTAGGATCGAAGAAAAAGGTGTACTGGTAGAGTTTCTATATTCCGATGCCGATAACCTGGGATATATCTAGTTTTGAAGCGAATAAAACCAGGACCAATCAGGACAATGGTTATAGAAGTCAGCATACGGTGAAAAATTGTTTCATTCTTTGGTAGTGATGGCTAAAATGCATTACTGGAGATCAGATTTCTAGGTATGTTACAGAGAGAACTTTCATTTAGTGGACGTAAAACCGTGGTCCCTTAAACGTCTTTTGTCTGAAGACTATATCAATACTGGTGCCAGGCACGTTTCTACGTTTACTCTTAACGCATTTTTGGCATCGTTGTAACCGTCTAATAGTCCTAGATAAAAAACCATTTACGGTTAAAAGATAACTTGAGTGTTCAATGAAGATATGACCTCAAACTGCCGTGGGAAACGGTGAAACAGTATGCGAAAACATTCGTGTGGGGAGTGGCTTTCTATGGTTTGGAAGCAAGGACCATTGGAAAATCAGACCAGAACAGACTAAAAGCCTTCGAAGCCTAGCGATGGATGAGGACGCTGAAGATAAATGGACGGACAAAATTAAAAATTATGAGTTTGCTAGACGAGTAGAAGAGGTTAGGACCATATGGAGCACAATACCAAAACGAAGAACCAGGTGGATTGGACACAGCCTGAGGCACAATGGATTTGCGAAGAATATGATCAAAGGTACAATAGAGGGAAGTGTAACCGGAGGAAGACCTAGGAATAAGTCCATGGACATAATAAAGAGGGAAGTAGATCAGTTCATCATAGTCCTTTCCTCTTCTACTTTTCTGTACACTTCTTTATTTCCAATTTATGTCCACTTTATCTTCAACATTCGCCTCCAGCACCTGTTTTCAATGGCTTTATGTCTGTTCTTATACGTATTTAGAATGGTCTATGCTTTCAATCCACAGAATGCCACGCTCTGTACGAATGTTTTCTCCTACTGTTTCATGGTTTGTAGTCCGACCTCTTTTGAGTACAGCAGTTGTCTTTTTTATAATGAACGCTTTCTTAGCCTCATGTCCAGTGTACTTATTCCGCCCAACGCGATGGTACTTCCGAGATAGGTGAATGATGAATAATACTTTGAAAAATATTCGTGAGCACGGAAGATGATGGCTGGCTCCATAACCCCCGACCCCTCTCATATTTCATATATTTGTGTTCGGTGTGGATGGGTCGGTAATGATAAAGTTATAAAAGAAACGCTCCCCAAGAATTCTGTCTTCCCCGTCTCTGGATTTGTCTCAGCCCTGTCAAGCAAAGCACGCCCTCTTCTCGCTCGCTCGCTTCCTCAACCTTTCTTCCTCATTCCACTCCTCCCACCTAAATCTCTTTCTTTCATCCCCTTTCCGCCGCCCCACCATCACAACCATCCTCCCCTTATAGCGCGAAGTGCTCATGAACTTTGCCGCACGACGAGGGTTTCGGGACGGTGGGTGGGGAAGTAAGGGGGGAGGGGTTAGGTTAGGAAGAGGTGGGGAGAGGAGAGGGGAGGGAGGGTGGATGGGTAAAAGAAAGATCTCTCAGGGTTGTGCGTCTCTCTCTCACTCCGGGAGAGTAGTCACGTCTTGATGTCGTCTTGAGATCTCTGGGATGCGATGGGGTAGGAGGGGTTGATGTCAAAGTTAAAGGGGTATGGGAGGGAGATGAGTTAACTGGGTTTGACAGGAGTGTGAGTGGGAGACGGAGAGGAGGGTTTTTGAGAGAGAGGAGAAAGGTAGGGGGGGGGCGGGGTCGAGTTTATAAGGGGAGGTTGGAATATTGAAGTGGTGGCGAGGAGGAGGGAAACGTCTGTCTACTTGTGTACAGGGGGTATGTGTGTGCCGGCTCGTTGTCGTGGTAAATGGAGGGAGAAAAATGCGGCGTAAATGTGACCGGCTTCGTGACTGGTGCTAATTTATATTTCACACCGCAGGGAGGAAGGGGCGGCTGGAGGAGGTTTAGGGAGAGGATTTTGTGTTGAATGTGATGTGGAAGCTCTCATTCTCATCCTCCTCTCTCTCTCTCTTGAATGCGAGAATATTCTAATCTTATGAAAAATGTGTAATGCACCTAGTTTTTGTCCTCCCCGCCCTCATCGCAGTCTGGATTGTTTGCACTCGACATACTCCGGGTCGTTGGAGAGAGCATGCTTTGTCTTGTTTGCTCGCGGAAATATCGCTTGGAGTGCAACTGTGAGTCGGGTTTTGAGAATAGAGAGTGGCTCGCAATGATGACAAATAAAGCGAGGAGCTGATGAAATGAAGAAAAAAAGAACTGTTATCCAGCAAAAAGTTGCACAAGTTTTAATGGATTTTGGGAGTTTGTTTTCTTACAAACGTGACCTTTTTGGAGTGTTGGAGTGATATTTTTTTCCCTTTTTTGCTTTTGTTGTCGTATTCATAATATATGAAAGGAACTTGGTGCAGTTTTAAAGGAGGTTTCCTTCACGTCTCTTTGTCAGGCGCCCATTGAAATACTTTGTTCGTTTAAATTACAATCGATACTTTTTTGAGTGCTCTGCTCTTTGGCGTCCTTGATCGTCTTGCTTAATTTTTGTCCAGAACAAAATAAATACCTCACAAACGCGCGGGAGGCGATGAGTTTGGTGCTTGAGGATCCTTTCCAAAATTTTACATCAAAATGTTTGGCTAAATAACTTATTCTCTGAGTATTGAGTCACGCTCGAAATGTGCTTTATCCTATGACCTTTTCTTTTCATGCCGTTACTTAATCTGCCTAGCTACCGTGCACGATATTTTCCTTAACTTGTAGTTTGCCGGATGCATTTTCCATCTACATCTACATCTACGTGATACCCTGCGAGCCATCACGAGGGTGTGTGTCAGGGGATGAAGATCACCAAACATGCAATATTGACATGCAACTAGGATATTTAATGAAGGCATGCTAGATAATAGGGTCACATGGAGCTAGATGGTTAGTATCTAAATAATAAGGAAGGGATTATTGGTTGTTATTACATGCATCATGCAGTACAGACTACTCTAACTATATTTCACCTACCTATCCCTTTGCTACGCTGCCTATTGTTCTCTCTTATAGTACGAGGGAAAAATGACATTTTAAATCTATCGGTACGACAATCTATCTCTCGATTCTTGTTAATATGATCAAACCTAGCATAATACGCAGGGGTTCTCAACATATATCTAACGTCATCTGTGAACAACTCTGTTTCGAATTTACTTAAAAGGTTTAACCTAAATTTTAACCTGCGTTCTGATAGTAATTCCCATCCTAGTTCTTCTATTAAGCTCGTAACACTTATACAATTATCAAAACGGCCTTTAACAAACCTCACGGATCTCCTTTGCACGCGCTCTAATTCTTTAATCATACCTTCCTCGTACGGATCCCATATACTAGCGGCATATTCTAAATGAGGCCTGACAAGTGTAAAATAGCTTCTTTCTCGTACTCTCTCATCGCATTTGCGTAGAACCCTTTTTACGAATCCTAATCTACGGTTTGCTACACTAGCTATTTCGCTGATGTGTTTCCCCCATGACATGTCTTCAGTGATGGTGACGACTAAGTATTTAATTGATTCTACGTTACATATTTTGTTTTCTTTGATGCAATAATTATTCCGGGGAAAGCCATTCTTTTTCCAAAAATTCATAATTGCGCATTTCTTCAAATTTAATTCTAGTTGCCATCAATCACACCAATCGCATCTAAATCCTTAGCTAAAAAATGTCTGTCCTCTTCATTTCTAATTTCCTTATACACTACTGCATCATCGGCAAAAAGACAGAGCTTGCTATTTTTTACAACTGTTTTCAAGTCGTTTACGTACAGAAGAAATAAAATTGGGCCTACGACGCTTCCCTGGGGAACACCTGATGTAACTTTTACTTCGCCGGAGCTGACACCATCTAATACCACCCTTTGAACGCGTTCATGTAAGAAGTCTCCTATCCAGCCTACTATATTACTGTCTATTGCGTATGATGCTAACTTCGCGAGTAACTTACAGTGGGGAACCTTGTCAAAAGCTTTTCTAAAGTCAATAAACGCTGCATCTACCTGTACGTTACCTTCTCCGGAAACTAAAATATCGTGAACAAAAAGACCTAATTGAGTTTCGCAAGACCGTCCTTTTCTGAACCCATGCTGGTTTGTTATTTCCATCGACTCTTCGCAAATGATTGCTTATTTTTGGGTTTTTATCCTGATATCTTTCATATCCCGTTTATATGTTTTTTGTGTACTCGTCAGGCATGATGTGTTTGTACATGATGCCAATGGTTACTGTAATTCCTTGATCTATAAATTTCTCCAGGCGATGAGGGTGTTTTTATCGTATTGTACTGAGTTTGCTGTGTGATATTCACCGTTGTTGTTTTACGCGTCTTGAATGTTACATGAGTGAATAAGATGAGTGTAAGAAGGTACATGATTTGATGTAGTTCTACAATGAATCGTAATGAACAAGGTGAGCATTATTTATTTGTGTATTTCACTTAAAATCATAGCAGTAATATATTTCATCAACAACCCTAATTATGCACGCAAAACTTATCCTCTTTTGCGAAATGTCTTTCACCATCACCCTAGCTGGATGTAACTAAGTTGTAATGTATCATATTAGATGCATGGGATAGAAATCAGTAAATATTGTAACCCTGAAGGATTGTAAACCAATTTTTTTCATTCTTGTTTGATATGCATCCAGTATAACCTTCATTATTATTTGATGCAATTGCTAATTGATTTATCTAAACAAAAGCGGAAGTGGATTTGTAGCGCTCAGTAAAGAAATGGAACATATGGCGAGCTCATCATTGACTAACGTCAGCATATGGCATCGACGACATCTGCTGGGAGGCTACGTAGGCAGTAGTACCTACATTCCAAAATTAATTACTAAGCAAACGGGGGCGGAGTCTGCTCAATATTTCACCTGGAGTTGTTTAAATTGGCTTAGGCCAAATTTGCTTACCTGGTTAACATTCAGAAACGTGGAGTTCATAGTTCTTGTGCTAATTTATTTCCGACTTTTCCTATAGGCTCTCCGGAACTTGCGACGTGGTGTAATGTCAAGCCGCTTTATCAAAATCACTCTTTTTGCAACGAACTTAAGACCGATCTCTGCTCTTTCTATGTGTATTGTTATATTACATTACCTTTCTAAGTAAGTCGCATTAGTAAGCCTTAGTTTCATTGTTTTAAGGTCAAAATTGAGTTTATAAATTATATTTACGTTTATAAAAAATTAAATTATCATGTTTTTCTTCTTGTACGCCTGTAATACGCGCTTCATAAGTGTTAATGGAAATATTTTTCGCTCGTGCTCATTTTTTCAGGTCAAGATGGCATGTATGCAGTTGGACCACGGTTAAGCGATTGTAGTTCAGTCATTAAATTAGGTGTTGAATGTTGATCATGATAGAATGTGTGGGGATGGAAGGTATTCGTGAGTTTTAGGCATACTTGTTTGTTTCTTATCATGCTATTCAGTTGGTTTTTTGTGACAGAAAATTTATTAAGGGTGACTCGACGTGTCATTTCATAACCAAAAAGCAAATGAAAAAGGTTTTTTCAAGCCAACAGGACCTGTACATGCGTGCATTTATTCGTTTCTATTGTTCTAACCTTCAACGAATTGATCAAGTAAATGAGTATGGCTCTGCTATTCAAATGTCATTAATAACTTTCATCTAACTAGTCTATATACCTAATTGTTTTGCTTTCAACTACTTGATCAAAGGCATCCTGAAGAGTGGGAATGAACCTCTATCAGCTGGCTATAAGGCCAGCCTCTTTTATTTATGAGTTCGATTAGCTTTGATAATACTCTATTTAACAGCTCTTGACCATGCATCTGAGGCTATTCAGATATTATATCTGGAAACAAATGCGTTAATTTAGAAAACTTTAAATACGAAAAATCAGTGATAATCTTTCGCTACGAAGTTGTAGTGAAGGGAATATATTTATTTGGGTGTTGTAATTCATTCCCGAATCATAAAGTAGGCCAGTAGAGCTTGAAGGCAATATGATCTCATAAGACATAATTGAAATGCCGCCCGCTGTGTGCATCGTAGTGAGTGAACATAAGAACGAACACTGGAACAGGAACTTCTCCTTCCTTTTTTCTATAATTCCGAAAGAGATTTATTCATATGACGTGCATAAGTACCCCAACGTAATTTCGGTGACCACGCCTTCATGCAATCCCGGATAAATGAGGCACGCCAGTCACGTTAAAATTCTCTCGCGTTACACGGTCGGAATTTTTCAAACGCGAAAGCTCGTACCATTCCGATTCGGGTCCGGAGAGCGGTAGTCGGAAGCGCAAGGCTCCTGTACATCTCTTGAATGTAGATTCCAGGAATGCCGCGTACCAAACCGGTCGTTTTAACTGAACAGCCATTGAAATTCTTTACCCATATGCTCTGTCATATTCGGGGGAAACGTGATTTCGGTGGGATCCGTGCGGAATGTTGCATTCCGTTCGGCGATTTGCAGAGTCGCGTTTCAATGTTTCCGTCACGAGAGACGCTTTTACGCCTTTCCCGTCAAATATGTATCGGCGTAAATTTAACCACTGTGCGTAAAGTCCAACGTGCTTTTCAGCTTTCTCTCTGGTGAGTCAACTGAAATCGGGAATGAGGGAACTTCTCTGCCCTCTAGAAATCAATTCGATAATACGATTTATTCATTATTCCTGTCGAAAGAGAAGGGCATTAACTGAGCGATATCTTATCTTATGCTTACTGTAAGTGGTAATTTTATGCATATAAGTAAGATCTATCTCAAAAACGGTATATAGTTATGGTTTTGTGGCATGATCCTGTTTAAACGAGGTAGACTTCTGCGTTTCTTTTGGGTCGAACTACGTGACATTGTCTTGATTACATCAAGCGCTACATAGGTACCGATCGTATGCGTAATTGATACTTGTGTGGATTATTGCATGTACTAATATATTTCCATTGAATGATAAATTGTTTCATATAGTGCAAAAAATAACAATTTTTTTATATTTATTTAAGAAGTATCTCATTAAATTATCTTCCAAATTTTAGCATTTCCCTCTCTTTCTGGTTAACTCTTTGAGATCGAATGAATGAGTCAGACTTAGAAGATTGAAATTATAAGTGCATTCATCTCCATTTTCTTCCTTACATTCTGTTAATCTAAGCGTATCTGCATTTGAAATTGACATGTTTTCAAAGTAATCCTGCATTTCAACCGACAAAACTTCGCCTCAGCCCTGACATAGCCGCGACGTCTATTCCTCGCTCTTCTAGTAAAGAGCCTCTCTTTTGAAAGAACTCCATTTTCTGCGGATAAATGAGTTTGACAGGCCATTATTTATCATGGGTAGATATCTGGATGCCCGAGGTAGGCGAAATACATTTTCCATTTCTCAGAAGACCGGTTTTCCTCCTTTAACAAAATCACGAGACTCATTTTCCCAAAAAATAAACCAGTTAAAGGTGGGCTCGAGTGAAAATTAAAGCCTAAATCTAATTCTAGGTAAAATAATAACCGTCTTGGACGGCTCCGGAATGCCCTCCCATTGCTGCAAATGAATCAACGCAGAAACCTCATGCATATTTACGTTCTTAAGGTTTCCAGAAATTTCAGTTTTCATTTGACGAACATGCCAGAGAAATTAGGGCGCAGAAGTTTATTCGCGCGTCTCTTTATTCTCAACATTTTTGTTGGAGAATTTTTCTTATTGTTTTCAACAGTAAAAGAAAGGAAATTCCGCATTTTCCTCCTTCTTCAGGATTGCTCCTTCTTCGGGATTGCTCCTTCTTTTAATCACTTATTATGGTAATAGTCTTAATGTCGAATTTTTTTCTATAATGAAAAGTATTTTTTTTCTTTTGATTGGAGATAATTTGTTTCATTTTTGAGAAATCGAAAATCACATTTAGTGTTTACAAATGAATTTCAGAGTTCGTGTATCGTTACACTCTTCCCTATTGTGATGTAGAGTTCCAAATAAGATAATTATAGATGGTGTACGAGTCTAGAACATCAGGATAGGTTATGTTCATTAATTTTGGCCATATAATCCGACTTCCATCACCTTATCCAAAATGCTATGCTTTTTACCTCACATAACCCGCTTACTGTGGTTGGAGCGTGCTTCTTTCATGTACATATTTGCGAGGAACTTCACATGCGTGTGCCAATTAGCAGTATGAATAGATAAAATCGAATTAAATTGCGTTATTGCATAGTTTCTAGTCAATTCAATTCTATTTTGACACGTAGACATGAGGCACTTGACGTATGTTATGAAATTATTCAATGACATTTGTACAAATATTGTAGTAAACGCAAAAATATACCTTTCACATAACTATAATGGCTCCTAATAAAAAAATAAAGGTATCACGTGGAATAAAAGAACATGCATATGTACGGTTTTCACTTAATTTTCCAATTCTGCGTCGTAAACAATGGTTATTTCAGGCTTACATTTTTAAAACGTAATTCTTGCGTCATTTATATTTTTAAAAAGTATGGTTATTAGCAAAAAGGGAAACGAATGTACTCTGGTGAATTGCGGTTCAAGATTTTTTTTGGCTTCCTTGATAAGTTATCAAAATGTGCACTCAGTGACTCCCGATTGGCTCCCCAACCACCTTACGATAGTTTCAGTGATGTAGTTCCCCCATCATAATGGAGACCATATTCGAGTTATACGTTTCAATATCAGCAGCTCTGGAGGCATGAATCAATATTGCATCACATACGGTGCAATAATATACCTTTATATGACTGAAATTCTAAGTAATGAAATTTCAAAAATCTTCATAACTTTGAATTATATTTTCCACGTGATACGTTCAAAAATCTTTCACAAGGAAAGTTTCTTTTGTAAACCTGAAAAATTCACTATTGTACCTATATGATTCATTTTGAAATATAGTCGAGGAAACAAACACACTACTCACTGTTAATTTTTTGACGAGATTTTTGCTTTAGTTATCCCTCATTTTTAAAAAATTAGGTCTCTGAAGTGCACACACGTACCATTTCCCATGTAGGAGCGCCGGTATTTTTGTCAAAAATCTCGAAAAGTAGTGCGGTAAGGATCTGATATTTTGGTAACGTTGGAAGAGTTAGATATTTTTCTTCATAATGAGACCAATTTCATTGATTTCTTGTTGAAATGATGTTTTACTCAAACTGCCTTTACCCTATGACCTCCCATCTATCACTACAGTCAGCTGTCTCTCGCTTATAATCACTTGCATGCTTTGTTAACTCTGTCTCATTACCATTTCATCCGCCGTTTTCCTTTGCTCGCCCATCGGCGTGCACCATTTCGTATTTTTTCACCTCCGTCCGTCGAACATGTTTACAGCAGTTGGCGCCCGCGTCAGCAGTGCAATGTATTGTTTGTGGGACCAGAGTAACCGAGCCCGTTTTCTATATTTTGCACGGTTATTTTGAAGTCAGAAATGGTGAGAATTGTAAAGTATTCGTATTTGTTTGGTCCTCCCATAAGAACCACGCAAACTGTACCAAAAATTCTATTATGCATATACTTTGTGTATTTACTTTTGTAATATTGTATCCAATAAGTTTTAACGTGAAGAAAAATTGAGTGAAGTGCTCACATGACGGTGGAGTGACGTCCTTGCCCGTCACTCCAAAGATCGCGGGCTTGATTCCTCCAGGAGTAGTGAGATTTTCATATCCGTTGTGAACTTTTTTTCCTGTGTATTCCTGAACTCATCAGAATTTGTTCTTATCCGTTAATAATGCTTGGAGTGCAATGCCTCCGTGGTGGTTTTCAGGAGAGTGTGAAATTAATAAACTTGTGTGAATTTTCCTAATGTAAAATGTGAATTACAAAAAAATTTACGAAAATGCTTGGGATTCATTTTAGCCCTCAAAAAGCAAATGCGTAGAGTTGCGAAAAGTTACCGAAGATACCGTAATTATTTCTCAAGATCTATATTATTTCGAAGAATAAACGATTTATACTCTATTTTGCTTCTTTACCACTGTATTGAATCTTCTTTGTTTTTTTAAAAGAGGTTTTTGGTCAATTAAAAAAATATATATGTATGCTCTCCGACATTTCAGATTATATTTTATCAATCCCCAAGGCAATCTAGTATCATGAAATTTTCTTCCACCATCACTCATGAAGCATGTGAAAATTGCCATAGCTAAACCAGTCGGAACTAATCAAGGCATAACGCCCACGTCGATTGGGCATTATGTGTTGATTAAGTTTATATATGGGTTTGGTTTTAGGTAAGATTCAGGTTTTCATGGATTTTTGCAGAAGAATGTTTCTTTAAACAGGATTATTTTTCCTGAGGAAAGATTAAATATAGTATAAAACATCGCCAGTCATTCATACACAGTTTAATTATTTGATCAAAACCTCAATAAAAAAACCCAAGGAAAAGTAAACGATTTATTTTAAAGAGTAGGTAATATTTGTTAAAAAATTAGGTCGTACGATTTGGAATTGAGGTGGATTTGGTGACAAGAAGGTAGAGGGATGGATGTGTCGAAGGAACGCAGGTCGGACAGTTTGGAGGGGTTGTGCAGGGAAAAAGGAACAAGAGTATTATTTTTTTTTATTTCTCGGTCAGGGTTTTCGGAGCGGGTGGAGAAGACCAATCCTACGGGGAACGCACCCGCGTCCTTTCCCGGCGAACGTGCTCCTATCTCTCCGTCAACTGTCAACCTCTTCCCTTTCTCCACTCTCCCGTCCCTCGCCCTTTTCTTCGGTCGGCCTTTGATTCACTTTGTTCGCGGAGGGAACGGTTGAAGGGGAAGTGGGACTGAGAGAGAGGTTTGCGCGGGAGGTAACGGGAAGATAAGGGATTCTTCGAGGGAGGATGGTACTTGGAGTGGGGATGGAACCTTTGGTGATGGAGGGATGGGAGGAAGAGGTTGTGTGAGGTATAAAAGGGGTTTTCGGCTGCTGAGGGTGAAGTTAGGAGTGCTTTTTTATTTCTTTTCGGGGACTAAGTGGAGAGCGGAGAGAGTGGGGGAGAGAGAGGAAGGGCTGTTGGCTGCAGAGGGTGGTGGGTGATGGGCTGGAAGGATGCCCTGTGGATCCCTACGTAAGTCTTTCACGCCAGCCCAGTTCTTCTACACCTTCAAGTGCAATGGTGGTATTTGCTTCAAGAATCAGGTATAATCTTACTTCCATCTTTCTATATTCTCAGAAACCGGTAAGGTAGTAAAAATATTGACGGAGAACATTTCAGGGAAGGTTTTCGAAGGTTTAACAGCGGCGGGTGGAGAAAGAAAGACATTGTAAACAGAATATTTCATGTGAAGAAGGCATTCTCCCAGATGAGGAGTATGATAACAGCTAGTTACGCAAGTCTATTAGTAAGGTTGCCCTTTACTGACATTTGTATTCCGAGCGCGTTCTTATGACAGTAATGGCTGCAGAGCGGAATAGATATAAAGAATTGCATGTGTAGTATTCAGTATCAATAGTAGAAGGAAAAAAAGGACATTACTATAACTCCTTTAATTTTTCCTGAAATCATGTTCCACAACATCTCGCCAGATACCGTTGAGTACATCAATAGCGAAGATAAAATGGACGAGGAGAATCATCGATGGAGAAGTCCCACAAAGATTTTGCTCTGGAAGAATAATATTGAGAAGAAGGAATTCCAAACTTATTGGGCACATTTTACTGCACAGTAGTATGTTTAAAAAATATAGGATAGAAAAATTTATGTTGAGAATTGCAAAGCGGAGCGGAGTTGGAGCTGTGCAGGAAATCAATCCTCGGATTTATGAATGGTGGTAGTGTAATTTTTCGCCCATTGTAAGGCAGTTTGACCACCGTGTGACACGTAATGTTATTACCCCGAGTCGATTCTTTATCGCTGGATTCTCCCAAATCGGAGAATTGCACAACTCTAAAGGAGAAATACCGGATGAGGAAAGGTCTCCGCGACCTCCAAGTCCACTCTCACTTTCAGTCCAACGTCCCCGACCTCGACCCGCACTTCCCGTGAATACACGCTCACTGCCCATCTCTCCCGCCCAAACTCCTCTCAGGCTCGCAACCCACCTTCGGGAGAGAGTGAACCCATGGGACTCAGTAGGGAGAGAGATACAGCAGAGAAGGAACAGGAGAGAAGGGCCGGAAGGTTTGCAAGGAAGAAGAGTTCTTTGTGGGTAAATTCAAAGAGAAAGTCAGCGGAAAACATTTTATTTTACACTGATAAGAACGAACGTAGGCTATGCCGTTAGTACTTGGTATTCATTGGAGAAAGAGTCGATATGAGACTGGATTAGGTTCTAAGAAAATTGAAAAGGTTTATTAAAAACAACATTGCATATGGAAAAGGTTTTAGGCACTGATTGTTTTGGTGAAGTAGGACAGGAGCCTCTCCATATACAGTGAAAAGGAAATAGTTACATTTTTTATGTAAGACTTTATTGAGTGATCACTCTCTGATCCACCTGATTCATCAAGTTGACTTGTCAGTGGGTGTCACGGCTTACAAAATCTATGACAATCCGCTTAAAGCTAAAATTGCATAAAACATTTCTATAGCTACTTATGAAAAGTGCGCGTACTTGCAAATATTGTAGCAGAAGAGGTACATTAGCGAAATTTTTACATTTTTGGGAAAGATACGTGGTAGAAGTTCAAAATTATTATTGAAACATTACCAATTCATACCTATGAGATAGGAAACCATAATTTTTAATATTTAAATGGAAAATAAACTACAAAATGGTACTAATAAGGTTGAATATTAGAAATAATATCCAATATCTTAGAATAAAAATGTTCATAAATTTTCATTTTCGTAGTTGTATTTTGGCAGTCTTTGAAGTGGATATGTGCAGAGGTGGTTAATTCAAATTCTTAGGTGCTTAGTCGTAAAAAACTTTCTCAAAGCTACATTCCTAGGTTTTGGACACATTTGTAACGCCGAGATGCATTTCAGGATGAATATCAAACAAACTCCGTGGATTCTGGAGTTGTAGAACCCAGTTTCCGCATGCTTTCCTCTCGTCCTTTCATCTTTTATTCCATCCTCTTTTTCCCCGTTCGTCCTCCCTTCTTACGGCAGGGTGTGGAGGCAGTCCTCGAGGACCCTGCATAGGAGACACTTTTGGGTCTTCCACACCGAAAAAAGGAGGAAGAGCCGTTGAGTGAAGGAAAAAAGGGCCTCCGGATCGCCCGGTAACAAATTTGCGAGGCAAATATTTTCGTGGGGAAGGTGAAAGTTGATATGTTTAAATTATGTTTGGATGGAATGAAAGTTTTCGCACACATTCACCTCTCTTGGGTCAATATTTTGCCGAGAGCCTGCTCCGGGTGTGTTGAATCTTATCAAAATATGTTTGGGTCTTCTTCCAAAAGGAAGACTGCAATATTTCCAATGAGCTTGTGTAAGATTGGTATGAGGTGACTGATATTTTTCCTCGGAAAATATTTACGAAATTAAGAATAATAAATATCGATTCTGAAATAATGGATATTTCGTTCTGCCTTTAAAATTTTGGGATACTATAGGCGTCCTTTATGCGTGGACTTTTTGTGTGGACTGTAGAACAAAAAGTTGTTTTCATTTTTTTTGCCTTTATTACTTTTACAAGTTTGCTTACGTATGTATTTCTACATCCCATCCAGCGTGGAGCTAAATATTACGTTTTTATGGGAAACGCTGGTCAAATCTGTTATATTTCCTTATTTATTACACCAATGGAAGGGGATATTTTTTCATATTCATTATCTTTAGGACATAACTTATCTCTGTAGGTTCAGCGTACTTCCAAATAATATTACTGCACTATGAAAAAATAAGCAACTTCCACTGGGATAATTTTTATTACGACAGGTTTCGCGTTTTACAGCATCTTCAGGTCACCGAACCGGTCGTAATGCATATTATCACAGTGTAAGTTGCTCATTTTTGGTAGTGATATGTATGTTTCGTTTCCACTCTATCAAGCTTGAAATCACAGACTATATTCCAAATAATTGTTTATACTTTCTTTGGTGATCACAGAATAATCCCACGTAGAAATTTAAGAAGTCGACGCTGTTTTATAATTGATGTCGCTTTGGCTTAGCGTTCCTTGTATATATTTCTGCAGTTTAAATGCTTTTTACAAATGAAAAGTCTTTTGAAGACCACATACAGTATACCGGGAATGTAATCCGATTAGTAATGCTAATATTTGGATCCAAAAAGAACTTCGCAACTTCGATTTTCGCATTTCGCAAAAACTTCACATATAGTTTCCACTAGTTGTCAGTCACAGTATTTTGTAACTTCTGTGGATATAGCTTGTGTCTTTTGGCATATTTTCCTGATTCCCTAAAATGCACTTCATAATCCCATACAATCGCAGTTGCATCGGCTTTTCTACTTCGAACCATCGCCAGCCATCCTCATTTTTTTCTCTGCGGATATATATTCTCCTGGCGTAACCGGGTACTAAGTTTTGGAATTAATTCTTGTCAAGTTGAAGATAGCGTTGAAAATTCTAGTCGAAAGAGTTTATTTCCACGTCACTCATTTCTTTATCGGTGGATTTATGGTTATTTGCATCATTTATAAATGGAAGTATATGTTTTCCGGTGTATGGGCATTAGATTTAAAAAATCGTTTTCAAACTGAAAGGTTCTTCGGTTTCTAGACCGCTGAATGAATTCCACTAATTTCCACTAAGGTTTCACTAAATGATATAGAAATAATATTTCAGGAACAATGTATCATTTTTTACACTATAATGTCGTGTACAAAGTGTAATAATTCATTAAAATAAGCTTTTTTCTGAGATTAGTCAGTATTTGCAATGTATTATTACTGCGTAATTGAAATGTTAAAATTTTATAATTTCGAACCTATTCCGGTGAGACCTTGAGCCCAGAGAAAAATTGCTGCAACCGTAGTCTCCGAGACACATTGTCCAACATGGCAACCCTAGTCCGGACAAACCGTTTCTTGATGAATCCATTCTGAACGAATTAATCCATTAATAGCCATTAATTGTCATCCCACAGTACATCTTCGCCCATTGCCTCATTCCTCTGGTTGGTCTCTCGACGCCTCCGCTGCCACCGGCCTTTTGTGGTGACTCGCTCTGATGGTATGTAGACGTGTGTGCAAGGGAAACAGTGAGAGGGAGATGGTAGGAAAGCGGTCGGCATTCGCAGTGAGATGGTCCGGAGAGGTGGGCGTCACTGAGTGTGAGAGATACGGTACCTAAGGCCCGGCCAAGGAATGTAAATGGAATCCTCGCCGTCGGAGTTAAGGGAGCCGGGTACTCCCAAGCAAGGGACCCAGGGGCGGCGAGCGGTGGAACTCGGCGCGGAGTGTGCGGCACAAAGTCAGCGGAGCAGAGTCGTGGAAGAGTTGGTGGGGGGATGGAATTCAGAGGTATCCTCGGAGCAGATGGGTTAAAGGTCCTCACTCTGCGGTCATGCATTATCGAATCCAGAGGAAACTTGTTACTTCGCTCGCTCCCTTGATGTTTTATTGACCGTCGAATCTCGGCGGTCCCTCATGGATTATCCCCTCCGGACCCGTAAGTTCTTAAGTTCAGTGGTTCAAAGAAGTGGTATAAAATTATGATGTAAATTTATTTTAGAAAATGTGCTAGAAAATCCAATTCAATACTTACAGCGATAGGGAAACTTCTAAAGGAGGGCCCGTACCAAAACTCAAGAAAAAAATGCACATAATATTATAATATCTTCTTCCCCATCCATGAAGTGACGTGATCGTTGTCAATCATATTATGATCCACATAACCGAACTATATTTTCCATTTTTATACCCCATCTTGAAATTGATGTAACTTTTTTCTCATTCGCATTGTGTAGCATACCGATTTAGAACTGGCGTGTTTCAGAGCGACACCGAGAATATTATCAGGATGCCTCACTGCATCTCTAGGTACGACAGGAGCGATGAAATAAGAAAGATACATTGCCGAAGAGATAGTAACAAAAAATCGTTCTTTCCGCGCACAATATGCAACCACAATAAAAACTGAGCTCCACAAAATACACTCCTACAGTGAACGTCACCATTTCAGCACCCAAAACCTTATCCCTTACATCTCCACACGGTTGGTGTCCGAACACCCCCTGCCACGCGCCCATGCGGCGCAGCCGCCGCGGCGCATTGAATTCCTCGTCAAAACTTCATATCCTAAAAAAAATACATAGTAACCTCTTCTCTCTTCCGTGCTTCCCTCGATGAAAAAGAAATAAACATCGATAAAGATGATTCTTTTCACAATACCAATCGCATGCGAACTATTGAAAAAAACTTACAATGGTGAGAATATTCAGATAAAGCGTATCCTTACGTAAAAGTATTACAATTGAGTGAGCATCCACTTCTTACTCCATAATATTATTCAATAGTGCCCATTACAAAGTGAAAGCTTCATTATAGGATAGGGATAGGGATGCTACCCTGCGAGCGGCGGCTCGCAGGGTAGCATCTTGATGTAGAAACGTACACTTTAGTACCCACAGATCTGGCCTATAATCAAGCTTTCACTTTGTAATGGGCACTATTGAATAATATTATGGAGTAAGAAGTGGATGCTCACTCAATTGTAATACTTTTACGTAAGGATACGCTTTATCTGAATATTCTCACCATTGTCAGTTTTTTCAATAGTTCGCATGTGATTGGTATTGTGAAAAGAATCATCTTTATCGATGTTTATTTCTTTTTCATCGAGGGAAGCACGGAAGAGAGAACAGGTTACTATGTATTTTTTTAGGATATGAAGTTTTGATGAGGAATTCAATGTATGCATAACAATGGCTTTTATGTGAAGGAAACGTAGTAGAGAAGTATCATAGTAATAAAAAAACAAAGACAGTAATATCTAAAGAATCCATAGTCATGTTGGTATTTTCGCTTACTGATAATGAGTTTTTTCCAGTGCAATTCATGGGGAAAAATTATCTCCTTAGCTGGTTGATTGAAAGTTCGGGACAGAAATTGGTGTTTATGCAGTATTTCCTCTCATCAAGGTTACCTCACACCTCACGACATACTCAGCCAGAGGATTGGTCGAATTTCATAATTTTTAAGGCTGTTAAGATTCTTGCCTTAAATTATGTCTGGTGTAATTAAAAGTGTAATGTTGTGGCTTGCACTTAGTATAATAATTTATGATAAAAATGATTGTGCGGCGTTATCATATTTACTCTGGTGATTGTGAAATTTTTTAGGAAAGTCGAATTTTTGTCTACAGAGGTATTTCTTCTTTACTTATCTAGATGTTAAAACAGGAAAAATATCTCGGGATATGGATTTCCTCTCGATTTTTAGTACTCAGTGAGCAAGTGTATTCTTAAAAGTGTACTTGCTGTTCTCAAGCGCCTTATTACAACAGTAACCCCGCCATCTTGTGTATGGTAATTTCACCATGATGCGTTCCAGACTTATGGGTTCTACTAGATTCTTTTTCGAACATATATTTGGCCTTTACTTTCTTCAAATTGTTTACTGAATATTCCAGTTTGGGTTTAATTTTTAGAAAATAAACTGTTTTGCGTCATTTTCTCAGCGAGAATGAATTGCTGTACTATATACATGCTCATTTTTCCACGATGTTACGGGTATACATGCTACTTATGGATTTATTTACCCCACGTTTCATTCTTTTTTGTAGTCCCTTATTTATCGAACTTAATTTGGCTTCTAAAAATTCCAGTCGCGTGATTTTCATCACTATATTTGAAGTATTCCATAACTATTTATAAATACACGTCACTTAGTTTCTGTTTTTTTCTTGGAGTTGTCACGCGACAGAAGAAATGATGAGATGAGACAAGGTGAGGTGAGATGATCTGAAATTGCGGGAATTACGTGAAAGAACAAATATTGGAAGTTTCCCTTGTATTATTTAAATTTTTGTAAACAACTCCTATGTGTTTTTTATATATGCAATTGTTTCATGCCTCGAATAACTCTTGCCTCAAATTTCCACGCAACTAGTTTCTCCATATATCTGTGGTAATGGAAGGAAGATATGCAATTTTCTTTAAAGATAGAAATGGTGTAGATGGATCTATTTGGTCGTCTACAAAGCTCCTGTTTCACTCATGAATATTCCCTAACCAGATTCGAAGAACCATTTGCCTGGTTTACAATTTTAATCACTACCACATAAACATGCGCAGGTTGCTTGAAGTATTTAAGTGCACATGTATCCCGATGGACTTGTTAATGGGCCACTTTTGCAAAGAAAAAATAATTCTAAGGTACTTCGTGCGTTCCCAGATCCCTAAAGTATGTTCCGAGGGCCTTAAATTATACTGGCGTCCTCTTCCGTCTTGACTTTTTACTTTTAGCAGGGTATCATGCAAAAATTGCCAGTATTAATAGTCTTGCACTTTGCACAGAAGTTCTCGAAATTAAAGCCGCTTTCATAGGATACACCTTCATTTTGGTGTTTTTTCTGCCTATAAAAATATTATTGAACTATCTCTCAAATTCAATAAAATATTATTCGGAATATTTAACATTTAAATATTCGCGTAGAGCAAATTCATATTATTATGACTTTTATAGGAAGGATGTTCTTGTTTCAGGTGTTGGTACCTGTAAATGGTGGAGAGGAAAGTCTTCTAGATCTAAGCTGGTGCAGTTCCCAATGCGTTTAAACGATTTCTTTCTTCTTTTCAGTGTAATCTTCACCTCATTTCTCTTTTTTTGCCCGTCCACTCTCACCCAGCAGGCTCCTCGCTACTACGGGCTTGAACATCCCTTCACCTCTCCTTACCTGTCCCAGCCGCCTACTTCGTCTTCTACATTCGTTTCCTCCACACTATACCAAGCACTCAGTCCCTCCCAATTGTCCACTGCGATTTTTTAATTTCAATTTCTTCTCCACAGCCGCCTCTCAAAGCCTTTTTTTGCCCCGCGACCGATTCCTGTCTACCCTGATTTCCCATCACCCCAACGTGTGCCTGCCGGCCATGGAAAACTATCCGTGTCTTCACATTTGGAGAACATGAAAGTTATCATTCGTTTTCTGGGGTTGCTAGGAAAGCAGCCGTAAAGAAGGAATTAATTCCAAAAAATGGTACGGAGAGAAATGACAAGAATAAAAATTTGTTTAGATAGATTGGTGCGTCGCTCAATTAGTGTTGTAATTATAATTGGAGAGTAGGAAGAGAGTATTATCTACTGTATGAATGTGTGGCCAAATTTTATTGCTTAATTAACGTAATTTGAGATATATAATAAGTTAAAATGCTATTTTAACTATGAAAATAAACGCGGTACATATTGGGCCCAAATATCTTAGTACCACCTTTACACTGGAAAACTAGCTTATAAATACCTTTTCACTGTAACATCGCTATAAAGTAGAACACAGAAGTTTTGTGCTAATGCATCTTTTCATTAGAGCAGAGTATCGATGGAATTTTTCCAATGTCCATCGGAAGTGAAACCCGGGAAGCGATTTCAGCTGTCTATAGCGCGCTGTGAGTATTCCTTCAGTCGAATAATAACCGCTGTGGGAAATAAAAAATGGTTAGTAAGATAATCAAAAGTTTATGGCTTGTCGCATTTATCATATCAAAGACAATGAAACCACCCACACCCATTAAAACTTTGTGATACATCTACGCAATTTTCCTCGAAAAAACGAGGCAGAAATTTCAGCCCAGGTTAGGCAAATTTGTATGAAATTCACAGTGCGAAAATCATCGCTCGGACAGGGAGTCAAACCCAAATCCCTCGATTTCGCGCCGAGTGATCTGATCAGTTAAGCTATCCAGGAGTCGTCTTTCACAGTGAATCTCATTGGGGTTTTAAGGAGCAAGTTGTCCTCACAGGTGCATGTATTGCCAGAGGTACCCGTATACGAGCGCTAAGCGCTACAGACCGCGGGGTAAAGCCCATCGTGTCCCACACAAAGGTGTGTACTCTTGGAATTTTCAAAGAAGTTCGGAAGTAACCGCGCAGTAACTTTAACGGAGTCACCCGCTCGCGATCACACATTTGTGTGAAATTCACTGTGGAAAAATCATGAGTTCGTGAACTCGGCGCGAAATCGAGGGATCTGGGTTCGATTCCCAATCCAGGCGAATGATTTTTCCGCTGTGAATTACTCACAAATATGTGATCGCTATCGGATGACTCCTTTCATGTTACTCCGCGGCTTGTACCGTAGTTATTTGAAAAAAAACAGTTTACGCAAATTGTACTGTTTTACAGATAATGGAGAATAATCAGATATGGCTGGCAATAAATAAACTGCGTCGAGCAGTAGAGGTGAAGGATCATAACTAGATCGTTACTCACTACGCGGGTGAAAACTTCAAAAAGTTGGCTTTGGCCGTCAGCTTTTTATTTAGAAAATCGCCTTCTGTGCGTCGGCTTTCCGTTGCAGCGATCGTGTGAAAAAAATATAAAAAGTAAAAGAAGGACGCAATGATCTTCTTTTTTTTCCTTCTCTCGCTCCGTCAGAGGGCGAAAAGTGTGCATTCTTATGGTTTTTTTTAATGCTTTTCACCGGGAAAACCACCACTGCCGCAGCCGCCGCGCCGCAGCCCTTGGGTATGTCTCCTCTCTCGGTTTCCGCCTTCATTGTCGCCGGGAACTCTCTTTCGCAGCCTCCCTGAGCGGTTTGGCGCGATGGCGGGGAGGGACACGGGGGGCATTCCCCAGACGTCTCGCCGGCCGTGCCCCGCGCTTTTCTTGGCTGTCCCCCCGCTCAGGGAGTTGTGAGTAGTTTTCTCCTCCCCTCCTTTTGCATTCCTCCTTTTCCCTCGTTTCATTTCCGAAAGTGAAAAAAGGAGAAAGGGTTGGGAGAAGCGGAGGGAAAGATAAAAAAAAGTGAGAGAAAGAAGGTCCTGCATACACTCACTCTCTCTTCTCAGGCTGAGGGAAGGCAATGGGTAAAAAGGAATGAGGGCGTAGTAATAGGGAAGGTAATCAGGGGAATGAAATTTTTCTGTCTGTGGACAAGAGGGTGGGGTGACTAGGTAAAAAGTCCAGGTGGTAGTGTAAAGGGTAGGAAAAATAGTTTATTTTTTGGAAATTTTTGGATATTTTGATTATGCGACCTAGCAACTGTATTACCTATAAGGCGTTACACTTGTGTGCTAAAGTGCATGTAAGTGCAGCAATGACTCGAAGAAAATATAAGAGTTAAAAAAACAACACTATCTAGGCTCGAAATCTCGTGGACGGTGGCGTCATGCGCACGTATGGGCTGTATCGTTATACTTTACGACAGCCAGCCTTAGAAATATCTAGATCCTTTCAGATACAATGTAGAGAGATTTTGGTCCGAATGCCGGCGAAGGTGGATGACTTTCTTTAGGTGTCATTGCACGCAGATTGTCATTCATTATTATTGTTATTCGTCATTAATTCGGATTTTGTTGAGTTCCTCAGATATTCACTCATGATGTTTTCTAACGTTGAAATCGATTCCCTCAAGATTCCTCATTTCAACTTTTATAATTTCCTTCATGCATACTCAGAAGGGATAGAATTCATCTGGAAGAAACAATTTGACTTCACTATCTCTGAGTGCCAGTCATATGAGCTAGCAAGTTCGCCATATAATCTCTAGAAGAATTTCGACAAGGGTTCTCAAATAGTGGACAATAATTTTCTCTGTTGTTGCTACAAGTAACATTTTCAGCTTAATTTGTGACGCGGATGAATATTATACTTAATTTCTTTTAAATAATTCAATCTTCCTGCACATCCTGTAAATGCCACATCTAATATTCGGGTTCGACTCCATAACAAGTGAAGTGATTTTTTTCGGGCCGAATTTCATCCCCTTAAGTCTTTATATTTTCCCCTGTGCGCGTTACTATAATAGTTAATTTGTGAATTCATCCGTTATTTGGTAATTTTTTCATGTATTTTATATTTGGGCCCCTCGATAGTTGTTACCATTCATGTAGCAAAATGCTCTTAAAACCAAAATTTTATCCTATGATTTTGTCTGTATTCGGTCGTCTAAGTGGTTTTAGGGGTATTCTTTACTTTCCAGGGTGACTCTCTCTGTCTAATTACGATGGATGAAAGTGTTTTGATTGGAGGCCAGTGTACGATGGATGAGTGGAGCAAGATCAAGTTCTTCCGTGTTTATTTTTCTGGTGCAATGTCTTAGTCATGGGACAAAATCATTTTAATGGCAGTTTTATGTTTGAAAGAATACGCAATGTACAATGGCTGGCAAGGTAGACAAATGAACAAGTTCTCGGCATAGTATCTCAGGAAATAGAGTTAATTGAGGAAATCACTAAGTGATAAAAGTAAATATTTAGTAAGATTTAGTATTTAACAGGATTGAATTCTTCTATAAGGTTAGGGAAAGTATAATGACTATCGTTGATCAATCAAAAATCTTGTTCTATATTTCGCCCTTGTTTAGGTACTCGTAAGAGAATTTACCCGCATTGGAGAGATGTAGAAAATGACGGAGTACATGTTAATATATATTTTGAATTGTATTTTAACAACGCTTTCGCTTAGTAAATACATATGGGAAAATATTTTTAAAAGATTGCAAGTTATTCATCAACACCTATGTTTTGGATTTATGCTTGAAACATATAATTTTAAATTCGTTATTATTATGCCAATCTAATTCATAGCCCCACAACGGAACCTTCAAGCACCCTTTTGTACTCTCTTATTTCATAGTGTTCAAGTCAGCTTCATGCATATAGTTATATTATTTTGAGTAAAATACGCTAATACTGTATTCTCTCATTAAGAAAGGCTTCGAAGTTACTCACAATTGAAAAATGAAATTTGGCAAACAAAAAAAACTAGCAAGAGAGGACCCCATTGTGCCTCAAGGGTTAAGTGAAACTGCACTCATTACAATGCAAAAGGAAAATAAATCATTGCGTGTAGTGTGTACGTTTTTGGGGAGTGCGAGGGAAAATTTTTGGGAGCGAAAACCTTATTTTGAAAAAAAAAATAACTTCATACATTCTCCCCTGTCACTTTAAATATTGTGACGGAAAAAAAGAGGAATGTGATGTTATATAAAGGGACAAAGCAGCTCTCATTGCATGCAAATATTCACGCCGGCATTGGCGCGCTGCGCTAAATAAAAATATTTTTGCAACAATGAGCCTCAATTATTTTATTTTCGACGACGAGGAGGACTGACACGACTCCTGTGGGGTGAGGAGAAAGGGTGGAGCGGTGGATTGAGAAGGAAATGGCGAGCAATCTGGGCGGGAAGCCGTACATTTCGTTGACACGGGCGTGCACGACACTGCAGCGGAAATGAACCAGCCAAGATGTTACGATATTCATTATTTAGTATCGCACCACGATAATAATGTTGCATGGCAAAAGGCGTGGCATGTAGCCCATGAGATTATAATTGATTAGTAATAGCAATGAATATTATTGCAGAATATATCGTAAAATTTAAAATAGCAGGTAAATAACATTGAACCATTTGATAAAATTGGTGGTGGTAAGGTTTTATTCCCCATATTCTAACCTATTCATCTTGGGAATGAGTCTAACCTTAGCTTTTATTTCCCGTCTTTATCTTAGCCGAGTAGGTCCGTTTATGGTTGATAATTATCAATGATATTCGAGGTAAATTGGTCACAAGTTGTTATCGGGGTCTATTGAAAATTAGTAATAAATATCGCACAAGGAAACCGTTTTGTCTTTGTATCACAATTTATCAAGAAATATATTTATTATGTCACCGATGTAAGGCAGGTTTTATTGTAAGCCAATGAATCTCCTTCCGGTTTCGCACCCATTCAGGGTCCTTTCTGCCTTTATCATTCTGCCTCCTTCATCCCGTTCGTAAAACTTATTCTCTTTCATCCCTTTTTCCGCTTGCCAGACTCCCTTCCCTCCATCATGGTCGTGAGTATCCCATTCGTACCTTAATACTTCTACCAGTCCTGCGATTAGGTTGAATCTAAAACAGCAAACTCGTATTTATGCTGCTTTTCATCGTAAATTTCATTTTACATCATATTAGATGCGATTGAACGCATTTCAAGTAGCATTGAGTTGTATTGCTGTTTCGCGTCATATCGCAAATGATGAAACTTTTGAGAGAGAAATTTGCAAGACTTTGAATCTCTCCCCATTACTGATTGATTTCCTAACGTTGCGTCCTAATCCTATGGTGTTCACGTTGCTGCGTCATGTGCTATACAGATTAAGTCCCAAAAATTCCGGTATTTTTTTCAAATGATCAAAAATCATTTATTGATCAATTTCTTAAGAACTTTTCAAAGTTGCCTCCTTTCAATTCGAATCACATTTTCTAACTGTTCACCCACGCCTCGAAGGCTCCATGGCAGGTCCCAACGGGAACCTCTTGTAGATAGGCCGTTGAAGGATCTTTTAACGCCTCCAGGGTCCCGTAGCGGTGTCCTTTCAGAGTAATTTTTATCTTAGGAAATATAAAGAAGTCCGGTGGTGCCAAATCGGGGCTGTACGGCGGCTAGGGGAGCGTTGCCACGCCCATTTTTGCAAGCAACTCGGCAAAAATGAGCGCGGTATGGCTCGTGATGCAGGATCCAGTTGTCACAAATGTCCTTTCGGACGCGTTTTATCCTATTTCTCAACCGTTTGAACACACACGGTAAAACTGGCGGTTCACTGTTTGTCTTTGAGGTACGAACTCACTGTGAACCAAATCATTTTTTGTCAAAAAATACGATGAGATTCATTACCGAAACTTTTGGGACAGACCCTGTATATCGTCCTTCCCGGACGATATATTTCCTGATGCGATACCTCCAGCGTGGTTAACCTAGTGAATGCATATCGCACTGCAGTGGGAAGTGGATGTGTTGGGAGTGGAAGTCGAGGGAACTTGGGGACGGGCAATGGGAATGGATGCCGTTGAGTCAGAGAACGACCCCAGGAGTATGGAGCGGGCGAGGGAATGTCCGCCCGGTGGAAGAATAGAGGTGCCGAAGGGAGTTGTGTAAGAGAGAAAGAAAAGTATAAGGAGTAAAGTTTTTTTTGGACGCCGGGAGTGAAAAAAATTACCTCTTGCATATTTCCTTCTGTTCTTTTCCACGCTCTCTTTCTACCTCTTCCGCTCACTCCCTGGAGCATTGGTGGGCACTCTTATGCAGGCGGGACGTGAACTAATTGTCCGGACACCCTGTGGAGGGACAGGGGGGGGGGGGTCAAAATGGGTCAAAATTATTCACGAGGGGGATATTTGCCACCTCGGTGGCGTTCTCTTCTTCTCCTGCTGTTCCTAAGCGCCGCTGCGAGCAGGAAGTTTTTCAACTCCCTTATTTTTCCTCCTCCGTACCATTCCACCTGTCTTTTTTTCATTATTATCCCCTGACTTTTTTCGCACGCCCAGCATTTTTATTTTATATCCAGCTCGGCTGTATATCATGTCGAGTGTTGGAATACATTACTTACGAGCTTAACAAAATAAATCCAAAGTATTTACTCAGTGACCTATCGTTCTTTCAAAAGTAATTTAGGGAAAAACATTTATAAGTGAGGATGGATAAGATCAAATGGAATGACCGTGTTATCATAAACTATCCGCAGTATGTATTTTCTTCCTTCGAGGCTCATTGCTGTCTCATAATTTTTATTTCCATTTCTTATAAACTCTATAGGATTTTCAAACTGTACGTTGCACCTTGAGGAGGAGAAGACAATTATTTTCGTCTCCACATTAGCCGGACATAATAGTGTCTCTTTTACATTCATCTCGGCTGGATAACTAACTAAACTCAAAAACATAGCTTAAGAACCTGGCATAAAAAACATAGTTTTTAACCAATGAAAAATATAGCTTTCAAGAGAATATAGAAATTCCATGTGAGGATGAGATGTTCTAATTTGCAAATTCCATTACCTTGACTACGTGATATTCTTTCTTGTTACAGTGATATTTCTAGCCTCGAGGTTCTCTGTGATTTCACTGGGGTAAGTCTTCACCTATTAAACCGAGGGTCGCGGGTTTGATTCCCGCCTGGGTGGAAATATCACCACTCAGGGCATGGGTGTTTCTGTTTCGTCTGTTGTTATTGTTATTCACCCGATATTGATTGGCCAAATGCGCTGTATTCAGGATGGTTAAGATAAAATAAAATAAAAAAATTAAAATTAAAGTTTGAAAATTTTTCACTATAATTTGGCTGATTATTTATTTTATTCGAAAAAAGCATCTATTCTTCGCCGTGATTTGTGTTAGTTTTACTTAGCTAAAATAATTTGAATGTCAGCGGGATTCACCCCATTAGGAAAAAAAATATTCCACATTCGCTGCATTAACAAATATTTGTCCATATTCGTACTGGAAATTTGGTGTTCTGTATAGTCGCTACTTCCTCCCCAGTTTGAATTACTTTACTCATCCACCATTAGGTCATTAGGTCATTAGTTTGTTGCGTGCGTCAAATATATTTCCTGCTTACAACGATAATATCAAGAGAAAAGAGCGCATATCAGGAGTTTCATTATTTTTATATCTTAAATATTGAATAATGGCAACCTAGTCTTCCAGTCAAGGTTTCATAAAATTTTCTTATTCAACATTAGTCTGTGCATTACGTTTACATGAATAAGACTGCCCAGGGATCATAGTTCTGTTAATGTCGATCACTACACACAACCATTTGTCTTTTATACCTTTTTATTTAAATTTGTATTTGATCGAGAATTAAAATTAAGGGTTTCGGTGTAAAGATGGCATATACCTTTTATTAATTTTATATCCTATGGTAACTGTTCAAACATTTTATTTAAATTCATTAAATATTTAAATGCCTTCCAATTCACTATAGCCACGCAAAATTCACTGCCACAACGAAAAATCCGAGACGTTGTTACTTTAATGCGTATACTTCTCCGTTTTTTCCTTTTCCTTCTTCAATTTCCTCTCCTGTATTCCCCTTTTCATGGTCAGTGTTCTTACACGTCTCTCTACATGCCCATGTGTTGGCTCACTGAATAGTATATAGTAGCGGTTGCCTCATACGCTATTTCAATTACACTAATGCGTCACCCTTCGGAAACTTTCCTTTCGCTCTTGTACACTGCTCTCTACGTGACCCAGCATCGAACTTGCATTCAATTCGTTTCTAACACTACGCAATAGTTAGCGCTCTGCAAATCAGATCGGGATCTGATTTGCAGTCTGCTAAAAAATTTTAACGCTAAAAAATAAAACCTCGTCGGTAATCGTATCCGGAGTAGTCGTTTTAAAATATTTATTGCCATTTGGTTAATATATAATATCATGTTTTCTAATACTTAATAAGTACGAACTCGATAACGAGACAAATTATTCTGCCATGTCTGTTATGTACTTACAGAATGCTCGATTCCGGTAGCTTATTGGACGTTTATCCTGCAAACCTCGTCCCATTCATCGACATTCTTGTGCGCTGGTGGGTTTATTTCCGAATTATCTTCAACACATGAGCAAATATTATTTCTTTGCTGTCTAGGCACTTATTTTATTTACTGATCGAGGTTTCAATTCACAGGTTTCATTAGCAACGATGCCTGAAGCTACTTCTAAACTTAGACACCATGAATGGAAAAGCTTCCAATGATGCGTGGTGAAGAAGAATTCTAGAATCCATCTGTTGGATAGCATATCTTTCTATTTTGTCGCGTTAGATTAGCCTGTGGATCTAGTGTGGGGGTACAAGAATACTAACCGTGTCGACCCGAGCCTTGGGAGAGATGAATATTTCTACGTAAGCTCGTACCTTTTCCCCAACGGGGGCTCTTGACTCTGATGGAAACTGCAAATCGTTTCTCTCCGCCAAAGGGGCCGTATGCGTGGATCTCTCCTTCCTATCCCGGTTCTTTCAACGTCCTCCTTCGCGTCGACGACAGAGGATCATCCAACGCCATTGTTGGGAGTCACTTTGAACCTGTGTGCATCGCGTCGCCATGCATACAAAAGGCCGATCGTCGTTCCCATGGCGTGGCTTACGGAATAGGATCAGATGCATGAGGTCGCTCGGGACTCTCTGTCTCTTGCCGCTAAAATTTTCCTTCAGTAATTTTTTAAAAGTATTCTGCCAGTAAAAGGTAGTTTTTGTTGAAATTTCGAGACTCTTCCCGGTTTTATACACTTTCAAGATCCTATCAATATCTAGTATTTCCTTTTTCGCCTCAGCATATGACCTTTCTTTATCCCATTAATAAAACCCATCCTCTTTCTTCCTCTTTCCGCTTGCCCGATATCATTCCCTCTATCACAGTCTTGAGCAAACCTATCGCTTTTATAATGTCTATTATTCTAATTATTCTATTCTAAATTATAATCATTACCTCCTCCAGTCACCTAACCTGCCTATCGCAAAATTCATTCAGAAGATTCCTCGTGAACCCTGCTGTGAGGATCTACGAGTAGTCCATAAAGTCATATCTTTTCGTTTCTCAACTAATTTATTTTATAAAGTCTCTTTTTAGTGCTGCATATAGCATGATTTTCTTACTTTATGTGTTATCTATTGAGGTAGCATTTCCTTATAACACTATAATTGACATTACCATTGAAACTAATTGCCACTTTCAAAGTATAGGGAACGAAAGGAGTATTACTGGGGTATTTATGAGCTATGATCGAGTTAAAGAGGTCGTGCTTAGTTATTAAAAAAAAGGGTTATTAAAACCAAATCGCGCTAATTACTTCTATCTTTTATCAATTAATTATTCATTTCTTGGTAAACTTTATCCGGCGGTAATTAATTCTAACCATAACTTACACGGAAGCTTTAATGGACCTGGCCTTTTCATTTGGAAATAGTGATGGTAGTCACGTGATCTGGAATGATAATACGGCGATGCCTGGTAACTAATATTTGGGGATTAATGCAACACAACGCTTTATATCTTCTTTGTAGCGTGTGCTCCCGCATATCAGAAATACTCGTGGGTTTTATGTAATAATTGAACGCAACTTCCAATTGATCGACCGTAGAGTATGTAGGCACGCACCGTCATTTATTTCTCCATTTATCGTTCGTTATTGCGGTCTTGTATACACGTCCATACGAAATCCACTCTGCGAGCCTCGGTGGTGGTGTGTGGTAGGGAGATTTTGAACAGCTTTCAATAACAGAGGTTGTTATTACTATTATTAGAGTAATCTACCGACTTCCAAGATAGGTAAATATGGGAGGATATCACCATCTAAATTTATCCCTAAATTCCCTATCTACCGTGTGAACTTCACTTTATTTTGACCAATTGTTTCAAACATTTTTCTTTGCTTCTCCTGGAATCCCATTATATCTCCAAACCTTCCTCCGAAAAATCTCTTTATTCGAGGTATTTTCTAGACTGTTGGCTATACAATCCATTGTTTTTGTTTACACAACCTAGTTTTTTCGTCTCCACTGAGAAAATATAGCAGAAGAATTTCTCTATCAGTCTACTCTCTCTCATTCTTAAGATGTGAGTTCAGAACCTCAGCACTTATGTTGTGGTTTTTTTTATATCCCACTATACTTAAGACAGCTAAGCAAGAGCCAAAAGTTCATATTCAGTCTTCTATTGCGTATAGAGTCCAAAATCTTCTCTCGTTATGCACTTTTTTGTTATGGCGTCCCATCTATTTATAGATACGAACGGTGCCTGTGCAATTTCTTTTGTACGAATGGTACCTTGTAATTCAGTTCATTTCCTCTTTCGTATGTGTAATAATGGCTTCTGTAATAATCAACTCCTTGATCGGTATTTACCTCCCTTCTCACTTCGATATGTTTCTTAACCTCATTGCGAATATGTGTATATGCTGACTTGCACAAAGATGAATCCCTTGGCGATTAACAAGGAAGAGACAGCTGTGTGACGGTAATATTGGAGAACCTCGCCCACATTGCGTGGATTTCGTTTTGCAGAACCCCGCGTCACGGGAGAAATATGTCGTGGGCATGACACGCGCGGTCTGGAACTGGTTTTCCGACAGCTATTCGCTTTAGGGTGCTTCCGGTCGGTCGACGGTGTTTGCGTGTCCGGCAAAGACTCTGGGGGTATACGATCGAGGTGACCCCGAGGAAAGTGGTGGGTTGACGTCTGGCCGAAGTGATATTAACTGGGAGGAGGAAAGAAAAATACTGCTCCTGTCACACTCACTGCTCCTCCGCATTGTTTTGCGAAAGAAGGAAACTTCTTACAGTTTCGTGTAATGGTTGTGGTCGTTTAAATTCATGGGTTGCTGCGAAAGGTTTTTGTGGCAGGAATTAAAATAAAGAGAATAAGTATTTTAGATAGGTTATTATATGAAGGTCGTTTGCGCGAAATGTCTGGTCCTTTGTATTTGCTGAGCTAATGAATTGAGTACTTTCCCTCCCATTTACGATGGATTTAGCGGAATACTTTCCAAATATGCAAATGAAAATTCGGAAAAAATGCAGAAGGATTTCGGAAGGAGCTTTGGAGATAGTAGAGGGAAGGCATTCAGGGCGGACTGAGAGGCCATGGTGAATAAAAATATGGCATCGTCTGCGTTTCAACCCGACGAGAAAGGCACGAGTATGACATCCTCTTTGGTTATCAGGAGTGGAAAAATTCCTTACATTCTCGAGAAACAGGTGAATTCATAAATTTAGCATTACTGGATGACGCGTACCTTATTTTGTTTTCATTTTATAGGAAGGACTACCTACTGCTTCGTTGAAAACGGTCTACTTTTAGGGAATTTCGTAATTTTGTCATGTCGATATGATTGATGTAAAATATTCTTTCAAACGCTGTCCTTATTATCCCATCTGTCTTGCAGCGTGCGCTAAAAATTAATTTTATTGTCTGCGAAATTACAACAGTTAAAGGGAAAATCTCCAGTGGTCTGGCCACGTTACTTTTTGGCGTAGTATCTGCCATCAATTTCACACAATATAAGTTGTCACAGATCGAATGAGCGACGGAAGAAAATAGAAGCTAACATTAATGAAGGAGTCAAAAAAGGTTGCTACCTTTCACCAGGCATGTAATGAATATACCTATTTAATGAGTCAAGCTCTTGTAATAGGATTGTGTGGATTTGAGGGTAACGGAGAAGAAATAAACATGCTGCTGGTCACAGATCACATTACAGCCATGGTTGAAAATCGTCTTGGTTACTGAGCACAATGATTCCAGTTCTTCAAATATATTATATGAAAATAGATAAGGAGGCCAAAATCCTAGAATGCGAGAACGAGAAGCTGAATCTAGGAGTCACGCTAAGAGGAGAGAAATTTGAGCATACGGATTCCTTCATTTATCTCGGAAGCAACATCACATGGGAAGGAAGAAGTGCTTCAGATATGAAGCGTAGAAAATCCCGAGCTATGAAAGCGTTAAACTATGAAAAGAAAAAATAATTTCCAAAGGAGATGGGACTGCGAATGAGGTGATTGTCTCTCCTGACAAGAAACTCGCTCCGCACAAGCATTCGAGTGGAGCGTGGTACTCTATGTAACAGAAAAATCAGAAGTTACAATTAACTGATCAGGATCCAGAATGCCATCCTTTGATGATACATTTCATGATATGTGCCCAGGTATTAGGAATCAAGGCTAAATAGTAAGGCAAGTGACAAGCCTAAGGCTGTTATTGCGTTAATTAAGGCATGTTATTATTCGGGATTTCGGAGAAGTGTTTGAAATTTAAGCATAAATTATGATGAAATACGTTTTTTCGAACCATTGACTCATCAACCCGACCTTTAACTTGGTTATCAGCCATAAAAACTGTATGAAATGTACAATTTTTGTATTAAGAAGAGGATTTGCACAGATTTACTACAATTAATGAGAAATGTCTCATGTTTCGTTAAGACTCGTTTTCAAATAGCATTGAATCGCGAAGACACTAAATTGGCATAATATAATTTTTTTCAATTTCATTCGTAGATATTACCAGTGGAAACACGTACGTAAAATTTCACACAAATTGAGATTTGGCAAAACTTGCTCCAACCACTTTAACGCACTCATTTCTTGAGCCCCCATTGATGAATACCTAATGCTAGATTACCTCCAATATGACTTAATCAGTCCAGCTTTACATGATCCCACGTTTCTCTGACCATTTCCACCAAGAAAAGGTTAGAAATCAAGCAGGCAAGTTTCCGAGCTAACTTCACGCTCCGCATTGTAGTTTCCGCTATTGCTGCGGAAATTCAAATGGAAAAAGGTGTTGTGTGCTCCGCTGGTGAGGAGGGTGCGTACACGGAGCCACCTGCTTGGTTGGCCGGCCGTCCGCCGTGCGAAGGTGGCGGACGTGTGTGTGTGTGCATAGCATTTATTATTTCCGAGTCTCACTCGAGGGAGGGCATTAGTCTGCGTCGGGTAGGGCTTGCGTGTTCCCCGTGACCAAAATCCCCTTTCATGTGACCTTTCCCCCCTTCGTCCCCTCCTCAGTCCTTTCCCCCCTTGTCTTCCCCGTTCCCCCGTCCACCATCCGCGACCCTGGCCGGGGTAATTTTCTCACTTTTCCTTTTCCAAGCGGCCAGCGGAGGCGTGCTTTTTCGGTGGTGTGCTCGCTCGCGCTCCTCCTCGTGTTTGTGAGCCGTGCGTGCGAGTTTTGACCGGAGTCTTTTGCAGTGTTTGTCGGGGGGGGAGGCGGCCAGCGCCTTTTAATCCCCCGGGTCACGCCCCCTCACGTCTCCGCTTTCAACCCCGCGTGACGATGGGCCTGCGTCCTTTCTTCCCTCTCTCACTCTCAATCCACATCTCTCTCTCACTCCTCTCCCTTTTGCCAACTTTCCTCCTTTTCCTTACGTTCCTTTATTTCATCTTCCTTCTTCTACTTCCTTCGATTTTAGCCATTTAAGGACCGCGTAAAATAGCCCAACGCATTCATTTTCGTTTCTTATTTTCCGGTTCTTTTCTACAGCTAAATCCTCTCCCCTGAGCCACTGCAGAGGCTTTTGAATGAGGTTATTGGAACACCAAGCATGGGAGAGAATAGGCTAAAGAAAGGGTAGCAGATTGGAAAGAATTATGTGTTGACCGTGAACTTAATATTAGTGTCAAACTGTTTCTGCCATAGATACTTCTTAGGTAAGAAATTTTAATTTTACCAATTGGCTAACCAAGTTTGATTTGCCCTGAGTCAAAATATGATGCACTGTGTAGTATTCGACCTAACCTTAAGTGAATTTTCTAGTAAACCGAGCCTAGCCTGTAGCCTCCAAGTCTCAAGGCTCTTTGTCCTTCATCCAGCTGTGTGACTTTCATGTTTCGCTTGCTGCAGTTTTTTTTACGGAGCCTGCGGGGTTTACTTATGCTTCATTTTCTTCGATAATTACATATTTTTGTCGTCCCAATTTCCTTTCTCTTCTCTTCAATCGTTCTTCACTATCTTGCTCTGTTCCTTCATCAAAATTCCGTCCAGTTATTATGTCATATGTTCTTTTTCTTCTTTGAGAAGACCAGGAAGCTTTAAATCAGTTCAATATTGATTTCACCATTAATTATGTCTCTCGTTCTCAAAATCTCATCCGTTTTTCCCAAAGGCCCACCGGATGCCATTCTCATAAACGTTATAAGGAATTGTTCTTCGGGTTTCCGCATTTTATCATAATATACATCTTTTAAATTCCGGGATCCAATCAATGTTAAACTCAAAATGCAGCATCCTTTGACAATATGCCTTAGCAACAAGCTACTTTATTTCAATCGGCCGTAATTTCAACGAAATCTCTTTAACTGACGATGCGAAATGTTGTGACAAAAGCAAACAAACTCATTGGATCCCGAAAATAGTGGAATTTATTATTAAAATATGTTTGGAGTCAGCTTTTTTTGTTTTCTCTTACATTGCACTCCTATTCTTTTTCTCTCCTTTCCCTGTTCTCCGTTCCCACGCTTTTTCAGTGGGAGGACGGTGAAAAAGAGTCTTGGTGCAGTCACAAATTACCGGCCCCTCGGCCACTCATCACGCCAAAAGGGCTACGCGAAAAAATAAGAAATAAAATTATCAAAGAAATATGTATGCGAGAAGGTTGAAAGTCATATACCCAACTTTTTCGACCATTTTATCATTTTCATTTTTTTCTCTTTTTTTATACCACAGATCCTCTCACGCATATCGTTTCGCGTGAACTAGGAAGGCCGGATTCCGACGAAAAGGAATTTTTCCGCCCACGTTAGGCGTCCTGTTTCATCTCCCCTTGCAAATGGTCGTTTTTTGGGCTTACGAGATGTCGTGCGAGCATCTAAGAAGGCGAGGTGGTATTTAATGTTAGAGTGCGTTGCTCTCTTGTGCTAATGTGAATATAATTGTCGAAAAAACTATGCAGCTCGTTTATTACAAATCACGGTCGGCAAACAGGAAGCCTTACTCGTATTTTTATTTGTAAGAAGTAAGTAGTTATCGGTCGGAGATGGACTTAATTCTTATCTTAAGTACATGATTAAACTTATATTATATCTCAGGTTGGCGATCTAAGAACGAATCTTAAATTTCTTCTTCTATCTAACGATGAGGTTAACGAACTTCGATCTAACGGATGAGATTAATGCATTCCATTTGATTCTGCTCATAAGGTAATATCTGGGCTATTGCGTGATTCAACCACATGAGTTGGTTAAAATTCATTTTTCAGACGTATTCTCTCATGCTCCAAGTAACATTCAACTGGTGAAAATATTATGAAAAATCTTTGAGCTTTAAGTTGATTTTCCTCTTTTAAAAAGTTTTATGTCCTTGAATTGCTATATGGTAACTCGAAGTTGACCATCGTTTTAGAAGTTTTATGCGCCATATGATTGGAATTCTATGTACAGGAATTTTTCATAGTAAATCTCATGATTGGCCAGAGTCGGATAAGGATTTACTATTAATCAATGAACTCACATTTGATTTTGGGTTTTTGGATTCACCTGGTTCTTCAGTTTTCAATGCTTTGACGTAAGTGACAGAGATATATTGATTTTCCGAGGGTTGATATTAACCGTTGATGAAACTTCAATTATCCATAGATTATTTTTGGAAAAACAGTAAAGTATGAAGTCATAGTTTCACCAAATTGAAGAAGGGGTAGGTTTGTGCCTACCGACTACCGCAAATTCGCGGATATCATCAAATATCACTTGTTCAAAATGAGATATCAGCGAATTATAATCCCAGTTTCATTTCCTACGAGCACATCTATCACCGCACTGAAGTAGCCAATTTGCGTTATCCAGCCACTTGCTTGTGATAAACTGTTGATATACCATCAGAAAACGCGTGCGAAATTCTAACCGACGTCCGGTTTTCTGGGGGCGGGTGTACGTTTTAGTCGCGCGAGCAGAAATTTGCGACGAGTATTCCTAATTAGGGCAGAATCCGTCTGGGGGCGGCAATATACGGAGAGAATGAAAGTTAGGGAAAGAGAAGGAAGTTAGCGCACATGGTGCGTAATTTATGGAATTTGAAATTTTTGGCCCTTTCTCCCAACAAGGATCGTCGCCCTCTCCGGTTCCTTATAATCGTGGCGGGACGAAGACGCCGGTTGCTCGCGTCGACGCCGACTACGGCGATGCAGGGATTTTCACTGATACTCCGAGGAATGAAAGGACGCTAGAGTGGTGGGGGGGGGTGAGGGAGAGAGGATGTAGGGGGTTCGGTCGTCGTGGAAACGGAGCTGAAGGTTAGAGGGAAGAGAGTCGAGAGAGAGAAAGAAAGCCTTAGTTTGGCTCTGCGCACGGGCCTTTACCCTCGTTAGCGTCATTATCCTCGCCTGTGCTCCCCGCGTGCTAAAATCGAGGAAATTTTGCCGCGTCGCTGACGCCGACGGCTTGGCGGGCTCTCCCGTGTCGTGTAAGGAAAGTCTGTTGGACGAAACCCCCTCCTCCCTCCCGCCTCCTACCTTCGGCATCGGCCTAAGACATTAATTTTGCATTTTATTTTCCAGAGAGTAAATTTTTGGGCCCGGAGATGTTTTTGCGAATTAGACCGGTCGTGATTGTGCTGGAGACTCGAAGCCCTCCCTTCCCTTCCCTCGTTCCTAAATCCTTCGTTGAGGGGAAAAGAAAACAATTTGCGGCGTTATTTCGCGGAGTCATCTTTGCCTGGCTCTTGTTACTACGGGTCGTCGTACCGCCTTCAGGGCCCCCTGCCCGTGCAGTCAAGGTGTTCGTATTAATTAGAGAGAGAGACTTAAAGGAGAAGGGTTGGTTTTTGTATGGTGAGGCAACAGAGGTTATTTGTGCCCTCAGTGATGGTCGGGTAGGTTCGTAATGGGATAGAACATTCGGGGGGATGGAGGAAAGGTTGATATATGAGTAGAAAACGGATGTAATTGGACAAGTTAGAGGCTAGGTTGCCTTTTCTTACTTGTAACCTTGGTGTAGAATTAGGTAGAGAAAAAACTGGCATCAGGATTGGCTTACAAATAAGGAAGATTTAGAGAAAAATGACTCGGATGCGGAGAGATATGGACTAGATTTACTCTTCCTCCATATAGCCTCTGGTATTCAGTTGAGAATCGGCTAGAGAGATAAATGGTCCCGGCTTTAGCTAATTATTATCGAAACGATGGATTTATAGAAAAGTGGCTCTATTGGGGCGAGATCTGCGGTTGTTTTTCCCTTCTTCAACTGGCCTCTGGCAGTGATCGGTTGGAGAAATGAAAAGTGAAGAGAAATCCTGCGTCGGCGTTAGCTTAACTATTAACTAGCATAACTTTTGACAAAAGACACTGGTGTCCATATATAAACGACGGATGGATTACTTCACCCGGGAGTCTATTCTCACAACCCCGAGATAATTATCGCATGCGAATGTTCTCATTTTATCGCTTAGTTTATTCGATTCTACATTCTAAAGTCGTTTTATCTTATCCGAACTTGATAAATATTGGGTGAAAAGCACCGAATGATTATACGCTATGTGATAATTATACGAAACATTGTGACATGTCGCCATTTTTGCATACGATATTTATCATGAAAACACGTGTTGTCAACAGTGGGATAAGGGATAGGGGATATAAGGGATCAGGATTCCACAGAGAATTTTTGCCACTCTGAACTGGTGATTCATTGTCGATTCCCAAACAATGCAATAGGTATATCATGCTAAAATAACTTGGGTGTCGCATGGTAACGTCGATTAAGTATTGTTATATTATCATAAATCTCCGTTTTTGCTTTGAAACTTCGATGAAATACTCTGACAAAGCTCTCATTTCGACGGAACTCTGTTAGTTTCGCATGCGATAGTTATCAAGGCGTTCCGAGAATTGATTCCCTGGAATTTATCACCAGAAGGGTGTGTACTAGCCACCGCAAACAGCTGGTAACAATGAAAGCAAATTGTTACTAAGATGGTAGGTTTACGGCTTAATTATGTGGAGATTCATTTGCGTGGTGAGTGAGATAAACTATTAATTTTTCCACTGATATATTATTATTGTGGGTACTTGGTACAACTAGCTAAATTGCATCGGGGCCCTCTTCAGGTACAAAGATTGTCGTGTTCTTATAATTCTGCAAAAACATTTCTGCCTGAAGATAACCCCTATCCTTTGAAACTAGTGGAACCCTGTGCCGACAATAATTAAATACGAGTGGAGAGGTAAAATGTTTTTCCCACTCGCTTAGCTAAGTGTTACACTTTCTATAGTAGAATTCGTTGTAGTATTTTCATTATTTCCATATTTGTATCCCATCTAGAGGCAATGAAAGTAGCTTTATTTTACAAATTCATATGGCGACGGATCTCTTTATTTATCGTACCTTCAAGGATGAATAATCGAGTCTCTTCCCTTGTGTTTCGGAAATTTCGTTGATTATGATTAAATCTGTCATCGTCTGCTCCTTTCTCTAGAGTCCCTCGCTGCCTCTATGGTCTTGAAAACCGCTATCGATCTCTGACGCTGAGACATGATTTAGTATTCTGTCTAAATCTTGTTTGTTGTATTCATTATTCTGCAGCTTTCTTCGTTTGCATCTCATCAATATGAACGCTCTCTCGACACAGGGTGAGGACGGTCGTGAACGTATAAATAAATGTCTAGTCATATTTATGTTCATCATTGAAATTGATTTTAGATGCTCCTAGCAGATTTTAATTGCTTGAAGAAAATGGGTTATAATCCTTATGTAAACGAGTGCCGTCTTCGGTAATGCACTGCATTTGGTACGTAACAAGTGATGAATGAAAGAAGATATCTGTAGGGCATCTCTTCTTTTTCTCTTCCATAATCTCTTCCATTAGTGGAGTGGTTTCCATTATAGCTTCACTCCATCCTGTACTTTCGAAGCAGTTCATATTATCCCACCCTTTGGAAAATGGCAATAATGATTTTTTTTATCGATAAATGAAATTAGCACAGACGTTTAAGAGCCGTTTTCAATCAGTGGCGTTCGAGCATCCTTGTTTAACACCGAAGAATAGTTTAAGAACAATGCAAATTTAAAAAATAAAAAGTTTTTAGTTCAAATATTTTTAATAACAAAATTTTAAAATTAAATGTCAATTCTTCTGTAAACATTCCATATTTCTATTGAGGGATCATCTACTGGTTGATTACCACTCCATAAAATACATGTATATTAATCAAGAAATATTGGGCAAAAATGTAGTTCTATATTTTCTATTTAAAGGAAGTGAAAGACAAATGAGGAAGTGATTGGTATTGTCAGCGGGAGATAAAGTTTTTGGAGGAAAACTGGGGCAGATAGTGTTTTAACCGGTAATACCAAAAGGATGTCAGGGTGCAGAATGCTGCGAAAGATATGAGACTACTGGGTTAGTGGAATTGGGATAGCAAAATATAGGACGATTTGGATGGAATAAAGGAAGGATTTGACACATGCAAAATAAAATTATTATAAAATTTTTAGAGGTAAATTTTCGATATATTTGTAGAGTTTATTTTTTTATCCGAATCCATTAAAGAACCCATTACGGTGGCATTCCGGGAATTAGTTATATATGCGAAAGCTCGAGGTTAAGCCACTTCATAATTTCGTCTCAATTTGTTCGGAATAACTTGAGGTTACAGTTGATTATAGAGGTGTTTATTATAAAGAATCAATTTTAATAATCTCAATGGTGAGAAGTTAGTATACTTTTGGCTATTATGGTAAAACTGTTGAAAGAAAATTCTCTTATCGCTGAATACCAGTCAATTATAATATCAAATATGATGCGCTATGTATTGATTTTTGTTCCTGAGTAGAGTCTTCTTCAATTTTTTAAAATTTCCTCCAACTTAGAGTTTTCTGTTGTTTTGTTATTTCCGGAGCCAACCAACTGTTGAGGTTCTGAGGCATGAAATTCAGAACGTTGGAACGGGAAGGGTCATTCCAGGATTGCTGGAATGAAACTCGATGCCGGCTTTTGCCTGTTTTTGAGAATGCACCAAAGGCACTGTTTATGGTGTCATCAAAGAGGCGGGGTACTACTCATTGAGGTTCCTTTCACTTGACACTCAAATACGTATCGGGGTTCTTGTTATATATTTCTGTCTCTATCTGAGATTCAATCCCAGTGCTCTCGAAACGGATAGCCCTAACGAATATCCTCTAACTATCACCTCAATTTGAATCCCGAAAACTATACCGATTTGATGGATAAATCTAAAATATAATTTTGCATAACTATATTATTACTATGGCCACATAATATAATTTTTTTAGTCTGGGTAACTCAATAGTGAAACTTGAATTCATATTTAAGGTTCATTAGGAATGAGATTGCTCCTCCATCCTCCCAGATTTATCCCCAATGCCTTTACCAATACGTACAAAAAATTTCCCGGCCCCAGGCTTGCTATTTGCTCACTCGCGAGAGGTACCCTAAAGAAAGTCACCAATGCATTTTGCTGATCTTCTTTCTTTTTTGTTGACTACTCTAGCCAGAGCTCGAGCCTTCGATTTTTTTAGACAGCCGTCATTCCCGTCTCGACGAAATAACTTTCGAAATGTCCTACAGCGTTGTCATATTACTCAGCCAGACTTCCACAGTTTGTACTGAAATGAGTGAAGAAAAATGCGTTTTCTTCGCCTCGAGCGTGAAGTCACTAGCTGTATGGTATTTATGTTTTTATGAAGTTGTTTTTAAGTGCGAAAGTGTTAAATCCACTCTGATTACTAAGCTATAGCAGCCGGTACTTCATTGCCAAGCTTAGTCTAAGATTGATGAAGCACATTAAACTTTTTGTCATATTTCTCACTTCCGTCGTGGTGAGCGAGCTTAAAATCATGTTTTTCATGATTCTGGAATGATACCCTGGACATACGTGCGTAATTTTCTCTTCATCTATTTAATGGGCACCTGTATGCCACACGTTTTTAAACCATTGGATCCTTACCTCGGTTCCTGAAAGTCGATATTAGGTTAAGTCAGTGATATTTGCGGGTAGTTTTTTTACTGTCATAGAAGCGCCTGGATGTGTAGCCGTCATTAGTGCGTACTAGTTCTGGTTTAAGTTAGTTAGTAAATAAACTCAAATCCTTACCAGTCTCTCCTGAATATAATTTTTCCTCTGTGACGTGATATATTTGTGTTATTTTTCCTGTTGAAATATCCATGTCGCTGAATTCGTTTATTTTTTACTTTCAACGTTTTTTTCCACCTATTTTTTACTGTCCCCTTCCGTCACTTTACCGACGATGTAAATTGGATAGCGAAGGGAAGAGAGATAGCGGAGAAAGAGATTTGAATATCTAAGTTGACTAAAGATTAAAAGTGGTCTGTAAATATTTACCCATCCTAAGTTAACTTATTATGACTTCCGACTATATCGATTGTCTATGAAGTCCTCTGAGGTTTTCCACCAGGTCAGGTATTGGTTGGCCGACGTTTCCACGGCGACTGCCTCCACTATCATCCTCTGGGCATATCAGTTTGTCAAATCCTGCATCCTATATATACATAATCGGCTCAGGTCAGGCCAATTTGTATTGGTTGGCACTAATTTTTGTCTTTCCGCCTTAATTTTGTGGAGCGCGGGTTTCCAAGCTTCGCTTAGCGCGTAGCCATTGTGACGTTTGAAGTATTTAGTGTCTATAATCGAAACGTCGGCCAACCAATTCCTCTCCTGGTGGAAAACCGAGAACACTTCACCAACATTATACACCGAGAAAGAACAAAATCATGCCTTTTGTCCTTTTTGGTTGCTTTCTGCATTACTAATATCTCTGAATTGATAATTTTTGTTCTCTTTGGGTTGACATCATGAACCACCAACATTTACGTGCTAATCCTAACCTGCATACGCCAAATGACTACTTGTTATAACAATCCTTGATTTTTAAATACGTTTATTTGGCATTACTATAGTTTATATATTTACTATAGATTTCTGTTCTCTTTGGGTTAGCAGCACTGGCCACCAGCTCTATGCTTAGCCTAACCTGCTTTATTTGGATACACACTTATTATAGGTTATGGTGCTGTTTTGGACCGTTTATTTGGCATTTTTTAAATTTATTCTTCCGGTAAAGGTAGGTTTTGGCGAATTACAGAGAATCTCCTCCCGAATTTCTACATACTCAGGGGCCTATTTCCCTCAATTCTTCGCCTCTACGTACGATATACCCTCCTTCATTCCGTCCATGAAACCAATTCTCTTTCTTCCCATTCCCCGCTTGCCCAGCATCCTTCCCTCTATCACACTCTTCAGCAACCCATCACCCTTTATTACATCCTTCAGCCATCTACCCTACCAATCCCGGTTTTCATTCAGAAGCTTCCTTTTCTCGCCCACCAACTCAAGCACTTCCTCGTTAATCTTCCTCTCCGTCCACCTCACCCTCTATCCTTCTTCACACCAATATCTCAAATGCCTGCAGCCTATTCTCGTCCTGCTTTCTGAGGGACCACGTTTCTGCCCCATACATCGCTACACTCCATACCAAGCTCCTCCCCAGCCTGTTCTTATATCCCTACCCAAAGTCTCCGTCATCAGCTCCCTATTATTACTAAACGTCTCCTTAGCTTGCGCTATTCTCTTCCGTATGTATTTGCTACTATGCCCGTTTTCCTCTAGCATGCTACCTAAATAATAAAATTGTTCTACTTCCTTCAGTTTATGTCCTCCTACTTTAAGCACAAGCCTCACTTTCTTTGTCCTAGAGAATCTCATTACTTTTGTTTTCTTATGAATTATCATCATTCCGAAATCCTGTACTGCATCTCTTAAGCGTCTACCAAAGCTTGAAGTCCCTTCGAAGATCCATTAGCCAATGCCTGATCGTCCGCGAATCTAACCGATTCTAACCCACTTTGACTCTAACCTCAACTTCTTCCCATACCTGTATTACCATTTCCTCAGCATAAATGTTGAAAAGCAATGGCGACAACGGGCACCCTTATCTTACCCCGCGACCTAGAGTTGCCCTCCGTGATTCACCATCAACCACCCTCATCTGCGCCCTTTGCGTCATATATAAGTTTCGAATTAGTCTCCTGTCTCACCAATCTATTCCCATTTTCTCGATTATCAATAGCTTTTTCAAAATCAATAATGCATGCGAACATGTCCTGGTTATACTCTATGTTTCTCTCTATAAGCATTCTCATCACCGAATTCGCATCCCGAGTTGACCTTCCCTTCCGGAACCCAAACAGGTCATCGCCTAAGTAGTTTTTGGCCTTACGCTCCAACCTTCTATTGCTTATTCAAAGTAAAACTGGCTGCTTGTGAAATCAAACTAATTATTCTGTTTTCCTCACATTCTGACGCATTCTTCTTTGTCGGGATAGGAATCAATACTGTTATCACGAAGTCCTCTGGCCACACTCCTTCCTCGTAGATCCCACGTATAAGTTCAAAAAAAGCTTGCCTACCATTACTTCCTAAACTCTTCAGCAATTCCGAGGGTATATTATCTACTCCTACAGCTTTTCTTGCCTTCATCTCTTTCAATGCTTTCTCTATTTCAGTGTCGAGAATCTTTGGCCCGAGATTATCTTCATCTGGGCTTCCCTCCTCTGTATCTAGATTAGTTTGTCTACTATCGCTGTCTTATAGCTCCTTCACATCCGTCGTAGTTGATTATTTAGCTCCTTGTATTTCGCCTTACCTTTGACGGTGTTGACATTTTTCGAATTCCTTCTCTCCTCCATTTTTCTAATGATTTCTTCCGTAAGCCACTGCTTCTTTACCCTCCTCATTTCCGTTGCTCCTATTTTTTCTCGGCCGCTCTTCCAATGCTTGTTTTTATATTCTCCCACTATTCCTCGATTGTTCCTGCTTTTTTAGCTTCTTCTATGTTCTCATCCACTATCTCTTGGTATTTCCTCCTTTTCTCCCCTTCCAATGCTTCCAAGTTCCACCTCTTCATCCTCCTGCTTTTATTTAGCTTTTTGAATCTAACCTCACAATTCATCATTATCGATGATTGTGATCCGTGTCTGCATCAGCCCCCGGATAGCTCCGCGAGTTTTTCACACTGTTCCTAAATCTTTGTCTAACCATGATATTGTAAATTTGGTATCTCCCAGTGTCTCCCGGAATTTTCCATCTGTACCTCCTCCTCTGCGACATTGTTAAAACCAAGTGTTTCTCGCTATTAATTTATTTCTCCCACAAAACTCAACTGTCTTCTCTCCGCGATCATTTCTCGTTCCAAATCCAAACCATCCCACTTAATGCCCATCTCTCCCTTCCCCCCTACTGCGTTCCAGTCGCCCATTACTATTAGATATTTCTTGCCCGACACTTCTCTGATTATCTTCTCCATCTGTTCATGCTTCCCATCCATCTCTACCTCCCTATGATTTCTTGTCGGTGTGTACACCTGGACCATACGTAATTTGTGTGGCGTGCTATTATTTCTACCACCAGTATCCTGTCGCTCACCTGTTCAATATTTACTACCCTCCTCCCCAATTTTGCGTTCAATACTATGGCTACCCCACGTTGAATCTCAACCCCACCAAAATTGATTACCCTGTAACTATCACTCCAGTAGTCTCCGCTGTCCTTCCATCTCACCTCGCACAGTCGCAGGGCATCCATTTTCCCTCTAACCATTTCCCGTTTAATATTTTCCAGCTTCCCAGCTCTCATATATGTCCTAACGTTCCAAGTTCATATTTTTATCGGTACTTTCCTTCTCTTCCTCCTTTTTTCTTATCTTCCTTGGTCCGTGTGATGCCTGTGTTGTGCAAGGATTTTTTGTGATGACGACCTCGGGGGCCTTGCCTCCCCCGATGCTGGGCCCGACACCCACCCCATTGGGCGGCGTCCCGTAGCTGCCAGGATTCATTCAGGGTAGTATAGTAGTTGAGAAGAGACTCCCACCCACGAATCCCAACAGAGTGTTTCTCGGGACACTATCATGGGAATACCTTTCGTCTGGCTCTCACCCTTCGACGTATCTGGCATGGGTAGTTCTACTGGGAGCAATATGAATTGCTCCCGCCAGTCCAGCTCTAGGGGTCATTGGAACGCGCTAACCCTTCCACCGCGTCAAGGTTGTAATCTGTGGAAAGTTATTTGGCATTGCTGAAGTAAATGTGAACATTTTACCTTGGCAACATTGGTCGCCTCTTTCTCCCCCTCTTTGTCTGCATCAGCCACAGAATCTTTCCCCAACTCATCTCATGATTATCCCACAATGCCTCACTCTTATCCCTTCTCCGCCTATCTTTCTCTCCCACGGCCTATCTCCTGCAAACCAGACTCCCTACCTCCCTCCTCTCCCGCACTCTTCCTCCGCATCGCCACCTCTTGCCCACCTCAGCGCCGAAGCATTATTATCCCTCGAAGCCCGCCTTCATCTCCCTTGATGTGCTTGCTCCTTCCCATCCCGGCTCACCGTCTCTACGTGAGCCCAGCACTTTGGCGGACGTGTTCGCTCTGAGAGGTTGTGTTTGAGGCGTGTGGGTAGCGAGGGAGGTAAGGTGGGGGAGAGAGAGGTAATACAAGGGACTCCTGTGATTGCCCTGGGTCTGTGGACGTCCGCCGCGGCGTCATCGACGTCACAACGCGCTTCAATGTCGCAAGGACCCTCCGTCAGTGTTTTCCCAACAACCTCTCTCCAATGACGACGTCGGTTTTTTCTGTTTGGGTTAACTCGAATTTCATCCTTCGCACAATGTGTGAACGTACTTGAATTTACCCCCCCGTAGCGTATCTGATATTCAGCCAGTTTTCTGAAAAAAGCCATTTTACATTTTAAGAACGAAAGTACCATTTTTATCATATAATTAGCATTTGTGACTTTATGCCTTTATGAGGCAGTTGGAACATACATTTTTGTAAATGCTATGCTCTTTTATGTTTATTATATGTAGCATCGGAGGCTTTAGTCGAACGTCTTGGAAAAAGCAAATTTTTTTTTTGGGCGTAGACGAAATTTGATCGTCACGGCGCAGCCCTAATAATGGTAGGTCGACTGTTGTCGATTATCGATGTGAAAGGGTTAAAAATAATTGTAGAAATAGCATAGCCAAACTAGTGTGTTACAAATCAGAGAACTCCTTCAGAGCCATCTCATGTATCCACGTTCGTGTTTACGGTTCTTCATAAGGTATGCGCTTGCGTTATTGTTATTTAAATTGCGCTTATGAGAGCGAAAACGTTATCGTCCTTATTACAACTAAATGTAAAGATACAAATGACTTGTTTGTATTGATGGTGGCAATTATGTCAACGATAGTGGAATTTCTGCTCTTATTCCATTAGTTTTTTTTAAATAAGGATATTTTTTAATTTATGTGTTTTTCCTCTTGAATTTAGAATAGTGTCACCAGGAAAAATCGGTAAATGCTCGGCAAGATTATCCTTTTCAATTCAGACTCGTGCGTTATTGCCCATGGTAAAGCGAATGGTTTCCCTCTCTGACGTCGCAGTTATATTGGTTTGGATGCATTAAATCATTAATGCCGTTGTTTATTTTGCGAAATTTTGCTTATTTTTATTTTTAGGTAATATTCCGTAATTTGAATTATTAAACACAAAACAGTGGTCCCGGTTTTTAATTTATTGTTTGCCACATATATGCTCTCTACACGTTTCTTCTTTGCACTTTTTCACACCTCAAAGGTTGCACTAAAATGTCAATCAGAGCTAGCGAGGTGTTTTCTTCAAAAAAACCCAACCTGGTAATTAAATCCCCACCAAAACCCACGGTAGCTGACTCGACGGCTCACGTGATCCATGCTCCCTCATCACCGTTGAGTCGTTAGATCATGGACCCCTTTCCCGCACACGCGCCGCGATGGTGCGTCTTCGAGTTACTCCGCCATCTTGGTTCCCTCCCACCCACCCACCTGTCCCGCGTCTTCTGCTGCACCGCCCTAGGGGGGGCAAAGTCGAAGAACCTGTTTCCCCTTCCGAGATGCCATGACAACGCCGCGTTCCTTCAGACAAAAGTCCACGTCGGTACGGGCTTTAAGATGGGGTTAACGGCCTTGAGAACGCTCCGGCTCGGCGGTGCGATGATGCGAGGGGAGAACGTATGCACCTCCGTAGCATGCATCAGCTACTCTCGTACCACCCTCCCTGTATTCCCCCATCAATTTCCATCAAACCTCTCCTCAACGCTTCTGTTCAGGACGCGCCCGTTCGACTCTCTGCTCCGCTATCCGCCCTTCTCATGTATCCTGTTGAGAATTGTATTCGGCGGATAATGTTGGTATATGGAGTGGACCCGACCATGGTACACGTTTTGTTGGGATAGAAATCATTGCCAATGGGAAGCGATTATATCCACTGCTGTAGAAATTAACTACAATGGCCAGATTTCTCGAGGACATGCAGAACGGACAAGAGATCGGATATACTCGCCGCGATACTTAGAAGTGATTTTTCTGAGAAATATCAAATACGAGAACAGAAAATACATTGAATGCCTAAAATAAAGGCGGCCAATTCTTGACATTCGAACTGATGATGCTTCTTGAAACCATAGCAAAATGTTTTATTCTATGTCAACAAATGCATTAAGACCCAGAAAATAGAGGGAATAGGTACGTGTTTAGTGGAACTGTTGAGTTGTTACAAAGAATTTCATCAATTTTGCAGTGGTTTTCTACACAGTTTCAGCTACATCCGTTGCGTAGTCAGAGATTTGATGATTTCAAGCCAGAGAATATTTACAATTAATTATTACACTCGGTAGAAGCCCTTTATGAAAAGTTTGAAACTTACTTTTCAACCGTATAAATCGCTAAAATAGGAAAGAATAATACCCTTTATAGTTAATATAATTTAGCGAATTCATGTTGTTTTGTATCTGATGGCAAAGTGATCGAAGTATATGTGTTATAAATCCTGAGAATGGAGTACGGAATGAAGATAAATCATAAGAAAAAAGGAATGATATCATATGGTCATCTGTGTAGCATGACATAACATTGAAGCTAGTAGAGCAGTTAATTACTATGGTATTACTCTCGAAGAATGAATACATAGCAGAGAAGACTGATTAGAAGAGGAGATTGGCGCTAGTGAAAGAAGCGTTTGGTAATAGAAGGGAGCTGATTATGGGGAATCTTGCGTATGATTACAAGAAGGGGCTGGCAATGAGCTTGAAAAGAGGTGTAGCGTTTTGCGGTGAAAAACATGTTTTCTGGGAAAGAATACTAAAATAGGCTGCGGGTCTTTGATGTGGATCTGGAGGAAGATGAAGAATGTACGGTGTACGGAAGAACGGTGGACGATGAGGAATAAAAACAAGGCAGTGCTTGGTATGGTGGATAAGGAAAGTGAACTTCTGAACAGGAGATGGAAGAAAGTAAATAGGTGGCTGGAGTCAGTGAATGGCAAAGGGTTTATTCGGGCCGTGATAGAAGGAAGGATGCTTGGTAAACGAGGAATGGGAGTAGAGAAGAATAGGTGTTGTGGGTGGAAGGAAGTAGGGTAGGAAGTGTGCTTAGATTACTAAAGGAGTATTATTGCTAGATTTAGCTAGCCCTGCTCTCCTAAAACTAGAAATTTTACTGCCTTCAGTTTATCAGTGTTTCACATCATTGATGAGGCTACTACAAATGAGTTGCTGGACGGGTTGGTCACATGGCCATGAAAGTGAGGTTATAAATAATTGATAAAGTATGTTTATAAAAAATAGTTATAAATGATTACATTCATTCATTTTTGGGTCATCTCATCTAAAGATTCTTTGACTGTAGGTCCCCTCCATTCCCCATCTAATGCTACATCCCTTGTTTCCTTGTAGCTCTTCATAATTTCGTCTGTATTTAGTCCGTAAACTTGTTCCTGGGTCTTGCTCTGGGGATTTTTCACTGTATATTACTTATTATATTCTGCACGAGCTCATTGTGTCTCAGGGTGTGTCCAATCCATCTGTTTCTTCTTTTATCTATTGTGTTTCATATGGTCCTTTCCTCTTATGCTCTTAAGTAAACTTCATTTCTTATTTTTTCCATACATTTTATCTTCAGCATCCTCCTCCAGCACCGGGTTTTATAGACTTCTAGTCTATTTTGTTCTGCTTTTCCTGTGGTGCAAGCTTGGATCCTTGGATTCACGCCAGAAAATTCATGGATTGTCACGCCAGAAACGAATGTTTTTACAATTGCATCGTGTGGATTTCCTCCGTGGTGTGCCATGATACGAGGGTAGTACGTATGTACCGACTTAACATGCATCATCCACTCTCATATCTCCCTCTCCATATCCTCCCATCAATCTCCATCTAACCTCTCCTCCAACCTTCTGTTCCGACCTCACCCGTCCAACCTCTGCTCTGGCATCTCTCCTTCACATCCATCCTGTTTCCCCTACTTGAGCAGTGCACATACGTGCATACGTGCGTTCTAGAGTTTGACGAGCGGGGTTGGCGGCTTGGATTGCCCTCTCGTGCATGTCTGCGGGGACGGCATCCGCTTTCTCCTTCATTCACATATGTACTCCACCTCTATGTGGACGCCGTGAAGTCAGTCTCCTTTCCGACCGAGTTCGCTGTATTGAGAGATGTGCTAAACGCGGGCGTGGGTTCTGCTCAAGCCTGCTCGACTCTCCCAGCAGTTTACGAACTATATAGCCCCCACCTCCCACGAGAATGGGTATTTATCTTGGTGAATTCGGTTTTCTTGGTAGAATGGCTACCCATATAGGGAACCAACCAACAAAAGAAATACATCCATGAATGAATTCTCATCACGCCGATCCCTTTCGGGTTTATCATTAGTCGTTTAACTGGAGATTGGCTCACAATAGCCCTCTACTATCCCCTATAAACGCTAGTTTCCTTACTTTTTTATAGCTCTTCCTATGCTTTTTCTCTTTATTTGGTCCATTAAATTATTCCTGGGTCTTCATCAGTGGACATTTCCCTCTATTTTACCCATAATTTGAGTTAGGCATGGTAAATATGGTTTCATTCCCGGTGATTGACCTCTGAAAACGACTTTGCTGTTACTAGCTTTCAATAATTTTTAGTTTATATTGAGGTTAGGTTACATATGATAAGCTTTTTCATTACCTTGGTTTCGAAATTGTCTTAATTCCATCATCACGACTATCATATTACCACAGAGATCATAAAGATCAACATTATACATTTATATACTAATTTTACATCATACGTATCCTTTCATCAAAAAAAAGCTAGTACTTTAAATTTTACCCACCCTCATAATAAATTTATAATTAGTGATTGGAGGGCAACATAATGGTCACTGAATTAAATAAATTCCTCCATAAAAACCTATCATTTTTGCTCCTTTTGGCTCGTTTACATGTACAAATTGCTTGTTACATGCCCTGCTGTTCACTGACACAACTATTCCTCCTCTTGAGCGTCTCCTTTATCTGTTTCTTTATTCGATTCCCATCCATTCTCTCGATGTAGGAAATGGACGAACTCTTTTCCTATATGTCCATTGCCAGAGCATTCAACCCTCATTTGTTCGACAGCCCCTTTTTTCCCAACCCTACTCATCCTACTTATGCCACATACTCTTCTCATATAACCAATTCTCACTACATTTACCATATTCTGATGCTTATCCCGAATATTCCATCTGTCTCTACCACAGCCAAATTAGGGCTAGACGGACAATATTGTATAGATTGAAATAATTGTAGGAGATTTGCGGATTTACCGTGTATTTCATAAAAAATGTTGACCGTAAAAGTTACGAATCAAATGGGATAAGGTTCAGGGAGAGCGTTAAATTATTTAAGTAGTTATCGAGAGAGGTGACCGACAACTAAGGATTTTTGCATTTGAATATTAAATGAACGGGTTCACCATGCCTAATCATACTTAGCCGCTATATCTTTATCACTGAAATAAAGTATGTTGATCATGGATAATGGCGTCAAATATGTAGATTCAAAATAATGGTTTATTACGACACCAGGGTTGAAATTCGCTATGATAAAATCATTTTGACTTGACCGGGATTCGAACCCGGCTCTCCCAATAGCCGGCCAGGTGTGTTAGCCAGTTACACCACCAAGCCATCTTCTTTCAAGGCGAACTTTGCGAAGCGTCGCTTTAATAAACCTTTGGAAGAGTTATTATTTGGAGAAAGTGTTCCATCATTAAAAATTTATTTCTGCTTCTCAACTGATAATTTTGTGTTAGATGTGGACCATATTAAGACACTTTGCTCAATTGCTTATTAAGAACGTTGTGAAAAATAAAATTAATAAAGTGGCTGCTTGTATCCTTTTCCAAGTCAAATCCGCGCTCATTATTGAAGGAAACGATGGATGTAGTTATAAGAACTCTTTTAATATACAATATCATTCAATTTCTATATTAATTTCTTTATTGGAGTGTAAATATGGTGTAGTTAGGATCTTACATATCTAAATTGATAAATTTGCATTAAATTCCTTTTATTCGTTTCCATAAGGTTCCCAAGCACTAGAAGTCAACTATTCGGGATTACTAAGCTTACCAAGTTCACAATTCCCTCTCTGCGCAAGTTTAAAGTCTACTCTTGGCGGAAGTATTCATTTTTCTGGTTTATTTTGACACATGAACAAAAACTTCCTCTTTGATCTTGTCTGCGCCAAAATTAAGCTCCTGCATTTGATAAAACGTGTTAGATGTGATCCTCCGTTGTTGCAACATGTAATAGGCATCATACTTTCGAAATATTTCTTTTTTTGTGTTTTTCGGTACAGCCTCTGTAATCCCTATCCTCTTGGTATGATTTCATTTGTTAATGTTCTTTCAAGGCCATTTAAAAAACGTTATGAGTACTATACTTTGTTACAGTTAAAATGGGTACTGGACCAAAGTAGATAAATAGTCTCTTGAGAATGTTTTCAGGTAATGAGTCCAAGCAAAATATTTCCAATTTTTTTCTCGGTGAATGAGTTTGTTCTCGTAATCCGATTATTTAGTTACGCGCACGAGGATAGTGTAATATAAAATCATAGGAAGGGCATAAAATGTAAGTACGGAATCATGATTCCAATTAGGTACTCTTCTTTCTTTGACTTAAATCCGTGATCTAATACTCAATTACTGTTTATCTTTCAAATCGATGGCCTATTTAATTGCCTATTTTAGGCTTTGGTTTATGCAGTGGAAGGGAATCTTGTTCTCGTATAAATTTAAGGGTTGAATTGGGTAATTGGATAACTTTACTTAGTTTTATAGATAGTTGGATGTATTAGCCGGCTTTTCAAGAGATTATTTGTGCTAGAATCGTTCAAGGAACTATCTGGTCTAAGCAAGTTCTCATCCAATAAATTGTGATGCGCATAAGTGGTGTGCTATACATTAATGTGCATGCGCAGGAATATTGCATCAGGCAATATAGGTACGTAGTATCTGGCGGGGACGTGTATGAGCTCTTGTTTGTGCCCCGCGACAAACACCGGTCCACCCTCGCCTCACCCTCCTCCCTGCGTGTGTAGCACACGCATTACCGCTCCTCTCACGTACTAAGGCACATGAGACGGCGACCGCTATAGCCCTTCTCCTACTCCCTTCCACAAACCCCTCATGCCTGAAATACGTCCTAACCTGTCACCTTGCTCAGAAATTAGTCGTCCTACTACATCGTCCCCCTTACGTCATACAACTCCTTCCTCCCTTGAACCCACGGTGTATCCTGGCCATCCCTCGCCCCAAGCTGATCGCTCGCATCCCCTCTCGGCCCTTTGACATCACCGTAGTCTCGCTGAACATGTGCTTTCCCCCCTTTCGGAAGTCTCGAAATTCCCCCCGACACGGTCCGGATCGTTGCGCAAGATGGCCATGTAGGGCGCGTCCTTAACCTCTGGGGTGAAGGTCATGGTTGGTGGACTCAAAAGAAGCAATGAGAATGCCTGTTCGATACTTCACCTCCTATTTACTATATCTGCCAAAAAATAAACTGCGTATGAGAAACTGATTGTTTGGGCGTTTTATTTAGGTACATTGGCTCGGTTTTGAATCTTCAGCTTTATTTAAAAATCGGCAGGTACGGAAGTTGAATCAACTTGAAGTTTGCCGGTTTATGAGATTCCCATTGAATGTCGGACTGTTGGTATGTATCCTTGCGTGTTCTCAATTTTAGTAACTAGGATAATCCTCAGGTTTAGGTAAGTTTAAACTATTCAGTAAAAACCCGCTAGATTTTAATTGACGCAGTCCCCTTTGCAGAATCTCCAATCGTCTCGAAAGTCTGCGGCCTATTCTCGTCTTTTTTTCTCATTGTCCGATTTTCTACACCATGTATCCCTACTTTCAATTTTATCGCCTTTGCAAACGCCAAAATATTTTTTCACTTCATTTGATTTCGGAGGTGGTTCCTCATTGAAACGGTCAATCAAACGCTGCATTCAGTATTGTGTTGTTTTATTGTTAGCAATACTTAATCCACTTTTTATAAATTATACTTTCATTTATCTCCATTCCTATTCGGAATATATTGGAATATATATGTGATAATTTTTATATAAAAGTTTTTACTAATAATCGTGTGGTAATTTTTCGTTTCTCATGCAATACGAATATTATTTTGCAGCGGAAATGGGAAAATCTTGAAGTTTTTACTTAATGGTAGTTGTTCATCAAAGTACCGAATGTATTTTTTGATGGACTGCATTAAGCTTTGTAGCGATATTATGAGGCTATTTGGCGGTGGAAATTAGATACGGCCACATGATTGAGTAAGGGTTAATTTCGAGCTCAAACGCGCGGGTCCTAGCTGTATGTATATGTATAATTGTGGATCAAAAAGAGTACTAAATATGATTTCTCTCGGCTCCGTATCACAAAGAGGGTGTGAAACTGACAGCGCCTTTGACCTTCGCCTGAGAGATGGAGTGGCAAATATTTGGTCCGCACTTTTTGGTGTTGCCTGCAACGGAGAGGGGTTAAGATCTCACACCAAGAAAACTGAAGCTTTTCACGCTTCGGAGGATAACCCCGGAAGACCTGGCGCTATAGAGTCCACAGGCCGGCCGGTATGGGGGGAACTTTGAGAGTTGATAAATCAAAGCCGAGCCAACCCTGCCCAATCGAATACAATAATGCTCACGGGGAGGTAGATCTCTCTTTTCGCCGTGGCCACTTCTGTAATTCAATCTCAAAATCGCGGCTTTTCGAATCGAATCCCGTGCAAACAAAGAAAACTTCAGCTCATACCACCACCAATCAAAGACCGTTTCCATCCCCCTTGAATAAAACGCTCGCTCAGAAATGAAATTCCTCGGGTCAGTGAAAGATTAGGGCAAGGGTGAAATTGGGAAAGGGTGGAGCGGATATAAAAACGAAGATTTGGAAATATCAAAGGTGAAAACTGAGAGAAGGTTCCGTGTTTCGTTTTGAAATGGTAGATGGATTATTGAAGGGAGAGAGTCATTGGACCATAAAGAATGGTGAGGGACCGGGATGTTATGTATTCACGCCTGGGTTTACCGTCCTGAGGGTTTCAAGCGTGAGGATAGGAAAGGAGGCAGGACTCGAGAGGTGCCGAATCAGGGGTCTCCCTTGAGTGGCATCGGGGCGGGTTCACATATATAAGAGCATTATGTACGGCGGGGGAATGGATAGTGATTGATGATTCCGTTGTCGGGTAAGGTTTGGAATGGGTGAAGTATTAAGGGACTCGAGAGCGAATCGAAGGATTTTCCATTTGAATTTTCGGGAAAGGATTTCTCCGTCGCTTATATGCGTGCAAACTCCCCGGGTCTTCGAAACGGATTTGTGATGGCGAAATCACTCGGAAAAAGGAAGAAATAAAACTTTTACCGGCTGCCTCCGTGTGTCCTTCGATATTGGAAAAAAATATGCGAGGGAAAGAGGGAGACACTTTGTATGCCTTGTTGTTTCTTTCATTAATCGGAAGGGATTTTCGAAAGTCAAGGTTTTCATTTTACGCTCGATTGATTTATGTCAGACTGATGCTGTTACTTTAAGCATTGAGCTCTGAGGTAGTTTTCTCTTCGTTGATTCCTGTAGCTGGCTCATAATACTCTATTTAAATAATGACCTTCCTTTTGTACATGTTTGAATTTTGAAACATCTTGTCGTACACTTTGAAACAAGGAGCGTTTGCCGTCAAATGTCCATGCAATCGTGATGTTGGATGTAGGTTAGTTTCCTAAAACTAATCTGCTGTGCCAATACTTTGTGGTTTAACTCAGGAAACCGCGTTTATGAAGCATATTTCATCATTAATATGAAGCAATTTTCCGGTCATTCATCTTCGATGGTGAAATTTTTTCAAATTAACTTTTTCTGAACTAAACCATATATTATTATTCAAGTTGTGCTCTTTTAATTATTATTTTTAAAGTCATGAAACATGCGTATAAGTTGTTTGTTTCTCAAAATTATGGAAAGATAGAACGTTTCATGATGCCGATTACAGTATTTTCTTCGTTTATTAAGCTTTCATCGTCTGGGGCAACCTTTCCAAGAACGAAGTAGTGTTTTGGTGGCGAATATTAAATAACTACTGCGCCAAATGAGAAAAATATCTATGAATAACGTTCTCTGGAAGAAAATTAATTAATACATTTTTGGGGTGTGTCAATTCTTATAGTATTATAACTGTTTTAAGGATAGAAAAATTGAATGAAAATTTGTGAACTGCTGCCTATTGACTTAAAGAGCATCCCGGATACAGATTACCAAAAACGTAGATATCAATTTGTTAAAATAGTTAACATTTCGCTGGATAAGAAATTTGCAGCGTATGACTAATTTAGATATCTCTGGTAATTAACTGGTTGAAGGAAATGTGTATTTATTGTGAATTTAAACACTTGATAGTGACGTTTTAACCATTGCAAAACGCATTCATAATTCAAATACAACCTTAGAACACATAATATGATCCCAAATGACGTTTCAGTGACCCTATGTCACTGCAGTGTATCGCTGCTCTGCTGTACGTGTATGTCAGCAGAACAGATAAAATATTTAAGGTTTATCCATTTCTACAAAAGAATGAAGGTATTACTTTCTGTAAATTACAATATGCCTGTTGATCATCGCATTGAATCGAGTTGTATTACTGACAGAGTGATCGCGCCGTGACGTCAACCACCAGGTTCCTAATGACGTAATGTGTTGACGACACCAATCGAGCATTACGTTAAATGATATTTTACCTCTCAAAATAGTTATTTGTCGGAAAACATTTAATGTTATTTGCACATAATACTGTCGGCCTAACACTCAAAAACTTTTGAAAACTATACAATTTCTCCGCAATCTGTTTCAAATTTCAGCAGCAATAATTCCTTCTCTCATATAATTCCCGTTGCCCATCCAATTATTAGTGTACGCTGGTGCTGTATTTTGCAAGTGAGTGCTCCATATGTGAAAAAATATCCTTATTAATGGCATATCAATTTCCCATTTGCAGCGGGTGACAGAGTGTATCGCAGCGAGACAACAGAATGAGTGAAGATAACCGGAAGTAGTTTTGAAATGGCAAGTTTTGTGGCTGATGGACCAGAGTCCATTAATTTTATTTACACAATTTTGAGAGCCATAGACGACGCCTGCAATTTAGTACATTTGCCGAACAATGTCTCTGATTTTTAACATGGAGTAGGTGAAGGAGCGCTTTATTTCAAGATTGGCTTGGCACATCTCGGAACTTCTTGAGCCTCCGAACGGAAATAAATGCAATGTAATTGCTCTCTCGTGTTTCGTCCTTTTTTCCGAGATCTTATCAAATAACATTCCTCATTTTGAACTGCCGAAAATAATCTAGCCCTGCAATGGAAAAAATTTAATACTCTAATAACATTTCGTGCCAGCGATTCTAACTTTTACCCGAACATTCTTAGCATTTTTAGGTATACTCTTCAGAAACAGAAGAATAAAGGTTGGAATTAGTTAAAAATTTGAATTTTCGAAAAATGGGCGTAGTAGTGATATATTATTTTGATAATATCGTGACTAAAACAAGCAGCAACTTATATGAGTATTAATTACTGAGCCTTGTGTGATAATGATGAGATCACGCAGGTGATGAGTACAGGTTCGAACAAAGCGTTGTGCATGGCAGAGACGTGAGCATTGTGGATGTGTGATAAAAATTTAAGACATTTGTATAGTGAGTGTGCGATGTAATGAAAATTGCGACATAAGGAAATTGAAACAAACGAGAAAGTGCAGGTTTTGGTGGTGTAGGTACGAAAACGGCTGAGAAAATGGGAACATATATATCGGCTACTGACGGTGGGGTACTGAAGACTGGGAGGTAAGGAAAAATTTCGGGTGGGTGGGGAAGATGAAGAACAATAGGGATTAATGCATGATCAATTCTTTGACGTATCCGAGGCTGAGGATAAGTTGTGTGAGGATGTAAGAAGACAAACCTTATTGCATTTTAACGTGAATACTTTCATTAGTGGACTTCATATGAAAATAACGATTGATAATCCATCTTCAACTACATCTCAGCATTTCTACCAAGTAATGACATTCTATGGTTCAGAATGTCGAGTCTAGAAGTCTTACCAGCACGGTAGTCAAACGTTGATCTTTGCTAAAATAGACCTGTGTTCTGGTATCACGGAAAACGGGAGAATATGGAAGTCGTGTAAGGGAATAAGCGATTTTATTTATGGCTCTGGAGATAAAGCCAGCATGAGGTTGGTCGCGTTCGGTAATATCGTGTGAACAGCTTGGAGTGATAGACAGTGAAAGAGGTTGTCTAAGATAGATGGAGTAACGGCAAATCATGATTCCAAATAAAAAGAAGAGATGTTACGTGAGTGCATTTGTTTGGAGCACAAGAGGACAAATGGACTCAATTTTTTATTTCACTTCCTATGTTTCACGGAGGGGTGTCAAAATGTAGACGACTCGTCGGCATTGTTCAGCATATTGCTTTGATTTTCCTGCTGTAGACCTCCTTCTTTTCCTTGCCGTCCCATATTTATTTGTATTTGCTACGCGTCGTTGACACATGTTTCTGCGTGGCACTTGGCACTCCAGAAGACATATCACGGAGATCGGCTAAACATCTGGTGGGAGTGATTTGTTTGCGTTGTGGAAAGTTGCGATCTATTTTATCTATGTATGGAGGTTTATTCTACTTATTGGGTCATGGCAGTCACATTGGAGCGATGCAGAGAGTGCCATAGATTGTTTTCTTTATACATCGTGGATTCGCTATTTTCAGTGAACAACTTTTATATAATTTGTAATTTTAACTGTTCGTCGAATTGCTGGTTTTAAATTTTCAAAATTGGAATATTGATATGAATTTCCATATTAATGTCTGATTTGTTCGTATTATTCAATTTTATAATCTAATATAATGTCTTATAATCCTCTTCCTTTTACTTTTCAGTGGATTCCTGTCTGTCAGTGGTGTTATTTAATCGAAGACAGTTTTTGGACTTAACACGCAGCTTGTACAGCTGAGTAACGGTGAAGAGAGCATTAAAGGTAAGCTGGATTGATTTTTTCACTTCATCTTGATAGAATATCTCAAGAGGTATGTATGTTGGTATATCTTACCTTTAAGTCGGTTTGGTTGATTCTATAATGACCGCTACTTCAAGTTGGTCTTATCTATTCCATTTCGTCGTGATTAGCATGAAAGCTTAAGAGAAAAGAATTCTTTCTCCCTCTCCTGCAGGTATCATTATTTCCTTACAGGAATACTAGATTATTCATTGAGTATTTGTTGCCATTCAATAGTATATATTGATTTTTCTTAAACTTATTTTGTGATTTGATGTGAATTATGTTTTTCTGAATTGTTTTTTGTGTAAAAAGATCAATGAACTGATTTTTTATTAACATTTACCTGATTTATCTGCGTATAGTATTGCAAATTTAATTTTTATTTGAAGAACGAGAGTCTTAAATTAATAATATCCTTTTAAATGACTGGCGCAACGTAAAGGGATTATTATTATTTACGCCATTCACCATTATCATCAGAGCCTGGTTTGTAGTTATCTTACTGGACCAACTTTTTGCCCCTGAAAATCGCGATTGTTTATATGAAAGCTTTAGGAGTCTGAGGGATAACCTTTGTTATTATTGTACTGCTCTCTAATCAACTACCGAGTTCTCATTTCTCGTAGCCATCACGCTATGTTTTCCATATGAAAACATGTTGAGCGATGGCAGAGTTCAATTTTTTGTTTCTAGAACATACGAAGTCACATCGAAAAATTCTATTGATCTTACTCCGTTCTCATAACCGTTCCCAAAACTGTGTCAGGGTCTTATGTATTTTATGTGTTAGTCGGTCAAAAAAGTATTGATATATTTGTTTAGAATTTCTCTGCTTTTGTGGAAGAATTCCTGGGGAAAAAAAGAAAAGCAGTGGTTGCAGCTACGCCAGAGTAATTGCAGTATTCATCGCTATGAGTTCGCCCATATTTACTCTTATTTTTATTCGTGAATAAAGGACGTCTTTGATCCGTCCTCAATTTACTAGATTCGCTATAGGTTGCTCTATGTAAATGTTTTGACATTTCTTTGATTTTAAATGAAAGTAAATAAGGTGAGGTATTTTATTTGTTTTGACGTTGTGCCCTAAATACAACTTCAAATAAACAGACGTTGTTTCTCTTACTTATATTTGCAATGGAGTTTAGAAAAAAATGTGAAACTGGTGATGATCGTTCACGATCAAAACATGCACGGCTTGTATTCGTGTCATCTTTGTGGAGGCGTAATATTTTGAGTTTACTATCTGGATTGTGATATTTCCTTGACAAATCTTTGCGGCGTTTTCCATGAGTTACTCTGCAGATAACTACTCTATGAGACGTTATCAGAGACTTCTATCCTCGCACTCAAGTCAGCAATCAGAGTGCTCATACAGGCGAGATATTGGCGCCTTAATTTGATTCATAAGGCTGTTTTACTTTGTTTATTATTTTTTGGAAAGGTGACTGAAATTTTTTTTCTGGCCAAGACTTGAAGACATATCTGGATAACACCCATGCAGTATTTGAACCATCTTGTAGTTGGTGTATGTTTGTGTTTTATTGTTATTAAGTTGATACTGTTCAACATATCCTTCCGAGCACCCAGCACACATCGGGTTTCATTGCCGTCTTAATGGCCGAGTAGTCGGGAGGGCTTCGGTAGTTTTTGCAGCCGCGTCAAATACCTTTCGGATGCGCGGCCACGCTGCATTCTGGCCATGTGCTCGGAGTAGATGGATTTACCCCAAACTAGGGACAATCTAGCATGTTAGCTGAAAATGGTTCCGCCTGTTAAAAATTATTATTCGTCCTGGAGATTGGATATGTTTATTCTCTTATACTCACCTCATTTTATTTTCCATTCATCATTTTTCACTCTTCAATTTCTCTATGGAAATATCCATTTGTTTTCTTTGAGCTTCAAGATGTGAGTGAAGATCGCCAAAGGAGCTTGTTACCATCACCTTTGCTTAAGGTTGATACATCACCGTTGAGTGATCATTAGCTACCGACTAGCGTATTTGTGTCCAATGTATCTTTGTATTGCTTTCTTCATCCTGATTCTCCATGGTTGTCGTGCTGTCCTACTGAAGGGGATGCCAATATCTTATGTAATGAGATCCGTAAAGACTAATTCTTCTCCATTTATGTAACTATACAGGTTTGACTGTATAGTTTAGAAAATGATAAATGCCCAGACCCCCTTTTAAAAGATTGCATTTGAATAGTACGCTTGTGAATATTTTCCTAAATTATGCATATTTCTTAATCCTTAAAAAAACTTTAAGTCATTAAATTACTTGCTGCAACATACTGGTTACAATCTAGGTATAGTTGTAGTGTTACCTACATCAGTTTAACGACGGTTATGGTAACTCCACAATCATTTTTCACCTCTTGTACACTGTACCGAAGTACTTACTCCGACACCTTGAACAATGGTTTACAATCAAGCAGCAATCGGACTTCGTCATTTTAATTAACACTCCACGTGGAAATTTTCGCAAATTTGTTTGAGGGAGGCGATAAAATAAAGCTTTGGGCAAATAAGTTGCCGGTATATAGTCAGATTTAGCATACGTTGTGATATTTTTGGTAGATGGTAGATAGCTAATCGCCCTTGCACTTTTTCAGTTTCTTTTCCAACAAGGGAAGACATTTTAATCACATCCAAGTTTCATGCTTGATCGCTCTTCAACTTTCGCAGCCATAAGAAAAAACATGTCACCAGATTAATCAGGCTAGTAATTGTTGAAAGTTTCGTGCGTACGCACTTTTTTAGGTTTCTCCTGGTTTGCATCTCTTAGTTCGTATCCGCACACTTGAACCCGCACCATTTGTTTTTATCACCCCTCTGCTCCCAGCCGCATTAATATTTCAAAGCGTTGTCTCTTGTGACACCAGGAATACTCTCATACTAGTGACACAGCATCTTGAGAACAAACTGCAGCCTCTGAGCCTTGCAATTTGCTCGCGATAATGTGGCGTTACTGGCGCTAACCGCGGCATAAATTTGATGAATCGGAGGAGTTTTTTTTCGTCGCTTTTGTCATCTGATCCGGCTGTGGGTGCTAGAATTTCCGGGAATTTTTTGTCAGAGCCGTGATGAGGAGTCATTACGATTTTTTTTTCAAGAACGTTTTTTCAGAAAAGTCAGGGAATTGCCACATTAATGGCTTTTCTGAGAAGATTCTCATCTCGCACACCACTCTCTTCTGTTTTCTGGGCGAAATATGGCTTAATTTCCTTCTTGTATTTTTTCTTTCCCTTAATTTCGTTGCCCTAAACCCATTCTTTTCAGCTTCTCCGTTTTCTACCGCCTTCCTACCAAATTGACCTCGATACTTCACTGTGGTGATTTCGTTTGAACAGGTTAGAGGAAGGACAATGTTTTTTCCGTAGTTTCGAACGATGCTCGTACCCATTTTTCTATCCTCTTACTTTGCAATTCCACGGATTCGGAGAAGTACAGATGATTAAATGGTGTCACAATGTAAAGAATATTTGTTTTTAATTTGTAATGATGTTGAGTATTCAGGTGATCTACCCTCACTAGGGTTGCGATGCTACCTGAAGCGCTTCTATACTTTGAGCCATCTTGCGCACTGAGTGTTGCGAGGCGTCTTGAGTGTTGGGAATAGGAGGGGTGATGTGGTCTCATGGAAAAACTATGGAAAGACCAGGGACAGGTTACACCAGCGACCCGCCGTTCTTCCTCGTACTTACAAAAGACAATGGAACAGTTTTTTCAATGTGGATTGAACCTGAAAACAGCATCAGTAACTCTAGCTTGTTTGCCTTGATTGTATTCATGTCTTTACCCTTAGTGGATTGAAAGTCCTCGTTCAAGATTGAAGCTTTTGCAACGTCCCTAGCAATATTTCTAAAAATGAAAAATGTCGCTTTAAATATTTCATAAGAATCTTAGCCGCATTACGAGAAAATTATTCTACTCTTAACAACAAACAATTGTTTGTTTGCCGAGGAATAACCAATACAAATATTCAGCTGACACAGTTTATGGAAACTTTACTACTGGAAAACAGGTAAACGAACACTTAAAATTCCCAGGTATAGAGCACCCATCATCCGATCTATCTTTTCATATCATCTGTTTTCATGACATCTAAAATGTCTATTCCATTTCTTTCTTTATCTACTCCATTGAATTTACTTTTCTAAAATTTATCAGAATTTTGTTCCCATAAATTTATCGGTCCATCTATTCATTCATTCTCTCTAGCTGCCTAGTCACCATACGCATCATTTCAAGACTTTTTATGCCTTCTCTATCTGGTGGTTACTGCGTATTTTGCTTTTTCCAGGCAACAGTCTTTCCCGTACTTTAACAGACATCTTCAGGCCAAATGGGAATCTTCATTTTGACCTACAAAAGCCCCTTGGTGTACATGCGAAATTGTTACCCTAACGTACAACCAACGCGGTGAATATCCGCGAATGATGGACCATTTACCGCAACACTGCGCTTATTTACGATAGAACACGCCAAGGCCTCATTTTTGTGTTCCTTTCCGTTTGTCTCACCGTCGTTTTCCTTCTCCTTGCCTTGATTTAGAATCTCTCACGTCTCCCTGCCATACTGGGCGCTGCTCCATTGAGGACATGAGGAAATAAGTAATTTGAATAATATTTATTTTGTGGTACCCTTTTTTGTGGTTTTTAGAGACCTTTGCCGTAGATGAACTCGATAAATGAGCAACTAGCAATCTTTTTCTTTATCGCTCTTACACCTCAAATGCATGCAAAAGTTGATGTTTTTAGTTTCTCATTCTCTGTATTAATATTATTGGTACCAAGTCTCATTAGCAAAATGGGAAAACATTTAACATATATACGAACACACTTTTTTTAAGCATTCATTTATTCCTCCCCTGCGTTATTCATTCTTCAGTTTTGTTCTGATTGGCGTAACCAGTCAGTTATCTATGTATTTAATTAATTGCAAAGGGAAAACAGGTTTTTCCTCAGGTCTGCTAATGTTCCTAAACTTCTTTGAATATATTTGTTTGAATGTGATTCTACAAAACTTGATGTAGAATAAATGACGTTATTTTATTCTCGTCCACTTTTCCTGGCCCGTGCAATATATAACGCTCATTATCATATTTTATATATATTATGGACTAGATGGAAATAATTATTTAATCCAGGTGTGGGTTTAGGGTATTGCACCTCAAAAAATGTAAAGTAGCAAATAAATCTAAAGGGTCTAAAATCCAAATCTCTTCAACTTAAACCTAAACTTTAATGGCAGATTATAGCAGTATTAGTAGGTACTGGATATTTCTCCAGTATGACTCTTTGTTAAGCTCTTGCAAATATTTTCAATCGCTACTGCCTTTGTTTTAGTTTCATTCCAACTTATCCCTCCTGTCATGCTTAATTCTAATCTTATATTCGAAAATATCTCATTCATTTATATATTTTCATTTAAATTTGTTCTCATACTGATACTTAAGGGCGTCTATCAATGGAAAAAATACTTCTGGAATTTTTATAAAATTTTAATCGATCATTCTTCGGTCAAGGGCTGGCGATAAAATTATAAGACCTTCAATGTTTCCTCTTCAATGCGCTCCGGATATTGTGCGCGAGGGCGGTATGGGGCCGCCTCAATGTTTTTCTTCCTCAACGTAACCGCGAAAGAGCTTAATAATTAATCCATGCCGAAAATGTACCCTCAGCATCGTGTAGTAGCTCGTTGTTTACACGTAGTTCAGCAGCTCGGTTACCCGCACGTTCACGGGCATTGTGCAGTGAAAAACAAACGAAGACGCATGCTTTCGGCGATATTAAGGCTTTGATGAAACTTTTTGCGAGCTCCATCGGTGTAAATCCCAAATATGCGCTCGGAAGTGAACCGTCAGGTTAGATCGTGAGTGTGAATGTTTGCGCTGGGCTAATTCTCTCTCATCCTCGTGCAACGTAGAGTTTTTTAAGGTCCATCTCCCATCGTCTTCCGGTAGAAGGCTGTTAAAATATAGCCGACTGATTTTTATTTATGGGTTTTATAATAGCATAGGCTACGTTATAACGCAGTAACGTAAGTAGGTCATTGAATGTTTTACTTTGACCCTTGTTCTACGCTTTTGCTACCGTGCAAATGTTTTTTTTTAAATCCATTAATCTTGAGTTAAAACTTTAATTTGCCTCGCAAATATCTCAAATGTTTCGGTTGATTTTCAAATTTTCTTTTCCAAGATCATCATGTGCGTGTTCTGTTTCTGAACTTTTAAATGAAATTAATATTCAAAATCCGTTACCGCGGAGCTATCACTGCCAAGCTATTTACATTTATGTCACGTAGACTTAATTGGGTGGGGAAAAACATATTGTCTCATCTCGTGCTGCACATTTGATTTTTTTACGGAATGTATTCCTTATGCTTATTTTATGCGCGACGATACTAGTTGAATGAGCAAGCTGCGTTTTTTCAGCCGCTAAGTTCTTAAAAACTCATCCTCGGCCAGCTTTGGAGAATCTCAGAATATTTTTAGATTAGCGGATCCGTAAAAATGACCTCAAAGTAGCGAAATGCACTTTTCTTGCCTGGGAAAATATTTTATATTGAAAAATATTCGTTACTACTATTGAAACTACCGATGTGCTCTTTTGAATGATGAATGTATTGCTGGCATAAATTTTCTTGCCACGAAGTTTTAAAATTCCTCTTTTGTTGTCTATGCTTGACTATGAACATGAACCCGAAAAGCGGATGAAATTTCAAAATAGTACATAGTCGACCGTAAACTTGCCACTCTCTTTTTGCACGATTTAAAAATGCTAGCCAGCGACGATAAAGTCTATCTGCCGTGTGTTTTAACCTGTACGAAGTGGAGTTCATTATTAATGTCATGCAAATAGTTCTGTTGCTTCCCTTCTGATTTTTAGCCAGTTTTTTAGTTTTTCCTTTTGATATTTGCCTCATGAAAAATAAAAAAATGATATTCTGCGTTACTTCTTTGACCTCTGAAGGCAGCTTAACATTTGATTGATATCTGAGGCTCGTTTGACTATCATAAAGTTTTTTTAAAGACCCATATATCTCGTTGTAAAATATATTGGTGTATTTACTTGGTAAAATAGGTTAGTTTTGATGAGGAAGTATGGATGGTCAATGCTGAAATAATATATCACAGTTCCAACTTACTTAATATTCTTCAAATGAGTTTTCCCAGCCAAACGGTTATCGATCCCATTCAGATAGCATCACCTTCAGTCCAAGTAGCATCTTCCTAGAAAAAATGGGCATGAGATTATGGAAATGGATTCTAAGTGCATTGAACATTTCATTTCGCTCCATCCCTCTACTTTCAAACTTATCCTACTTATAATATACACAATGGCTGCTCGTCGCCACAGGAGCTGAATATTACGGAATTATAGTGTGAAGTGTAAAATGCTAAAGAATAGGTCGGGCACGTCCTAGTGTACATTCTGCTCTACTGTAAATTCAAAGGATATTATCTAAAGAACCGTTCCGCCAAGGTGCTTTTAATGAGCATAGAACGCTCTAAAATAAACACCATTTATCTATTATGAAATGCTATTATGGCTCAATGTCCTTGACTGATTTTGGTTTTTGCTTGAATAAATCTAAGCATTTTTAAAGTATTCAAGTGGTGGGTCCCATAATCATGAGAAATCATTTCAAATTTTAATTCCTAGTTTTAAAGTTGCCTTTTAATAGTAGTCCAATCTGAATAATTATCGATTAAAATAATTAGTATGAAGAAAAAAAGGTACATTTATATATCATTTATATCAATGCCTTGGATCCATTTGGCCAAATACGAAAAAAAATCTGACACTAATTGCGAATAATATTTTAACCACTGCTGTATAGTCAGAACTTTTCTTTTTTTATCTGTGGAAAATTAGACCCTGCTGTTACACAGAAGTATGACTAAAACTAAAAAAATGCTCATTTATGGTGTAATTTTTATATTTGCGCATCTGAAAAGTTGATTTCATGTGTATCTGTTTTTGGTGATTGTGGGAATTTTGACGAGAACCTCTTACTATTACAGAAGAGACTGTTGCATATTTTTTATATTTTTCTTAGCCCTGCTGCTTGCTAAAGGTTACGTTACGAACGTTCTGAGCATTATGTGGTTATATTTGCGTTTCCCAAATTTCAAATTTCCATTGGGTAACGTAAGTTTTTGATTAAAATTTCCATATGGTTACAGGAAATCACTGACGTATGAGAGCATAGCAAAATGTTTGAGGATTTTCGGAGATTATTTCGTTTGCTTAACATGATTCTTTTATTGGACGCGATAGACTCCCAAGTTTGATTAATAGTCAAAAGTTGTATATGTTTTCAGATTAATTTCGAGGAAATACTCATTACTATAATTGCTAATGACGCACATTTGTACCCGTTTAGTCCCATTTCGGGATATTCATATTTCTGGCCAACCTCTTTTAGTACCTACTCTTCTCACATGCAGTGCACCACATGGTTAATGCATTTGCGTCTGCATTATATTTTTGTGTATGGTTAAACAAACACTCGAATTAATTCAATGAATATTTACAAATTTCTTAAGATACACTAGAAGTTTATGTTCTTTACCTTGGTGGATGTAATTTTTCCTTGGAGTCCTGCATTTGCTAAACCTACCTTGTCCTCACTGCCCTTCGATTTTCATTAAAGTGCATGTGGAGAGGCACATAGCATGTCATTGATGAAACTCCCAACTACACGTTTTCTTACTGTCCACTCCATTTGTATCCCAAAATGTCACTCGCGTTTAGAGAACTTGGAACTGGAACAGTTCAATCTATCACTCACACCTGTCATAAGATGAAGAGGTAGAGATTAAAAAAGAATAGGAGAAACCACACACCGAAGCGGCGTACTGCCACAGGCCGTCACTTGCACCTGCTTCGTGCTTTCCTTCGGAGTTCTCGAAGCAGACCCTCTCGTCAATTTCCTTGTCTGGGCGGAAATAGACCTAGATTCTCGAATGTCGGGACCGTTGCCGTAGTAGTGGCACTCGTTTGTGCTGAGGATTTTGATAACTTGTTTTGATATTTCTTTCTTAGTTAATGCGATTGTTTTCCGCTGACCTCGAATTTTATGCAAAAGATCCGGGACGGGTTTTATGTCACAGCATCTAGTAGATTGGTAAAAGATCGATGGATTTTCCTAGATCTTCAACTTATTTTTCACTCAACTTCTGAAATATCATGGGGAACTGACATAAAAGACATATGCAACTCAGCATTAAAGAAACTAGGTTTTGTTAAGCGAATTATAGGAAGGTCCTCGAATGAAGATGCTACTTCGGTCTGGTTAGGCCACAACTCGATTATGCCGCGAGCATTTGGGACCTTGGTCATTAAGATTTATCCAAAAAAATAATGAAATACAATGAAAAGCTGCGCGCTTATTTTAAAACTGCTACGAGCGAACATATAGTGTTTCGCAACTTTTGGAGGGATTAAGGTGAGAGCGCCAAGAGACTCGGAGGCTACACGTTAGATATTCAATCTTGCACGCTTGCTTGAGAAATTCAGAACTGAGTGTTTCAGAGGGACTCAGAGAACATTATCATGGCACCTAAATACATCTATAGGTCTGTCAGAATCGATAAAATGAGAGAGAAACATTACGGAACAGATAGGTAAAAAACTCGTTCTTCCCGCTTACTATAAGCGACCACAATAAAAATTGAGCTCCACTTAATACCCTCCCGTAATACGCGTCACCATTTCACCTCCCACAACCCCAAAGCTTACATCTTTTCACGGCTGGTGTCCAAACACCCTCTGCCATACGCCCATGCGATGGCTCTCAGGGCAGTATATAGATGTGGATTTGAAAAATAATCTTATGTTACATTGATCGTTTTACTTCAAGGTGTGCTCATCTCACTTCGATGAACGTTCTATTTCGAACATGTGAGCAGATAAATATTGGCATTCTTTAACAATGGTCGTCCAATGCTTAAAAATGTATTGCAATGCTTGTGAAGCGGATTTATTTTCGGTTTTTAGTGTAGTATTCTAGTTCGGTATGTGGCAAGTACTCAACTGTTTAGTTATTTGGATGGACCATTACTTTATCATATCTCTCCCTCTCACTGAGGAATATTCCTCTTCCTTTACATCTCGTAAAATTACTCTAGATTTTCCTTCATCCTCTTAATGCTCATGGCCAGGGTAATAGGTAAATTCCCAAAGGCGAAGCCACTATTTGCCCGCTCGCTGCTCTCGGTGAATGTTTGAGCACCTGCTGTATACCGTGCCTAGTTTGAAGTACGTGTGCTGAGGTATCGTCCTACCATTTATTATGGTTTCTCTTCAATTTTAAATGAATGCTCGTGGTCCCTTAGATGAAACTGGCTTCAATGTCGAAAGACACTAAGAATGCGCATAGTTTGACGTCGCGTGAGATACTTTTCGTGGTCAATGGTGTGTTATTAAAGGCGAAGAATAAATTAGTCGCTTTTCGTGCAATCCTGGGTGAAAAAGTACCGTTATTCTAAAACTATGTGCAGGTATATTGGTGCATCTGTATATAGGTGTATCTATGCATTTTACAAATAATTTTTTGTGTACTCTTTGACTAGAATTCATGGAGGCCTTTTTCCTATGCCATTAATGAATAATAATTTCAAGATCGTTTAATTTGGCTATACCTCATGATTTCTATAATGTTGGTCGCTCCTCTTACTCTATTTCTCAATCAAGTGGAAATACTGTCTTATTTTTGTTTGCATCAATTTACTACTGACTGGCGTCGGCAATAGAGTTTTGGGGCTGTCCAAAATCCACGTAGATGAAAATAGGCGACTTTTTTCACCTCCCACCCAACCCCCATCGTGGAAACTGGTAGACTTCATCCGGACTCCCCCGTCCTCCCCTGTTGTCCGCGTAGACTTTTGAGTTTCGTGGGGAAATAGTTGTGAAATGGGTTATTAATTGATTGTCATGGACTATCTGTGATTTACCTCAATCGTTCTCACATTGATTGATTTTTGTTCTTTCAAAGAATGTAAGTGAAATTCATTAAAAGGTTCTTGTATATTTGTATATATTATACTGACTTGACTTGATAATTTTCTTTGTAAAATCTGTCATTGTATTTGATTTTATATTATGTTTGTATTGTTCGCGTTGTTAAAGCAAGGTGACTTGTAGATTTTTTTCTTAATACCACAGAGCTTGTTTTTTTCTGTATCGATTGCATGGTCCATAGGTCCTGTCCTAGAACAATAAATTTGTTTTCTATTCTATTCTATTTAAGGTCGATTTTAAGGAAAGGTAAGAAAAAGAAAAACTACTCTGGCAATGTCACTCCCGCCGCGTCGTGTCGACCACTGTATAACTAGACATCCCTCCAACCCCCGCACCTCCCGACGTGGACCTTTGTTGACAACCCGCGTACCCCCCACCTCTCCTTGTTGTCTACGTGGGTCATGGACTGCCCCTTTTTAAAATCTGGCAACTGAGGCAAATGTTGGAGATCGAATACGGATGATTAGATCAGAAACTAAGCGGTGTATAAAAATAGAAGAAGAGAAAGCTACACGGAGCGTTATCCGGAAGATAAGGCCCAAACGGATAGGATACGCATTGAGGCACAACAAATGTGTAAGAAACGTAATGGTGGAGGGGAAAGCCCCATTAGGAAGACCGAAGGACAATTGGAAATTTTAGCACAACATGAAAGAGAAAATCTACAGGGGCATTATGGATTAACAAGTGAAAGAATAGAAAATAATGCTGCATTTCCCGAGGATTGTGGAATGTTGATGATATTTGATGACTAATTTCTGACAATTTTTATATGTTTAAAACTCCTCATTTTTAAATGAAATCTCTGAGAAGTATACTCGAAATATTTATCATGGATAATTGCTCGTATGTTTCTGGAAAGTAACTCCAAAAGTATAGTAATCAGTGGCTGATATCAATTGTCATTACTGGATAAATAATGTTGCAAATTCATCCAATCCTTTACTTCATTCTATCCATTGATTTCACTTTTAACTTACGCTAAACTCTTCTCCTGTAATTTTCTCTATGCTACCCAGAAAAACCCATGTGTACCCATCTTTGAGGTTATTAAGTGATTTTTTTCTATTATTCGCCAATTTTTTTCCGATTTCTGACCGCTGTGTGCCAACATACTCTCTTTTCTTGCACCTTACTTGCCACTCCTCCCATCCGCAACCTGAAGCGCCGGTCGGTGCGAATAAATGATGACTTGCTTTTCCTGCTAAGATTCGTGGCGCCTCTCGTGATTTCGGTTCAGTTTTTACACCTGTTTTCTCTTCTTCCAAGAGTCGGCGTCAATTTTCTCCTGGCTTGTTTCATCATCGCGGGGCAGGCAGGGTGATTCACTCGAAGAAATGTCAAGTGTTTTCTAGCGGCACCCCTCTTTGTGTGACTGGAAGAGTTCTTTGTAGCTTCCTCGTCTTTCCGATTTTAGACGCGAGGCCTATTGAGGTATGTGGAAGGAGGGATAGAACGACTGCACGGTGTGATGCATGTGTCGCAATGGGGAACATTGTCGGTCACTGTTCCTGGACGAGAATTCCTTTCCGCCGGCTTTCGGGAATTATTTTTTATTCTAGATCACAATTTCCAATAAAAGCTAGAATAAAAGTTACTATATAGTTCTTTGATCATTTTATTATTATATTATTTGATAGTATTAATTTTATTCTTTAATATTTAAATAATATTTTTGTCGGGTCTTATTTTTATCTTGCTGTAAAGCATCTTAACAACACTCGTGCTATGATTCTATTCAAATGCTCATTTATCTTTATAAAGCCTAAATTATTCTTTTGTTTATCTGATTGTACAACTAATAGCAATGATATATTCAAATTTTCTAATCATACTAAAGTGCCTGTTAAAATCCATGAACATCGAAATATGTATTGCTTTTTATAGTTATTTTCTAAATCACGTGCCGTAAAATTTCTGTTTTTCCGTATGTGTCCATTTACTTATTTATATTATATCTACTGTATCTATATTATTTTGGGTAAAATGCACGAGTAGTGACAATGACGAATACAATATTGAATTTATACGTCTTCAAATTTTTCCCTAATGTTCAAATAAATTGATAAATATTATTATATGATATTATAGTTGAGAAAACTTCACACAGGCAAAATACTGAACAAGTCGTTAGGATACTAATCATATAAACCGGAGGCACACTTTTTGGAAAAAAATGTTTTGTATTGCCTTACGGTAAATAATTTTTGACCGCGGTTTTCTCGCTCTAGCTTCACTTAAAACACCGCAATTTTCAGCTATTGAATGCTGTTTTCTTGAAACAGATAGCAATAGCTGCCCGACTGTGGTTGAGAGTTATTTATCGCGCATAAGTACTATGCATTTTTCTTCAAAAATGCTCGGAACTCCACAGATCAATTCGCCATTGTGAAAATGTGGCTGACCTCTTTTTAGAAACTTCATTTTATGACCGAATATGATGGGAGCATCTTCGGCCTCATTAAGGACAGCGCGCTTGTCCGGGGCCCCATGTTGCCTTGCCCTCACTATAGCTGCTCTGTCATTTAAACGTTGCTGTTATAATCTTACCTTTAAGTCGGTTTGGTTGATTCTATAAAGACAAAAAATTGTACAAATGAAATTGTACAAATAATGGCAGTCTGACATTTTCTAGTATTATTTTTTATTCTCTTGACAGTTGAATATGGCTCAAAGTAATTGCACATACATGTCATCGCAAATGTTTAGCAGAAAAAAGTCACAAATCGCGAGTGCTATAAATGAAACGACAGTATAGGCAATAACAATATTGGGTATACAGACGTAAACTTTCGGAATAACAAAATTTCTTCTGGAACGGGTTGGAAATTTACTTCAGACTTTTTTTGTAAAAGTAGTTACTTTTCACATGGAGTAAATTTGCCCACGCGTTGAATAAAATCCCTTGCATGCTCTTTCGTGTCTGAAATGTTTCCTTATATATTTTCCCATGGTTTATTAAACTTGACGATCAATTTTCTGTTAATTTTCAATACGTAGTTGTATATAGTCTGTACGTATTCCAGCTATGCAATATTCCGGTTATTCAATGAGCTATAATGAAATCAAGTTTTGGCTCATGCGTCAACCTATAATAGAGCGTCTTCGGCCTTCAGTAGGACGGCGAACCTGTCCAAGAGTTGGATTTCGAAATCTACACCTATATAATACCCTGGGTGGTTTAGGCGGGGTCAAGGTGTGTGGCAGGGGGTGTTATGACAGGCCGTTAAAGGGAAAAAATAGGCTACGGGGGACAATTGTATGCTGACGATGTGTCTTATGTCAATATATCCCTCTTCCTTCTATCATCACTGAATATGCAATGTTTGCAATGCAATGCAATGCAAAGAAGAAATGTTTCAATCTCTCAAATCGGCTGTAGATCTCTCTTATTTTCAGTTTTTGAGGAATAGCGCGGAATCAAATGAAGAACTTCCATGTCGCACAAAAACTCGCCAATTCTGAGTTAATCAAGTCCCACAAAAGTCATAGTCTACATAAAGAATGATAAATGAATTCAAAAAATATAAAGACGACTCAGGAATTTTGAAAAGAAAATTTATAAATTTTTAGGAAATCCATGCGATTCCCCATTCTCAATTCCCGTTGGTCCCAAAATGTTGGTAATTCGGAAACCCCATAGTGTGGATGAACGCCATGGGACACTGAGTCGCTTATGAGACCGAGAAGGAGAAGTTTGAACGACCAGTCTCGCATAAGGGAGGATTGGAAGCATGATTTTTCTCGCGGCGGAGGCCGGAATGCAGCGAAACTTCTGGAAGCTACTGTGTCGCGGCTAAAGGAGGGCGAAGTGTAAATAGAATCTGGCCGCCCCTCCCTTTTATCGCTGGAGGATTTTGTACCGTTGAATCGCAAGGAAAGAATAGAGATCCCTTCCCATTCACATTATTTTTTTCCGGAAGAAAGATCTCACCTCACTCACAAAACCGCATTCACTTCTGGAAACTCCTGTGTCGGTTCCACTAAAGTTTTACGCCTCCTTGTGGAAAGATTTCGCAACAAAATCCAGTAACTGGAGTGGTATGGGGAGCAAAGAAGTTAAAAAATCATGCTCCAGAAACCGTAACAGGCTTCCTTAGCTAGTAAAAGAAGATTCTGTGCGTGTTTGCCATCATAGATGAAAAGCTATCTGATGTTATTATACGTTTAACCTTCGAATTATTGTAACGAGAGCTATCCTTTTCTTGAATATTCACTCATAATATCTATTGTAGTGTGCCATTGAAAAGAGCATAGATATATCTTTTTGTAAACGTAGTGTAATGGAGCTCATGAGATAATGGCCGCTTATGGAGGTGACCGCGGAAGGGAGGGTAAAATAGAATTGATCAAATGTGTGGGAAATACATACCGTACCCGAAAATTTCGCCCGCTTCAAGAGTTGATCGCTTAAGGGAGGTGGCCGCGGAGGCAGGTTACGCTGTAACTGCTTTTATGAGAGGTCTTTAGTATTCCACGAGCTAGCCGCGATGTTACGGTGTACCCCCAGTCGTATATGAGAGTGGAAATTCCGCTGAGAATATTCCACCTAAGCCAGGAGTTTTACTTGGATCCAACAATATCTTGCCGGGGTCACAATATCCGCGATGGAGAATGATGCCTTGGTATTTCAAGTGGCTGAAGCAGTTGACGCTCTCTATCAAGCGATCCGGGCTTGAGAGTTCCGATCAATGCGGATGATTTTCCTATTCATTAATCTTCTTAGTCTGCCATCTGCCTGCCATGCTGGTAATGTGATAATTCGTTTGGTAGTTTTGAGTCTTTATGAAACGAACTATGTTACACAATAATACAATTGCAAAACTAATAGTAATCAAAAGAACATCAGAGGAATTTATAATGACAATGGGCTTAAAAAGGGTTGCTGCATCTGCCCCATATAATTCAACATATGCTTGGAACAAACACTTTCAAAATGGAAGATGAAATATAAAGGAATGGGTAACCTTTTGAATTGTACTTGAACTTTATATTCCTTGAGCTTTGCTGATGATCAGATGCTGATAGTCCCGGACCTCGATGAATTTATGTATTCTTCAATTAACTTACATCCCATATAATACATAAATTGCAGTCTGGAAATGAATATCAGAAAGACTCATAATATGTGCATTGGAGAAACACAAGTGAACAGTGCACAAAGTTGGACAGGAAATACAATACTGCCAAGAATACAACTACTTCAATGTTAAAAATAACAAAATGGAACCTCAGATGATGCAATCAAATAACAAATTTGTAAGGAAAAAGGGCAATATCCATGTTGAATTGCATTTCATGGAACCAAAGTACGTATATCCAAAGTTAATAAAAACGAATATATAACTCAATTGTAGGAAGTATCATCACATATAGGAAGGAGCTATGGCAGATGAAGGAGAAAACAAAACAAATGCTAAATGTTATGGAGATGCATTACAGGAGACGATTTGCGGGTATATCCAGCTGGGAAAGAATCACGAATCAGAGAGTAAGAAATATAATGGGTGTCTCCCACGCAATAGTCAATGACATTTGAAAAAAACAACTTCTGTGGTATGGTCACATACAACGCATGACGAACAAGAGATATCCTAAGCAAGTTTTAATGTGGAATATTCAAAGCCAAAATGCCATTTCTCTCTATTCATCCACAGGCCTTCTGGCAATTTATTTTCTCTTATTGCCTTTTCTATGCCTTCTCTCATCAAATTCCTCTTTTTCTACCATTTGTTCGTCAATTTTATGTGTTGCTATCCACTTTCTTTCTACCTTCTGTTTGAACATTTATATGTACGTATTTGCCGCTCAGCGGTCTGTGTGAATGAACGAATGATTGTATGGCCTGAATGGCTCATTTCCTACTTGGGATCTGTGTTCCCGGAAACGCGTGTTGTATTCCTGTCACCACTATCTGTGTGCTTGTGTTATTCTTTCCTTTCGCCTTCTGCGTGTGTCAATCTCTCTCTGCCGGTGGGTGAAATGCAGCCCTAGTGCCGTCTATTGGCCGCTCTTGTGGGTCATGCCTTGGGGTGCGTTTGTTCATATAAACCCTCCGCCGATTTCAGTGATTTTTTAGTAGACTGGGTAGCTTGGTGGTTATTTGAACGCAAAATCCAAAGGTCCATTACTGGTCCAGTCGAATTTTTTCCACTTGTAATCGGCCATCTTTACACCTTCAGACCACCAATGTGTTCGTCAATTGCACGTGTTCCTATCCACTTTCTTTCTACCTTCTGTTTGAACATTTATATATATGTATAATATAGATATGACACAGACTATGGTTTGTTTATTTATCAGCTTTGTAAAGTACTCATCTTTCTTGGTTCTAAATTCACCTCCTTTTTCATGTGCTGGTCGAAAAGCTTTTCTAAGTGTTATCCCTTCAGAAATTTCACGTCTAATTTTCGCTTTTATCTTTTGGCATTATAACAGCGAAAGCAAACGATTTCTAAGTAAAAAATCGCCAGCAAGAGTTTTCACACCGCGAGCCACGAATCTCTGAATTGACTGTCGTAAGTGTGAGTTTGGGTTGTAGCTTCACAAGCCTTGCATCACCACTTTGCCCAGTGCCCAACAGGATGCGAGATCGGAGGGAGTGGAACAGACGTGTTTTCCGGCTTATTTGCGACAGGAAGAGATGCACAGTAGTGGATTGAGTGGCTAGTTTGGGGCGGTGTGGAGAGAATGAAGGCGTTGTCTCTTCTTCCTGAGGTGAAGGTCAATTCGTGCACAAGAAGGCGCTTCTTTCGGATGCCATCCGATGTTCTTTTACTCTGTCCTATTCCCCTCAAAGGACCAGCACCAGCCTCTCCTTGTGTATGCTGCTTTCCGCGTGTGTATCGCTGTCAAGTATAAGGCGTCTTCGGCAGACCTATGTACATATCAGCTAAACTTTGCAATACTATTTGTTTTCAACTCAGCACAAATGTATGCGTGTGAGATCCTGTTATTGCATTAGAAATGAAAGTTGCTTTTTTATTTTTACATCTATTGTAAACTCTATCAAATCAACCCAGGGGATTTCCTGAGAATCCAAGAAATAGCCTAGATATGTAATTCCTCTCCTCATTCTTGCTATTGCAATGATCACTCACTCATCCTCATGTTCTCAGTATATTTGTTTATCCACATATTCTCCGTATATTTGAATCCACCTGGATGAATATTTTGGAATTTTTTTGCATATAACATATAGAATTTTATAAAAATTGAAGAAAAATCAGGGCACACGTATCATCAATGAATCCTCCTCTGTCGTAATCTCAAAGTTTGTGATGTAATTCATTTCTGAACGCACTTTTTAATCTTTTCTAGATGGCATCACGAAACATGCTAGATATTTCAATCATTTCTGTGAAGATTGAGCATTTAATATTTGTAACTTTCTTCATATTCCAATATTTGTTTACTTTCACTCAGTGTCCAGTTGCACAAAATCTCTTCCAGTTGTTTTATGCGTAGTTAATTTTTGTTACTACATTTAGCGTTAAGCAGTCAGAAAAATGGCAATATTTCTTCCTTCCGCTCATTATTCCTTCGCAAGTATTTCTTTATTGTACATTTCAGAATGTTTTCTAATATTTACTTATTCAAGTTTTTTCAGAAAGAAGCCACTTTTCTCGCATTATCAATCATTTTTCCCGAAGTATTAAATCTTTTCACCCTATGGAACGTAGTTACGATGTTTTTGTCCCTTTCCTTACAATAATATTACTTATAATTTATTTTCCAAACAGTTTATCTCTCATTGGTGAGTGTGTTTAATGTACCATCAATGAAATACTGATTGTTAACCTTTAAAACCAATGAATTAAGAAAAGACTAATATCATAGTATGCGGAAGAGAAAATCTGTGAGACGAGAAATTAGAAAGAATGGAAATATCTAGGAAGTACCATTACATGTTATGGAAGAAGTTTAACGGATATTGAGCGAAGTATGGCCCTAGCTAAGAAAACTGTATAGGCTCTAAGACAAGTGCTGTGTCCAAAGAAGGTAGGACTAAAAACTAGATAACATTCGTGTCGAACGTGGCACTCTATGAATCCGAAGCAATGGACTAAAAAAGTGGACCAGAAAAGAATAGAAGCCTTCTAAACATGGTGCAGGAGGAGGCTGCTGAAGATAAATGGTCGGATCGAATAAGGAATGATGATGTTCTCAGAAAAGTAGAAGACGAAAGGGCCTTATGGAACACTTAACAGAAAAGAATAACGAGATGGATTGGACACATCCTGGAAATGGGTTTATGAAGAACATAATTGAAAGTAAAATTGAGGGAAAAGTCTCCAGACGAAGACCAAGGAATAAGTGCATGGACCAAATACTGAGGAAAGTGCATAGGAAGAGATACCCGGCGCTAAGAGAGCTAGCAATAAATTGGGAAGGGTGGAGGTATGCAGTCAACCAATCTTAGGATTGAACGACCAATGATGTATGTAATGCATACCTCTCTCATAAGTCAAGTAACTAAGTTTTTAGCGTTGCATTTTACGAGTCCCGCAAATTCATCACGGCCGCTTAAAGATACGAATAGGAATGGCTCACTCTTTCTATTCTATAGTTTCCAGTTTATTTTGTGTAATTTACTATTCAGTTTAAATTGGCTATAGGGGGTGTCACGGTATAGTATAGCTGACTTTCTCGAATGATGCTAAGTTTCAGATATGGTATACCATCAGGGATATCTAGTGATATACAAGTAGTAAAACACACCAAGGCTCTCTTTTTCCACTCTGGCGAAGATATATTGCTTGATATTTTTGACCGCCGTCAAAAAAATGCTTACGCTCGCTGTTATCGGCAACTTCAGAGCGTTATTCATCGGGAGTGAAAGTTGGAATGTTTTCATTTCACTCTCTTTTTAATGGCAAAACGCCTAGAATAAACTTTGCCGATAAAGCGGAACAAGGAGTGGAATTTTTCCTTTTTTGTTAACTAGAAAGTTTTTTCTTATGAAAGCTTTATAAATGAGTGATTCAGACGTAGTTCATGCTTTTATGTTACTATTTTTTATCTATCATAGTTTTTTAATATCTTTGTCACCACACGGATATTCCGCAGTTATCTTTGCTTCTGCTGCCCAATTACAAAGTATTTTGGGCCTTTCGAATATAACATCGGGGAAATTTGCGGGTGGGCTGTCCCAAAGACCATGTGTTTGTGACATCGTTGCGTATGGAAAAGGTGTTTTTAGTCATCATTTTTCCATTATTCTAGAAAAGTTTATCCCGTAATGATCGTCTAAAAATACCTATCGCACTTCCTTTATTAAAAAAAAAGTCGTTCCTTCGTTTGTAAGATATGCCTTTGTCACTCAACAGATGCATGTATTGGAGCACCTAGTTTTAAGATCCTACACTACGTGAAAGTAAGTATCATGGACTAAGCAATTAAATTAATAACTTCATAGATGATTTACGGAACATTTTTTGCGACACGCTTGTGAAATTTTGTAGTACTAAATACTTCGCTGTTACTGAGTCAAAAGCTCTAATTCTATCCATAAAGAAAAGACTAAACTTGACTGCTAGCATAAAAATTAATTTTCTTAAAACGTTTGTACTAATTTGTAAGTTTAAGTGTAATTAATGCGAGAGAAAATTCTCCTCCTTATTCAATATCTTTCGTGAAAGTTTATTTTAACAGAGCCCATAGATGGCCTTGTGTGGATTTTGGTCATTATTATATACTCCATTAATCCTTATAGGTCATACGGAATACATATACCAAATTACGTTCTCATTCGACGAGAAGTTTGGAAGTTTTGAGTGTTCAAAAATAAAAAATATCAATTTTATGCTTATAATAGAGTGATGTGATAGGCCTGTTTGATCAAAACCGTCTCTAACACACCCTTTTATGAAGTGAAATGTAGCAGTTTATCTGTTAAAGACATTATTGCACAGTCTACGCTTGAGGGGAAGCGACAGATACATTAATGGAATGTATGAATGTTTTTAGCTCCGAAACAATAACTCCGGAAACACATCTCATGTCAGATGCTTATTTTTATGACTTGATGGTGGCTGCTTTATTAATTTAGTGGGAGTTTTTAATAAAAGTTCGCTTTTTCATTTATGGGCTTATTTTGACGCCCATTAATGCTCCTTGCTGTAAACCGTCGCCGTGTATCTGGAGTGCTTTTTATATTGAAATTTTACCGTCGCTTATATCTCCTTTCTTGTTTTATGGATATCGACAATCAGATATTTCACGTATTTGATTCGTAGATAACCGATCGGCGTGTTTGTTTTTTTTATGCTACCTTTTCAAAACGCGTAGCGTTAATGTATTGATCTCCAATGTCGTTAATTATATTTTCGATTGATTACATTTACTTTTTATGGATGAAAAACCTATATTTTTATATTTTTTGGTTATAACCTTATTCACATCTCAGTATTCGCGTGTAATTTTTCGTTTCAACACATCGGTGATATTCCTCCCTGGTAATAAATTTTTGATTGTGGCATCCCGAGTTTTGGCTCCCTGAACAAGTTACCAATCATTTTGTAATAATATTGTTGAATAGTTTTATAATGGGAATAGTATCTATTTATTTTGATGTGAAGCCCCGGGAAAAAATGAGCTAATATGTTGACGTTTGGGAAATCCTTTTTTTTATATCATCCATGTTTTTTTTCGTTTTGAAATGATTTCCAACTGGCCTATAGATCTATTAATACTCTATACAGAGAGTAGAAAGTTTCAAACGGAAATTAAAAGTGACTGTAATAGCTTTGCCCAGCAGGTTAGCTAATTGTATGTCAATGGTGTCTCACGACATGAATACAGCTGACGAGGCAAATCACTGAAATCGTGATAATTGTAATATACGTGAAATGTGAAGTATATTTCCTCTCCATTTCGAGCCCTAAAAATCCAATACAAAAAGATCCAATCCTAATCCCATAGAGTTCATTCGTATAAAGTTTATGAAATTATATGGCATTTTAATCTTTCAGTCTGCCGTACTGTCTTTGACGAAGTAGACTCATTCATTGCGATGAATATGAGTGATATATAAGTTGTTATCAACTTCTCAGCATGCTTATTGTTTATGTTTCGCTTGATGTTGAGCTTAGTTAATGACACTTCAATATGATTTCAGTACTTCATCAAGCGTCAGCAGGCACTTCATGTACTTCCTCAAGCGTCAGCAGACACTTCATGTACTTCATCAAGCGTCAGCAGAAATAAAAATTCCAAAAGTATTGCTTTTGGACTCAAAACATAGCTCAGTGAAGGTCTTTCCACCAAATATTTGAAATAATATATTTTGCAAATCCCCAAGCTGAAACCCTTGCTCGAAAGTGCAGTGACTTTGTTGCCTATAATAACGTCCAAAGATTTGACCTAAAATGTCAAATGAATTGTCCACTTAAAGTTTAAATTTATCTTGTCGCAAGCTCTACAGTTGTCAATGATATAATACTTTATACCTAAACATCCACGATAAATGGCATGAGAGGTCGTTTTGAAAATATAGAAAAATAAGCATCATGGACTAGGAATCAAACTATCTACATTCGTCTTACTGTGATAACGAGGAATTCGAATTAGCCTAAAGGTCCGTATGTTTGCCCAGAATTTTACAAAATTTAACTGGCATGATTCCATCCCTAGGATACCTTTTTCCTCTGACCGTATTCATCATCAAACTGCCATTTACAGCTGTTTAGAGAGTCTGACTACCTCATTGATGAGGATGTGGCTCAAGAGCATAATTCTTACATTAATGTCATTATATTTATCTCATAGCCAATCAAGAGAAAATCCTTAAATGTATGTTAGTAGGAACATTCCACTCTGGGCAAATCTGAGGAGCAACTGGAATGAGAGCATTGCATAATTCAGATTGAGTGTCACCGAAATAAGCACGTATGTTCTAAAATATGCAGGGAATATTAAGTCATTTATCCAGAGGTGCATCATTATATAAAATTTTTCGCAGAAGAGAATTTTTGCATGTTCCTCTTATCTTGTATAATGCATTTTAACCAAAGTAATCATGGAACATAGTTTATTGTAAACCTACTACCCTTTTTAAAGATTCCGATGCGGAATAATTGCATCTTTCCATCTAGGTTTTGTCAAGTGCTTATGACATTTGCATTTTTAATGCATTTATTTAGTTTTTATTGTTTTGTTTTGAATACTGCAGGAGTAATGTGATTTTATTTTCACGCTGTTGACTGTATCGGTAACTTGATGGGGTGTCTTAATCCATCTGTAATACCCATTCCTTTTCTTCTAGTTGCTCACTACCCCTATATTCTCCCTCTATTAAAGCTTTCATCTTCCCTTTAACTCTAATTACCTGTTACAACTACCTATACTGTCCCCTTCTAATCTCCTCTAGAAGTTTACTCTCCTCTCCCACTATGCCGAAAATGTCCTCGTTTGACTTGATTTTCATCCACTGCACTTTCTTCATTCTCATCCGAAAATTTATGGAAATTTTACAACTCTTGTTGTAACTACCTAATTTTATAAATGTTATTTGTGACAAGCTTCCCATATTTTTGGCAAGAAGTATCTTCTTGAACTTTATTTTTATCATTATCTAGTTTCAATTGCAGAAGTAAGGTTTAACTCTAGAATTTATTGAAAGTTATCTTTTAAAGTTACCAGCGTGTCGTAATGGTTAGTGATCGATTTTCTGTATGAATAACGGACATTGATTATATTGTTTTTTTATATTATTGAGCGTGATTGAAGCTTAAGTCATCACATTTGGTCAACAATATTTAATGAAAACTTATAATTCAAATTATTTTGTCAGTACCAGTAAGATTATCAACATTGATGAAAATCATTTTCTGTTTGACCTTCATACTTCTATATCTCAAAACATATCTAGTCGTGGTTTTTACCTATTCATTCACATATTGTTGAAGCATATTAGTAAGAAATGTACTGCTTCCATCTTCATAAGGAAGAGGATTCAGTAGTTTTTAGTTTACCAACATCGTGTTCAGCAACACCGAGAATCGTTTATGGAAAATCTTGTGGTTGATAAAAACTAATCAAACTTTGTAAAATAATACTTGGTAAACAGATTAATTGGAAAGAACTTACTGTCTGCTCGTTGTTTGCAGCTAAAATGATCTATAATGGAGACCCTAAGTGTGATTACGTGACATAAGAGTTCAGGCTGTCCTACATGATTGTGCAGACTTCTGCTCTCCACGACATTTTTTAGTGATGACAATAATGATTGTTCTCCGGTGAAGCTATGACCTACTACAATCCCTGATGAAGGCGTACGACGAACGTCTGTGCAGAATAAATATTGCTTGGCTTTAGTTACTGCTCTGTGATCCCGTTGCAACATCATACTACCGATAAAGAGCTCTTATCGATTCTGTATGTATATTTGACTTACTTCATATTGACGTACCTTAAGAATGGAATGAACTAAAGAAAGTAAGGTCGCAAAGATGAGGTGAATGAAGGAAGGAAGTAGAATGAGCAAGGAAGTAGAGCATCAGATGACACAATGTGTCATGGGTAGTTAGTATGGGCTCTGTTGTGTTCGTGCGATCAAGTTTATTGAGAAATGAGGAAGTTTGCATCGGTTTATTTTTAGTTAAAATGCCGTAGGGAAGAGAAAAAGGCCCGGAGGATTGCATATATGCAGAAACACCTAAGAATTTCTCCGATACAATGTAGCTCCCGGTAATATATTGTGTGTTTGCTCTAATCATGGAGCTAAAATATATATAGTATGAATTTTTATATGGAATACATAAATAATCGTTGTAGCTAGTGTTGGAAGAACTTTTACCTATTGAATTATTAATTATTTTCTAAATTCGTAGCATTCATCGTGTACTAACATTCTGAAAAGTGGATACTCTTTGCTGGTTACGAGACATTATTCATAGTAGTCAAATAATGTGGGTTCACATCATCTGTTGGAAACTTTAGATGTTTCACCTTTTAAAAAACTGAGAATACAGTTCATATTCGTCACCCACGTAAATACTTGAGGCCAGCTTTTGGTGTGCTGTTTTAAGTTGTGGCTGGAGTTGATTCTGGATTTCCATTCCAAAGGCCTGATTTTGAATTTTTTTATTGATAGACATTAATAATCTCTTCGCTTCTAACGTGCTGGGTGGGGACATACAGTGTATTTATTTCACTCTTCCGGATAGCGAAATCATCGTTTTATTCAGGATGAAGTTATTAATGGGAATTAAAATCTTCCACTGCGGCAGAGTATTTGTCTCTAGATTTGGAGGAAGTGGTGTGTGGAAGTGCGGAAAATTTGGATTAAGGATCAAGGAAAACCTGTTTCGAAAAAGGATGCATCACTATTGTACTGTGACTTTTCATCCATCAACAAAATAAAAAATACTAAAAATGTGCCGTCATTTACTTAGAGTTGGAAAGAAAAGATATATTATCTAAGTTCTGCGAATAAGGAGAGGCCAAATTTTGGATATATTTTGCCGCACAAAATTCAACTGAAAACTAATTGGTAGACATGTGGACTGGAGGAATTTGAGAGGAAAACCGAGAATGGAATATAGTGAACAAATGATTACGTATTTCGAAGGGGACGATTAGGAATGAAAGAATCGGTTAGCTGAGAGGAGAGCGGAGTGGACAGTTGCCGCAAACCAATCACTTTACTGATGAATATTGATTTTACTAATTTCCCATCATTTACAAATGATGAGATACGAAGTCACTCGCACGGGTGCATACACACCATGGGTTGAAATTCGCCATGAAAAAATTATTTTACTTGACCGGGATTCGAACCCGGATCTCCCAATTGCCGCTCAGATGTTTACACGGCGGCAGGTTTATGCAAACTAGATGTTCACGCCTCGAGTCTACGAGCCACGTTGTAGCACATGAGGCCAAGTCATGCTTATAAAGTCACTGTCGCGGTGGATAAACCCAACATCGTTGCTTATGTTACGTGGGAAATTGACGGATTTCCAATCTATGCATTGACAAATGATGCGGTACGAAGTCACTCACTCGGGTGCATATACACCAAGGGCTGAAAAACGTCATTGAAATTTCATTTAACTTGACCGGGATTCGAACCCGAATCTCCCAATTGGCGGAATTTGGGAGATCGGTGTTCGAATCCCGGTCGAGTCAAATGATTTTTTCATGGCAAACTTCGACCCTTTATTGATTTTACTGAATGCATCTTGATAAATTGTCATTGGATACGTGCTTACTGTAATGGCTTTCATGGTTTGGCATATCGGCTACGTAAGTAGTCTGCCGTATGCGAAACTCAATGCATTTGTATTCCCAAAATACTTCATCACCAAAACTATTCTGTATTTGTGGTCATATACCCGCTTTTCTTTAATCTACGAGAAGAACGAAAGATGGGATCGGGTGAGTTTTGATTAGTCGAGCCGGTCGTATGGCTTCCCTGAGCGGGGTAATTTGAACGCCCGCCCGGTCGCAAAATGGCCGCGGGTATGGTGAATGCAAGAAGGCCGAGGAATGAATGGAGGGTTAGCCAGCGAACGTGTTTCCTCCCACTCCTTCCCTTCCCGTTCCATGTTCCACTCCTCTCTGATAGTCGCTGGCGTTCCCCTAGAATTGCCGCCGGGAATCGTTTTTTCCTCGCACTAGCGTTCTACCATTCTTCCTACCGCGTCTCCTTTCTTTTCTGTGAAACAAATCTGAATCATACCCATCTCTGCCGTCCTGTGTTGTAGGTCAGGGACGCAATTTTTAGCCGAGAGACCCTTAACGTGTCATCCTATACGCGGCCAACACTAGGGAGTCTGCAGTTAATGTAGCCCCACGCTGCTGCAATAACGTCATCTCATGAATTTTTCGTTAAGTATTCATTTTGGGGATCTTAGAGGGGGATGATATGATTAAGGTGTATTGTGCGTTGTGGCAAAATTGGCCACTGGATATAAGGCGGGAAGAAAATGGAAGCTCGATTGACTACCTGACGGGAGATGCTTTTCTCCGAGCTGGAATTTTGGAGTCCATTCCGCAGTGTAAGCTGTATAAGAAGCGTGGTTGATTAAACATTGCACGGTACTACGAGGAGTGTTTTGCGATGACCATGTTATATGTTAATTAATAAACCTTAATTCACGAAGAAAAAGTAATCATCTCGAAGATACCCATCCTGCTCCAATATCTTGCTTGTATTTTATCCTTCTCTACCACATCTCTCTACGCATCGAGTCGGCCAGAGATCATGCACCTCATTTTTTTTGAGTGGCGCTTCTTAGGTACCCATTATTCTCTGCTTTAATCCTACTTTTAATTTTATTCTGTAATAAATAAAAATAGTTACTATGCAATGAGGTAGGAAAAACTACTATTTTACATCTTGTAATTTTTTTCTCCTTATGACTAATATTCATTTCTGAATACTCTGTAAATCAAACCTACTACCAACAATTTTTCCACCAGCATTCCTACATCATTTTATTTCATTATAGATCCTCCTTTTCTCAAAAACATTCGGCCTGTTTACAATATACTACTTCTTTCATATCACTATTTGGTGAGGGTAAGTGTACATTCCAATGCTCTCACATTCTGTTAGCAAGATGCCTGTATCCATCAGTTTTTCTGCCAGTACTCTTCCAGGATTTTAAAAACTACCTTTTCAAACTCCTCCAGGAACGAGCGAAACTAACGATTGATTCAGTTCCTTTTTTACACTCTGTGCGTTAGATACCCTATACCTGTCTAAGAGACTTAAAGTTCTAGGTATCTTAATAATAATAATACGCATTATAACTCTTAAATGTCTCGCAGTTTTACTGCCACCACCTCGAATTTCATTGACTTTTTTTAAACTTCACTCTATGAAGGTAATAAAGCCCCCGCTCGCACATTTTTAGGAGAGCGATTTATGATGCGTGAAAGAGTTGAAACGTATACACTGATATTTAGCCGCGAAAAAAAGGATTCCCCAAAAAAATTATGCCTAATAAATTCAGTTGGATCAAACATTTCTCCCAGCAGCTTCAATTTTCGTGATAAATTCTCTCTCCTGAGCGCACGAAAATAAAATTTACCAAAAATATATACGTTCTCGGGGCCGGGGGTTGGGAAGTGAGGGAGAGATATTCGTCGAGCCAACGACGAAAACAGAAATAATAAATATACGGACTCCTCCCACCCCGTTTCCGACCTCCGAAGCGGTTCGGGAGCAAAAAAAAACGAAAGAAATACAAAACACAACGACCCACGTGGGAGGCGGATTCAAGGATTACACGTTAAAAAACAACGCACCAAATAATATACGGGCCGAAATAAAAGCGAGAAGAACCCTCGAGGGTATTTGAAAAATTCAAAAATGCGTTTTCGCAAGTCGAGAGAGAAGGAAGTCTAGTAGCGGTGCGATACCGTTCGCTCCCCGACCTCGCGGTACTCAAAAAAGCGACGCTGGCGCCAAAAAGGGAAGGGCGCGCGGGCAGGCGGGGAGATAGAAAGGACGTACGACTTCATGACGCATGCATTGCGTCTCGAGGAAAAAAATTAATAACGATAAGGGATCCAAGAGGGAGGGCTGAGGAGAAAAAATATATATACAGGACGGAGAGAGAGAGAAAAATCCCGCCAGCAGCCTTCGCGGGGCCATGTATCAATTATTCACCTCGTTGCGCGCGCCGTTGAAGGGCCCGGCCGCAAGATTAATACCGCACTGGGAGCGATTCGACAGTCCGCCACCGGGTGGTGGCGCTCTCTCCGCGCTGGAGGAACGGGAAACAATTCAAAAACGGGCGATTTAATACGTAGCATATTCACAATCAGCGTGTGCGCTCATTGACCTAAAAGTCCGAGAGAGATAGAGGAGAGAATTGAGCTTGGAAGGGGAAAAATGCGAGAGAGGCAAGTGCAGGATCTGGGGACGGAGATACCAAGAAGTGGGTGTTTTTTAGGATGGACCAAGGACAAAACAAGACCCAGGGTGTGAGGAAAATAAGGGTTTTGGAGTAGGTAATGCAGATAGGAAAAGGGGTAAGGGAACACCACTCCAAACTCTCATATCTATGACTTGTTGGGGGGCGGGAGGGGCCTTCGTAGACTTCAAATAGCACCACCATCTTTTTTCACACGTCTCTAAAGAAAATTAAAAAAACCCGAGCACTCTCTCCCAAGCGTCACCTGAATAGGAAAATGTATATATTTTTTAAATTCCCAGTAAAAAACGATGAATCCTTTTCTAAAATACTTGAAAATGCATTCGGCACATTCCCACGTTACATTTTTTATATTAATCACGTCGTCGACGTCTATGGCCAACGCGAGTTTTAGCAAAAAAAAGGGAAGGCTTGAAGCCTTTCATTATGCTCACTGGAATCTCCTTTCCACCTCGTAACAGACGGAACTAACTCATACAAAATGGATCTATAAAAAAAAAAGTTGTCAGATTTTTTCCGCGTAAAACAATTTTCAGCCGTCCCACATTCGCCCTGAATCTTTTCGAAAATAAACTGGACTGACACATTCATTAACTGAGATGAATTACTCTGCAACAGGGTCTGACGACTAACAACAAATATTTAACGTGATAATGGAAGGTAATAGTCTATTATCACTCAAACGTTAGACGTGCAATGCTATTGTACCTTAATTTACAGCAAGTTTCTCCTAAACTTTGACCATGTCCAAAAGATCACCCTTGAAGTCTGTTGCTCGAAATTTATAGAATTACATCCTAATAAAATCATTTCTGAAATATCCTATTATTCATTGAAAAACATGGCTTAGCACAAATCTCCTATCTAAACGACAGCTTTAAATGTTTGTCGCGTATAAAGAGAATTCTTAATAAGACATTAATATTAAAATTCTAAAAATAAATTGAATCGTATAAAAATGAAAGGTAAAATGGATTTTCAAATGTGTGTCAAAGAAATTTGTGAACTAATACTTACTCAAACAAATTTCAAGACAATTTTATCCTGGTAATTTATTCAAATGGTAAGTATTTGCGTTAGTAAGTAGGTTTTGGAAATGTAAGATTTAAATAGGCGAGATTATAACAGAAAGAATTCGTTTTAAAACAATTTAAATGGCTAACATAAATAATGTTGATGTTGTAGAAGAGAAGGGACCTTTGTACAAATCAAACCGATTATCTACAGCTTGAGCAATTTATATTGTATTACAAGGCAACCGAGAATGAGGAAAATCTATCAAAAGTTCTTCCTAAAACATGGATTTGTTTTTATCTTTTCCTGCCTGCCTGTTCTTTTCCTGGTTAGGCGGAAATACACCATGTTCATCAGTATCAAAGAATAGTTTATATTAGAATTATATTGGTGTTCTATTTATTATTTCTCGAAATTCCTAGGAAATGAAATCAATGGTACTGTCCAATGAAACTTTTATTCACTCGTCTTTAAACCGTAAGACTGGTTGACTGCAGCCCTCCATCCTTCATCATGTTTTGCAGATTCCATTAATACCTATAAGTTCATCTCATGTACTTTTCTCTCCGCTTACTGTGTTTATCATATGGCCTTCCTCTCGGGACTTTCCCTACATTATAAAGTACACTAATCCATTGTGTATCCATGTCCAACCGGTTTATCTTCTCTGTATACTAGTCCGTATGGTCCTTTCGTCTTATGTTCTACTTCATACTTCTTCACTTTTTATTCTATCTGTGCGTTTCGCATCCGGCATTCACCTGCTGCTGCAGTTTTTGAAATGTCTTTTCGCCTTTTGGTCTGTGTTTCTAATAGCCCTCGAGTCCAGTCAGAGTTTCGCACCCCGCTTGGATTTTTTAATGCATAGTTTTCTTGCCAAAAACTTGTTATTTGAAACGAAACAACGCCTTAGCGTTATCATCAAATATCTGAGACATCATATTGGAAAAAATCTCGCCATATATACACCACTTGTTGGAGTAGAATGAGGAGAAATAATCCAGAAAGATACTTGTTTTTTTTCATAGTGGCACAAGAGGCTTGAAACAGTGTCATATCTTTTATGAGATTGTCTCCTTCTCCGTATTAAAGTGGTATGCACCAATTATATGGTGCGCAGTCACTCTGATAATATACGAGAGTGAAAACATACACCTGCATCAAAGTGTACTCGACCGAGATTCGAAATTGAGTATGACCTTGATTGAAATTGCTAATGGCCAACACACCTAACCGCAAATGATGGGTTGCTCTTGGAGGTCTCTCACTTTGTCATCAGCGAACATGCTATTGTAATCTCACCGCGAAGTTTGGTTTCGCAGCGGAAATATTGTCCTAAGACGCACGAATTATTGATCTCACTGATGTACCGATTCTACGCGAGTCAGAAGTACCAAATTGCATGCAATACGAGTATAATAAATTGGTAATATTTTCACATGTGCTCGATGGCATTCATTATCTCATTATTCTCTAGTAGGAACTGTATCTTGACCGGTTGTTTAACTTCAATGGCTCTGAAAAATTACTACTACTGCATTAATAAGAGTTGAAAAAGGTTCACTGAGCGAATTATGCTATTTTTTACGCTGAAGTGAAGTAAACAATTTCAAGGGACTGTATACGCCAACACAGGAGAGTCTGCCCCTCTCAGGCATTTTAGTTTTTAAGATAGGGGTAAGTATCATTATTCATGGCGCGATTAGACCAACGCCAGATATCTCGCCAATGAGTACTCATGCTTTTTTTTGGAATCACGAAAGACCGCCTTTGAGGCTGTCAGACACAAAGGAACATTTACAAGCTGCGCATCTCATCATGGCATTCGAGAAACACTCGGTGCCTCCAAGCAAAATCATACCGTGAATGATCAGCATTCGTATGAAGAGATCATGAGTGCCGAAAGGGGGTCACTGGGTCACAAGGTTTTATTGCCACGGTCGGCTATGAAAAGGAGCGTCTCCCTTCTTACACTGCTTTCGGCCTGCTTTGTGCGGACCTACTCTCTTGTAGCTCATTGGCTGCTTCGAAATCATGGAAATCCCTGGACTAAAAGGTGCCAAGAGACTTCTTGCAGCTATGAATTCTAGTCTTGCCGTAATAAAAAGATATAACTAATCAAAAATTATTTAATACGTTCACCTCAACTCAAACAGTAGTAACTTCTCTCACCTTAGCGCCATATGAATAATGTCTTCCTCTCCTTTCAACTTGAATCGAAAGTGAACGTTCCAAGGGTTATTTTTATGTGAATGCATTCTCTCATGTTCTTTTTCGCTCTCTTGCCATATTTTTACCTTAATTTTACTGATACAGATTTCCAACCGTTATATGTCGACCTATATACGTAACGAAGGGGATATGTGAGCTCGGTCACGTTGATTGCTACACTGGACATCGACAAGTGTCGAGTTAATGCCGCAAATATTAATATATTTATATATTATTATAGCATTGTGTATTTCCTGTGACGCCTCTGAATATTATATTTTGTTTTTATAAGAATTTTATGTGCATTAATATAGAATCTCATGTAAAATTAAAATGCTAAGGTAACTCTAACTTTCTGTCAACTAACGCTCTGTCAATTAAATACACTGCGTTCATTTAATGTCTGCACCCTTTCGACTACTGAGTGGATAATGTTGGGAAATCAAGACCCTACATATCAGAAGACATGAGTCCCTAGTCTAGGAATAATTTAAAACAAAATTCAGGTCAAGTAGTTTACATTCGCTCAGCAAGAAAAAATGAAAAACGTATTACAATGGCCATCGTTATGCACTCTTTTTATCCATAACATTGATCTTAAATTATAGTAACGCGGTATAAATGATATTGATTTTCCTTGAAGTTTCTATCTTCTGACGAGTAAATAACTGAATCCCGACTGATGCATTTTCATGAGGCGTACTTGTAAATGTTATCCGATTCTAATATTTCATTGAACTAATCTATCGTGATATGTTAAGGAACCAGAAAGTACTGTAAGCATGACTTAATCTTTTCTGAATTCCAGATATTTACTTTTTCACCCATTCCATCTAAAATGCTAACAATCATTACTGTTTAAGTTTTAAAATTAGGTTAATTCCTCATGGTACGATATTCTAAGGTCCATTCGTTCCTAACAAATTCTGCAATACTCCCGTTTACTTCTCTTGCGTTTTAAAAACGGTTACACTTTCAGAAATCGCAGAATTATGCGAAATGTTTAATTTTCATGGAAATATTGACCTGGATCCATTGAAAACTAACATGGTTTTCTCATCCGATGCTTTTTAATGTAATATTTACCTTAATAATCTTTTTAATACTATTATTTATATTACATTGCCTTAAAAAAGCATTTATTTTATTTTTTAGTCTACATTAAATTGAAAAGTATAATTATTGTTGAAATTTGAGTACCCTTTCTTGTCACATCATCCAATGGCCTATTTCATCTTGAGGAATTACTGTGATTCAATATTCTATAAGTTTTCAATAACCTTTCAAGCCTTCCATTATCTTGTCTGCATATTGTCCATGATGTTTTTCCTTGTCTTTTTTGGCTTCTGTTCTGAAGAATATTCCCTCGAGATAGGTAGGTATGAATTTCTTCTGCCTCATTACCTGCCCATCAAGGCCTGCTTGTGTTCTTTTTTGTTTCATTTGTATGGCATCTAATTTTTTCTCTTCAGATTTCGGTATACGTGATTTTTCTGTCTACATTTCCTCTTTGCCCTCCCATATACTAAACATGCAATTGTTATTATTTCATTTTTTCCTTCCTTAACTGTCTCTGCACTCCTATTCAGTACGTCTGCACTATTATCAAATTGTTCTGGTGTAATTTAAATAACGTGGTATTTTGTATATTTTTCCTCTTTCCACTCATAGTAATTATTTCCCAAGAGTTATTATCAATAGCCAGATATCGGTTTGTCTCCTCTCAAAGTCATCTGTCGATAGTGTACCTAGGGAATCGTACCAATAAAAGTTTCCCTTTCATACTTTTTCCTAGTAAATACCAGTAAAGAGATGGCGTTTACCGATCATAGTCTTGAGTTATTAGGTAATAACTTCAATTGGTTTTTGCGAACTACATTATTTGGGTGGAAAAAATTCTGTAGCATGACTCTTCAAGTTTGGGAAAATATACTCTTTAAGCTGTTATGATTGAATAGTTAATGCCTATTTTGTCACCATTTTATTATTAAATAGCCGCGCCTCATGATCAGAAACTCCAGGACCCATTTCGTTTATGCGCATTGAATGAAACATAATGTTGGAAATCCTCTTTCCTAGTTCATAACGTCAATCCTCTCTACACTCATTCCCTTTTCACATCTCGCCTATATTTTTATGGCTCAATATATCCACATATCCTTGTCTCTTCCTCTCAGACGCAGCTCTCGCCCTTTCTTTAGATGGGTCCTTTTCTCTTTGATTAACGCGTGGATCTCTTTCCCTTTTTCTTTGGTTGCGTTTTTCGCCATTGGGATGTCTTTAACCCTCCATCCCCGCTCTCCGCACACCATCTCACTTCTCCCGCCGTCTTCTCGTGCCTTCCGCCGTGCGCACCATTACTTGAGGATCTCGAGGAAGAGGCTAAAGGGTGGCATTAGACGGCGAGGGGATCGGATGTGGAAGAGGGGCTTTGGGGGGAGAATGGTGTTTGAAAGCTGCGCGGGAGCGTACGTGTCTGCTGTTCGGGTTTGGGTCGAGAGGAAGTGATTGGAAAAGAGGGGAAGGGTAGGAGAACTCGTGAAGGCTGGAGATAAAAATGATGGAGAAACTACTTCCCCGAAGTGAACTCTGGATGCCTTACCGTCTCAGCATGCTGTTCCGAGCAGTTGCCATCTCCAACTTCTTAAAGAATGGAATTATCAAAGGAAAAGAGAGATAATTTATTAAAATAGGTTAGAAATATATGCCATATTCGAAGGGATAATCAAACTGAAATGACCATGCAAGGTAACAAAAAATATTTACAACATATTAATTTACGGTCTAATTTTTCATTTTAGATAAATATTGAAAACGAAATGCTAAAACTATTGAGAAGTTGCTGTTTATTTCCGCATTTGACTATCAAGCATGAATGGTCCATGAAAGTACGGACAATTATTGCTTCTAGGAGATTATTAATGCTACATTTTAAAGTTAAAAAGTAAGAAGGACAGTCGGGAAGTGAATTGCTTTAATATTGATTTAGGAACCTTTTTATTACGTGGCCCAGAAGCTAAAACTTGGGCATGGGTTGCTAATCGTACGCTGACAGTGACATCAACTTTTGCCAACTTTTCAACAATATCTCTAATGCCTCTACAATTTGAGCGTACCATTTTTGAAAGGTGGTGTTTTTATAAATTTACAGTTTACATTATGAGACAAATAGCTTAGTTGTACAAGCTTAGCGCCGTTAACACAACCTCTATGAAATATTGGTTTACTTTGTAAGTTATTGGAAAAAACTGAGTTCCTCTATTTGAAATGGCTTGGTTTTTTAAATTATTCCAATTTAGGTTGCAAATTGGTTATTAAGGTATAAGATATGGTATAGCGCATAGAATTCAGTTGATGTATAAGTTATAAAGTATGGAAACGACGGTCCTCTTTAATGCCTTGTAAGAAATCGTCGATTTCCTCAAGTAATAAAATTTCAGGAAGAATTAACAATTACGTATAATAATTGAAGGACGGAGGTCATAAAAGAAAGCAAATGCCGATAAGCATACTGTAACCCGGAGTTATGATGTCGGACTTGAAAACGAAATTCTAGTGATTTGACTTCGTACCTTTGTGCCAATTTTCTCGGGTAGGTAGACCGGACCTTATGAACTACCATAGCAAAGAATGGTCCATTCCTGAAAGTTCCCAAATAAATAATATTGTTAATTTCATTTTCGGATTGGGCGGATTGAGACCGAGTGAGAGAGATGCTTTGTTACGAAAAAAGTTCCTCCCTTGCTATTTCCTCATCCTTCCCTTTCACCTTCCCATTTCCACGGAGTTTGTATGGGGAGGAAAAAGTGGAGGAGACAAAGGAAGAGAACGAGGAGAATTGGACGAAGGAAAGAGAGAAAGAAAGAGAAGAGAAAATACCGAGTAAGAGAAAGGGAGAGAAAGGTTTTTTTTTCCCCGTTGCACAGACGGTTGCCTGCCTTAAGGGCAC